>JAVGWX010000013.1:75013252-75118252 GCA_036924085.1 Ariolimax columbianus
TCAAATGAGCTCGGCATGTTGTTTCTATGCCTGGTGAGCACCTCCCTAAGGAACTGTTGTGTGGTGAGCTCAGGACAGGCAAGCGCTTGTCGGAGGGGAGGAGGGGGGGGGGGGTGGTGGGGTCTGTCTGTACACAACCAATTTCTTGAAGGGTGGTTTAAACCATGTGCGAGTCCATCTTAATAGACTCAAACACTAGAGATAAGTAGACCCGCAGCCAGTTAGGCGCCATCTGTAGCTGCTCTTAACAAACCACCTGGAGAAAGGTACAAATTACTTGGGTAGATTTTTAATCTGAATTTTTTCCGTGCAGTGGCCGTTAAGTCTACTCTTTATCTATTTCCAACTGCCAAGGCATTTTTAACGTGCTCGACACCGAACACGGGAGTCCGATCTCACTACCCAGAGATCAGGGGAATTTTTACCAGAAGATTCACGGGAAAAAAATCTCGGTTTCCATCGTGAATCGAACCCACGACCTCCGACACTGGTGGCGGACACCTTACCCCGAGAACACTGAGTACCCAACAGTATGTTGGACCATATTGAAATTCCCTTTTAATTGTAAAATCACAAAAGTTATGATGGTACGGCCATGTGAAACGTTTTCATGGTTTGCCTGAATGTGATACTTCAATAGCAGTTCCTGGCAGGAGGAGGAGAGGTCACTCTAAGATGCCCTGAACAGATGATGTTCGCAAGTGGATGGACATGACATTCATTGAAACTGCAACGCTAGCGACAGATAGAGTACGATGGTCATGGATAGTTCATGAAGTACTGAGATGTGATGCCTCTACAACCACCTAGGTTATGTGACGAAACGAGACGATTATTTGTTATAATTCCTCCACCTTCTTCCTCATTTAAATTATTTATTCTCTCTATTACATGTTTCAGATGAGACAGCTGACCTTCTGCGAACCTCCTGCAATGTTGAATATTGAAATCCCAACTTTTGTCTTACGTGGCAGCGGCAGGGATTTGCATTATGAGTACCTGGTCAAGGTCACTATAGGTGACGAGTCCTGGTGTATCTTTCGTCGCTATAGTCGTTTTAGAGAAATGCATAATGCTTTTAAGAAGAAATATCCTGTGGTAAGACTAACTTTGCACTTTTTTGTTCATTTATATTAGTTTGATTAATGTACACACTCATCTCATTAACTCAATACAATCCAATTTGATGGGGATTGACGGCAAACAATACTTCTGTTGCCATCCGACAGGCTCACTCACCACTATATGGATCATGACAACGATCTCCACCTCGTTGGCCAGTCTGCTATGATGCAGCCAATTTCCAGGAGCCACGATGAGGGAGAGGTGTGGTAGTCTTGAGACCCATATATATATATGTGTGTATATACGTATGTGTGTGTATGTATGCGTATGGGGTGCACATACAGATTATTTCAAAATTATGTCAAACACCCTCTGGTAGAAACTTTGATGCCATGTTTCAAAAACTTGGACCAAAAAAATTAACAAAACAATTTTTACATTTATTTTGTTTTTTTTAACTAAAGATTATTTGTCTTTTTCATTCTCAGATCAACCAACTTGTGTTCCCACCCCGGCGATTTTTCCACAAAAACAAAAAAGTTGCTACCGAGAGGCGGACATTGCTAGAAGTGAGTGTCGGTGTTCTGACTTTTGAATTGTTTACATTTGTTAGTCGATTTTGTCCATGTGTTACTCGGTCCTGAAAGTGGAGCAAAAAATAGTGACACTGCAACCTGCCGGGAATAGCATAAGAGACCATTAAGTTACATCATGCTATAGGAACTAGGAACCGTAGGATCAAGACGGGAAGGTCTCTATGGGGTAGAAGAGAAGGTCTCTATGGGGTAGAAGAGAAGGCCTCTATGGGGTAGAAGAGAAGGTCTCTACTCTATGGGGTAGAAGGGAAGGCCTCTATGGGGTAGAAGAGAAGGTCTCAATGGGGGTAGGATAGAAGGTCTATGGGGTAGAAGAGAAGGCCTCTATGGGGTAGAAGAGAAGGTCTCTACTCTATGGGGTAGAAGAGAAGGTCTCTATGGGGTAGAAGAGAAGGCCTCTATGGGGTAGAAGAGAAGGTCTCTACTCTATGGGGTAGAAGGGAAGGCCTCAATGGGGGTAGGATAGAAGGTCTATGGGGTAGAAGAGAAGGTCTCTACTCTATGGGGTAGAAGAGAAGGTCTCTATGGGGTAGAAGAGAAGGCCTCTATGGGGTAGAAGAGAAGGTCTCTACTCTATGGGGTAGAAGAGAAGGTCTCAAAGGGGGTAGGATAGAAGGTCTATGGGGTAGAAGAGAAGGTCTCTACTCTATGGGGTAGAAGAGAAGGTCTCTATGGGGTAGAAGAGAAGGCCTCTATGGGGTAGAAGAGAAGGTCTCTACTCTATGGGGTAGAAGGGAAGGCCTCAATGGGGGTAGGATAGAAGGTCTATGGGGTAGAAGAGAAGGTCTCTACTCTATGGGGTAGAAGAGAAGGTCTCTATGGGGTAGAAGAGAAGGCCTCTATGGGGTAGAAGAGAAGGTCTCAATGGGGGTAGGATAGAAGGTCTATGGGGTAGAAGAGAAGGCCTCTATGGGGTAGAAGAGAAGGTCTCTACTCTATGGGGTAGAAGAGAAGGTCTCTATGGGGTAGAAGAGAAGGCCTCTATGGGGTAGAAGAGAAGGTCTCTACTCTATGGGGTAGAAGGGAAGGCCTCAATGGGGGTAGGATAGAAGGTCTATGGGGTAGAAGAGAAGGTCTCTACTCTATGGTGTAGAAGAGAAGGTCTCTACTCTATGGTGTAGAAGAGAAGGTCTCTACTCTATGGGGTATAAGAGAAGGTCTCTATGGGGTAGGATAGAAGGTCTCTATGGGGTAGAAAAGAAGGTCTCTACTCTATGATCAAGAAGGGAAGACCTCTACTCTATGGGGTAGAAGGGAAGGCCTCTATGGGGTAGAAGAGAAGGTCTCAATCGGGGTAGGATAGAAGGTCTCTACTCTAAGGGTAGAAGGGAAGGTCTCTATGGGATAGAAGAGAAGGTCTCTACTCTATGGCGTAGAAGAGAAGGTCTCTACTCTATGGGGTAGAAGAGAAGGTCTCTATGGGGTAGGATAGAAGGTCTCTACTCTATGGTGTAGAAGAGAAGGTCTCTACTCTATGGGGTAGAAGAGAAAGTCTCTACTCTATGGGGTAGAAGAGAAGGTCTCTACTCTATGGCGTAGAAGAGAAGGTCTCTACTCTATGGGGTAGAAGAGAATATCTCAATGGGGGTAGGATAGAAGGTCTCTACTCTATGGGGTAGAAGGGAAGGTCTCTATGGGGTAGAAGAGAAGGTCTCTACTCTATGGGGTAGAAGAGAAGGTCTCTACTCTATGGGGTAGAAGAGAAGGTCTCTACTCTATGGGGTAGAAGAGAAGGTCTCTACTCTATGGGGTAGAAGAGAAGGTCTCTACTCTATGGGGTAGAAGAGAAGGTCTCTACTCTATGGGGTAAAAGAGTTTAAAGTGTGCTCATTCCAACTAGAGGATCTCAAAAGAGTGCCGTATTGTTACTTTTCGTAATGACCTCCCCATACTGGAAATGGGTAAGTTATCTCCCTTGGATGTGCGGCCATTTCTCATGCTTTTTTTCTCTGCATCATACATGTTACTATATTTAGATCATGAGTCTAGTTTATTTAGAATGAAACAAATTTTAAGAAGAAAAAGTATGCCATTTCTCGCATAGCAAGTTTTGTTCTCATTATCAGCACATCTCTCTCTTTTTGCAGGAGTATGTCCGTCATGCCGTGGAGCTGTGCATGAGAATACCAGACTGTCCACTGAATCCATCAAATAACAGACATATCACTAAACAAGTTCTCCTTGATTTTGAGCCATTTTTTCGCCGAGGACTTTTTGAAAATTCTCGCAACTTGACTTCATGAGCCTTTATTTCGCATAGAGCCTTTTTGAAACTGCTCTATAACCAAGACTTGATGAAGTTAGTTTTGTTGAGTAGTACAGGAACTCTTCTTGACTTAGAGACAGGTTGTGGTGTTCTTTATTTTTTTTACATGCCGATTCATACCCTGAGATCACATGGTTTATAATATAGACATATCCCGTTGTGAGACAAATTGTCTTTTCTTCTTCTTCGTCTTCTTCTTTGGTGTTTATTCTGGAAATTACATTGTGCCATAGTTTACATCAGGGCCGCAATATCTGCACCTTTCAGTGTGATACATCTGTCAGCTGTTTTGGGTACCGAGTTTGCCTTCTCACTGAAATTACTCCACATTACTCCATCCTGTTTTTAGGGTAGCCAGCTGGAAGGGGAGTAGGGTCTTAGTCAGCTCTGGTTCGCTGGCTCTGATGCAAGCCCTGATTGCTGTCAGCTAATTCACTGTGCTGTTTTTGATGCCTCGTTTCACTCATACAACCATTGTCAATTTCAAGCATTCTCCGATTTTGTAACGGTTTATTCACTGACGTAACACTTTTGTGACACAATGCTACCACTTTAGGGTCCAGATGACATCAATGTGAGGTGGGGGTCTTGGTCATTATATTTTACCTGAACCTGACTAACATTGTCTGATCAGTATGTTTTGTCTGACCCTGACTAACATTGTCTGATCAGCATATTTTGCCTGACCCTGACTAACATTGTCTGATCAGCATGTTTTGCCTGACCCAGACGAACATTGTCTGATCAGCATGTTTTGCCTGACCCTGACTAACATTGTCCGATCAGCATATTTTGCCTGACCCTGACTAACATTGTCTGATCAGCATGTTTTGTCTGACCCTGACTAACATTGTCCAATCAGTATATTTTGCCTGACCCAGACGAACATTGTCTGATCAGCATGTTTTGCCTGACCCTGACTAACATTGTCTGATCAGTATATTTTGCCTGACCCAGACTAACATTGTCTGATCAGTATATTTTGCCTGACCCAGACGAACATTGTCTGATCAGCATGTTTTGCCTGACCCTGACTAACATTGTCTGATCAGTATATTTTGCCTGACCCAGACGAACATTGTCTGATCAGTATATTTTGCCTGACCCAGACGAACATTGTCTGATCAGCATGTTTTGTCTGACCCTGACTAACATTGTCCGATCAGTATATTTTGCCTGACCCAGACGAACATTGTCTGATCAGCATGTTTTGCCTGACCCTGACTAACATTGTCCGATCAGTATATTTTGCCTGACCCAGACTAACATTGTCTGATCAGTATGTTTTGCCTGACCCTGACTAACATTGTCTGATCAGCATATTTTGCCTGACCCTGACTAATATTGTCCGATCAGCATGTTTTGCCTGACCCTGACTAACATTGTCCGATCAGCATATTTTGCCTGACCCTGACTATCATTGTCCGATCAGCATGTTTTGCCTGACCAAACGTTAGTCTTCTCTCTCCATAAAATAACTTTATAGTGGCAGATAAAAGTGACAATTATAAGACTGTTACAAACGATGTACGGAATCCAAATATTCTTACTAACTGATGTCTGTGTATCCAACACCGAGATAACAGGAATACTAGGCTTGCACCACATTACTGTTCATACTGGAATTACGCACAGTTAAGCTCAGCATAACATCCGACCACATATACATTCGTGGTCTCGTAAGGTGATAGTAGAACGGGCTGTAGCTAGACGTAACTGGACGTAGCGAAAGTAGTAACTTCCCGCATACGACACATATATCTCAACTCTCTTGTATATAGTACAAAGTAATTGCGATGCCAGGCAAATAATGGTACAGTGCATTTATATCCCATAATGCAGTACACGTATCGATAGTCAAAATAAACAGCTATTTTACAGGCCGAGATAGACTAGGTGTTATAAAGCATCTGCTGTGACTTATCAGATGTCACCACTGCTTAGGTACCTGAGTATTAGTTTGGCTACAGGTTATTTATGCGGACTTTGTGCTTCCAGCGCCGAACACGGCCTCTGTTCAGGGCGTGTGAGAGCAGAATTTCTATGTGTGAAATGAAGTGTTTGAGGAAGGTTATCGGTGTGACCAGGAAAGACAGAATGCGGAACAACGACATTCGCAGTATGGTCGGTACAACGTCTTGTGCAGAGTACTTCTTCAGGCAGAAAATACGTTGGGTTGGTCATCTCAGGTTAATCCACATTCATCAACTTTGACTGATGACTTACAAGGCTGGTAGACCTGGCTAGAGGGTTAGGGGGCGGCTGTGAGGTAGGTGGATAGATGACATTAAAGTGATTGTGCATTGACATGGACTCACAGTGACTGAGGCAACGAACTTAGCGCAGGACAGATGACTTAAGCTCTCCACAACTCTTAACAGCATAAAAAAAACTAACTAACTAACATATACACTGTACTGTATGTACTATTGTTATTATTTTAGTGTGAACTTTCCGTACTTACAAATACAAATATATTCTTTGAATCATATGCAGTGTAACAAAACATAAATAGCTATGATCAAATGGTGCAATAATACGTTATGACCAGAAGGCCATATCAGGGACAACGAACAACCAAAATATATGAGCTAGTAACTCATAGAAGAATGATAGAAGACATCAAATAAAGATGGGAACACATAATAAGTAAAAAACGTACTTAGCTAGATAGAACATAAAATATTGTCTCAGGACCTCCTTGCTTGATGGCACGTCAGATCCAAATAGCTAATCGACAATCTAGATAGCAAATAAAATATCTTCTCAGGACAGGACCTCCTCGCCTGATGGAATGTCAGACCCAAATATCATATCAGCGAGCAGAAGTGACAATGGCCAGGGAGGCGTGAGAAGTGGACCACATCTTTATCCATGGTGCTGTCGCGGCCTCCTCTTATTTTTATGAATAATATGGAGCAGCATTACACTCCGTAAATCATGCTTTTCTTAAGCATTGTAGCATTATCATCGGGAAATTTTCGTTCAAAAATAGGTTGCTGTGAAGTACGTCATGGCTCCATACATAGCTTAACCAGTTCAAGAAACAAAGGAGAAATATTGGTTTGGAAGTGAAAAAAAGTAATTAAACAGCACAAAGGTAGTAAAACCAGCGAATGTTATAATAGCTTTTGATTTGGGCATGTCGTATATAGTCTTCGACGATCGATGGAACATAACGATAGAAATGTGAAATCCCAGAGACAAGGAGCGACCTCGGGGACGACCATCAACACGTTGGTCCGACTCCCTTGTATCTCACAATAACATTGACAATGCCACAGATGGGCGACTCATTCTCCATTGGTCCACCATGGCCCAAGACAGACACCATTGGAAGAGAAGTTGGGACCAGCAACAGTATACCGGCTGCTGACGAACGGGTCATCCAGTAATCCAGTAAATGGATATTGTGCTCACACAACGTCCGAATCACATATTCTCCTATTTTAGAGAACTTATCATGGATGCTAAGTGATGCAAACTTGTACATACAATTCTTGCAGAAATGAAAAGTGTGAAAGGGATTTTAAAACTGCAGAGTTTGTTTTGGTTATAAATTGTTTCTTTGCGCCAGGTATCCAGGTATGCGCATATGTGACGACGCGAAGAAGGTAGTGGTTAGGAATCCTATTGTTCCGGGACATGCTGATGTGGAAGGGAATGAGAGAGCTGATAGGTTGGCAAGTACAGCTATAGTGGAGGGTGGGAGATCAATGGACCGATCCGATATCCTAAGCGCCGTTAGAGAAATCTGCGGGAAGGAAGATTCTGAAGTTGATCCAGACTCTACGTCCTTGGCGTGACTGGTTGAATTTTGTGTGAAACGAGGGTCAGTGAGGCAGGAACACCACACGGGGATCCATAGACGTCTGGTTAACGAGCACAGGACCGGAACGGTCAGTCATCATGTCCTGGCGGACGCCGATCTAACTAATCCTATGGTTTTCACTTACAACGACGACCTGGGACCTAATATGTTGTATGTAGGATCTGTCTAGTGAAGTGGTTGGTGACGTGGCTTATAACCCAAATAGGGATGTGTTCGGATTCAGCAAGGTAGCCCCTCTATGGGAAGTAAACCCATTACAGCAATGCACGCTGAAGTCAGATACAAAGGGCTGAAAGGCGCAAAAAACACAGTGCAGTGGCACTCTGCCTTAGTAATAAGGCAAAAAAAAAAAAACCTAATTAGTTAAACATGTTATACAAGTTGGATATGTTTATATTTGTAAACTCACAGTCACATGAAAATATGTCCGAGCTCCTGTGACATCAACTTAATCTAAACGAGTGCTGGTTCGAGAAATATATTTTACAATTCCTAAGTTCTGTTTTATTCCAAAAGTCCTGAGATTATTGGGAACAAATATTCTTTGATAGGAAACATTCAGTTTGTTTCGTAACATGTTGCGGTTGTTATGTCAACAACTGTTTCGTAACATACTGCCGTTGTTTGTTAACATCGTCACACCTCCAACCAACACATCTTGGCATGTGTATTTTCTTGAATATAATTGTGTTGCTCTGTCATGGAGAGAGAGAAAGACACAAAAATCCAGAGAGAGACAGAGAAGGAGGGAGAGAGAGAGAGAGAGGAAAGAAGATCCAAGTGTGACGAAATGTCACACAAATACATGATCTTGTTGCTTACAGTTTGGTGTTTTTTTTCTCTCCCCATTTGCCTTATTTCTCTATTCCCCAAGGTGGTGTGCGTTGCAATACGTTTTTTTTTTGGCGCCGGACTACTCAGTGCATCTGACTTCGACATGCATTTTATGTAAAGGTCTACTAACTCCTGCATTTTCTAAGGGTTTGCTGCTCGGGGTAATGGCCGGTGCTGTGATGGGGAACGAACCCAGTACCTTCGGATTGTGAGCCATGTCACTTAACCACTAGCCCTCGATGTCCCCGCTGCTTACAGAACCAACTAAAAGTAGTATGTGACTGCACATTACAAGTACCAGCTAAAGTAACATGTGGCTCTAGTACCAGCTAAAGTAAGATGGGGCTCTAGTACCAGCTAAAGTAACACAGGGCTCTAGTACCAGCTAAAGTAAGATAGGGCTCTAGTACCAGCTAAAGTAAGATGGGGCTCTAGTACCAGCTAAAGTAAGATAGGGGCTCTAGTACCAGCTAAAGTAACATGGGGCTCTAGTACCAGCTAAAGTAAGATGAGGCTCTAGTACCAGCTAAAGTAACACGGGGCTCTAGTACCAGCTAAAGAAACACGGGGCTCTAGTACCAGCTAAAGTAAGATGGGGTTCTACTACCAGCTAAAGTAAGATGGGGCTCTAGTACCAGCTAAAGTAAGATGGGGCTCTAGTACCAGCTAAAGTAAGATGGGGGCTCTAGTACCAGCTAAAGTAAGATGGGGCTCTAGTACCAGCTAAAGTAAGATGGGGTTCTAGTACCAGCTAAAGTAAGATGGGGTTCTAGTACCAGCTAAAGTAAGATGGGGCTCTAGTACCAGCTAAAATAAGATGGGGGCTCTAGTACCAGCTAAAGTAAGATGGGGACTCTAGTACCAGCTAAAGTAAGATGGGGACTCTAGTACCAGCTAAAGTAAGATGGGGACTCTAGTACCAGCTAAAGTAAGATGGGGGCTCTAGTACCAGGTAAAGTAAGATGGGGGCTCTAGTACCAGCTAAAGTAAGATGGGGACTCTAGTACCAGCTAAAGTAAAATGGGGGCTCTAGTACCAGCTAAAGTAAGATGGGGGCTCTAGTACCAGCTAAAGTAAGATGGGGACTCTAGTACCAGCTAAAGTAAGATGGGGGCTCTAGTACCAGCTAAAGTAAGATGGGGGCTCTAGTACCAGCTAAAGTAAGATGGGGACTCTAGTACCAGCTAAAATAAGATGGGGGCTCTAGTACCAGCTAAAGTAAGACGGGGGCTCTAGTACCAGCTAAAGTAAGATGGGGACTCTAGTACCAGCTAAAGTAAGATGGGGACTCTAGTACCAGCTAAAGTAAGATGGGGGCTCTAGTACCAGCTAAAGTAACACGGGGCACTAGTACCAGCTAAAATAACAAGGGTTTGCTATCTAACAACATCCCTCCCAGATTCAAGTAGAATTATGTCATATCCACTTTGCCAGCACAGAAAAGTATGAATATCTAATTCCAACTCTCGGAGCTCCATTCTGTGCCATTTGCATGTTGTTTGTTAATTTAAATGTGCCTCTTTTCAGTTGCTGAGTGGTTCTTAAATTATTTGAAATGGAAAGACATTTCATCCATTTTTTTTAGTTTGAAATATATCACTTACGGCTGTGTTAGTAGTTTTCTTACCAGTCTAGGGTAGAAGCTTTTCCATTTCATGGTACTGGGCGTAAAGCTATCCACCTAAGCAATAGCCATCTTGGTTCGACAAGAAGCTCTTCTTCTTCTTTCCTAAATATGATACAACGATACACATGGCGTAGGAGAACGATACACATGGCGGAGGAGAAAGATACACATGGCGGAGGAGAAAGACACACATGGCGGAGGAGAAAGATACACATGGCGGAGGAGAACGATACACATGGCGTAGGAGAACGATACACATGGCGGAGGAGAAAGATACACATGGCGGAGGAGAAAGATACACATGGCGGAGGAGAACGATACACATGGCGTAGGAGAACGATACACATGGCGGAGGAGAAAGATACACATGGCGGAGGAGAAAGATACACATGGCGGAGGAGAACGATACACATGGCGTAGGAGAACGATACACATGGCGGAGGAGAAAGATACACATGGCGGAGGAGAAAGATACACATGGCGGAGGAGAAAGATACACATGGCGGAGGAGAACGATACACATGGCGTAGGAGAACGATACACATGGCGGAGGAGAAAGATACACATGGCGTAGGAGAATGATACACATGGCGGAGGAGAAAGATACACATGGCGGAGGAGAAAGATACACGTGGCGGAGGAGAACGATACACATGGCGTAGGAGAACGATACACATGGCGGAGGAGAACGATACACATGGCGTAGGAGAACGATACACATGGCGGAGGAGAAAGATACACATGGCGGAGGAGAAAGATACACATGGCGGAGGAGAACGATACACATGGCGTAGGAGAACGATACACATGGCGGAGGAGAAAGATACACATGGCGGAGGAGAACGATACACATGGCGGAGGAGAAAGATACACATGGCGGAGGAGAACGATACACATGGTGTAGGAGAACGATACACATGGCGGAGGAGAACGATACACATGGCGTAGGAAAACGATACACATGGCGGAGGAGAACGATACACATGGCGGAGGAGAACGATACACATGGCAGAGGAGAACGATACACATGGTGTAGGAGAACGATACACATGGCGTAGGAGAACGATACACATGGCGGAGGAGAAAGATACACATGGCGGAGGAGAACGATACACATGGTGTAGGAGAACGATACACATGGCGGAGGAGAACGATACACATGGCATAGGAGAACGATACACATGGCGGAGGAGAACGATACACATGGCAGAGGAGAACGATACACATGGTGTAGGAGAACGATACACATGGCGGAGGAGAACGATACACATGGCGTAGGAGAACGATACACATGGCGTAGGAGAACGATACACATGGCGTAGGAGAACGATACACATGGCGGAGGAGTGGATTTCCTACCTTATTAGATGCTGGTTTTCTTACCTGGAGTAGATGAGTTGAAAACCGTTGTAAAATGTGATTTTTTTCTATCATCGTCATCAATGCTCATCTCTTTTTCTAAAACAAATGTCAGTGACAACCCTCACCCAACAAGTTCGGTCTTCATCTACATTTCCCGCCTCTTTCCAGTTCAGGTCTAGGGACTGAAGTTCATTTTCACAGTCTCTTCTCCAGGTGTTTCTTGGTCAACCTATCTTCCTCTTTCTCTTCCGCTGTGGATTCCATAACTGGGCCTGTCTGGCAACGTCTGAGGTTTATTTCCCATCCAACCCCATTTTTTATGTTTGATTTGTTGCTCTACTGGTTGTTTTTGGCCCCTTTCCGATAGGTCTTTGTGTACCAGATCTGATCGATTTGATGGAGCTCTGTCGCAGACGGTAAAGGGGTCTGCTCTATTCTATCTCACTATGAACTCACTCTAAACAAATTTAAGTAACACTAAATACAAACACAACACAACAGATCCTTTATTCAAGTAAAACTACCAACTATAAACTCTCTAACAACTGAAATTCTTTCTCTCACACGCTTGCTAAAACACTCCTACCGCTAAACCTAACCTTATCGATACTGTTATTGCCTGATTCTTTCTCCTCTCCTAATCTGGCCTGCTGTGATCGAACTTTGTTGCGGATTGTCGCTGATGGTGAAGTTCATAGGGTCTAAACCCAGGTATGACGTCCGTGGTCCTGTTCCTATTTGTCGGTGATACCTCAAATTGGTCTCGACGTGATCAGGATAGACTGTGTCAAATATGATCCATGGATCACTAGAAGACTGCCTCTAGCTGCTGACGACTTGTAATTACGACGACTACATAATATAGGGGTAGTTACCTTGCTTGCTGCGTGTCTATCTCAACTGCCTCTCTCCGTCACCTGCTCTCCACTGCCTCTCTCCGTCACCTGCTCTCCACTGAATGTCTCTTTCGAATCTACCTCTGTCTCTAAAGTGAAGTGTTCCCTCATCTGTG
Source organism: Ariolimax columbianus (assembly GCA_036924085.1). Lineage (NCBI taxonomy): Eukaryota > Metazoa > Mollusca > Gastropoda > Stylommatophora > Arionidae > Ariolimax > Ariolimax columbianus. The sequence continues at coordinate 75,025,847 of JAVGWX010000013.1, forward strand.
GTTCTCAACTCAAAACTGTGTTCAAATCCCACGACCTGTCTCCGTGTGTCTCCTCTCAAGTCTGCCTCTGAAGTGAAGTGTTCTACCTATGCGGTTCTCAACTTAAATCTGCCTCAACTGCATATCTCCGTCATCTGCTCTCCACTGAGAGCCTCTTTCCAAAGTAATGTCTAAAATGTGGCTCATGTGTCTCCCCGGAGATTTATATTCGATCTGCATTCCCAGATCGCGTGATTTCCAAAACGGCGTGCGTTTAGTGTGCTTGCTTTCAATTATCTACCATCCTAATCGCTCGGTTTCCAGACGACGTGAGTTTGTGAGTTTGTGTCTACCACCGATATCGTTCCACGCGTGGACACATGGCTGGTGTTACATCAGGTTACGTATGTTTACCTAAACTCCCACCTGCGCACTTTGAGACAAAAACGTACGTGGTTCGTTTTGGTTACTTAAATTCTGGCGGGACTGAGTTCAGCATCACTGACTCAAATTTAAAAAAAAAGAAAGTAAAATGGTTGTCTAAGCTCTTCCTATCTTCCTAACAACTCTGTTAAATGTTCAAACATGTCTAAGTTCCTTCTATGTATTGTCCCTACATCTAAGATCTGTTACATTCGTTCCTTATCATGTCTTGCCAGCCATTATTCTCCATAGACATTTTTTTTTTTTTAAAGCGGGGGCTCGACTTCATTGCCTTGGGTTTTCCCCCCATTTTAGCTCGGTCTCTCTCGGCAGATGGGTACCCCATCTGTCGAAAGCATCGTACAAAGCACGAACTCCGCAGCTCCAGTGATGAACTCAGGGATCTCCGGAAAAAATTGACATCATGGACTGACCGTCACAGCTCGAAATCGAACCCCGATCGTCTAAACACGAGTCAAACGGCTTGACCACTTCGCCACAGAGACCCATCCAAGACATTTATTGACATTCTAAACCTCGATAATACATAGGATTTTTTCTTTATCGGAGATCAAATAAAAACTTAGCCTCCCTAAGTGTGGTAGCTTCCGAGACAAGCAGCCTTAATTTCTTATCCCAATAAACCTCCCTGTGAATCTCGGCAATGGGAATAAACATGGTGATGAGTGTTTAAGTATTTACAAATGCTTGGCGAGCATAGAATTACATTGTTTGGACATCTGACAAGAATACTTTAAAGTCTGCGTGCTGCACAAGTCTATAACGCTAGATATCAGGGCTCTAGAGCAAGAGGGAAGACCAAGAAAATTATGGATTGTTGACAATAAGGAAACACTACAGAAGCGTGGATTGAAAATAAAAATAGAAATACAAACGGAACGTGAACGAAATTGCAACGTCTAATGATGCAAGTGGACAGATGTGAGATACGAAGATATGAGGAATTAACTATCATTTGAGCGAGACGAAGATATGAGGAATTGACTAGCATTTGAGCGAGACGAAGGACAGCATGGTTACCTGTGTTCTTCTGCCTAGAAAAGAGAACCTCAAGCTAGTAGGAAATTTTTGAACTATTATGTCTTCTTTATCTTAGCTGTTCACCTCTCAAATAACCACATCTACTTCCCTCATAGACTTGATGGTTCGTCTCAGGCCTCTCTCGTCACAATAAAGTTACTCCCTCAAATAACCACATCTACTTCCATTATAGACTTGATGGTTCGTCTCAGGCCTCTCTCGTCACAATAAAGTTACTCCCTCAAATAACCACATCTACTTCCATTATAGACTTGATGGTTTGTCTCAGGCCTCTCTCGTCACAATAAAGTTACTCCCTCAAATAACCACATCTACTTCCCTCATAAACTTGATGGTTCGTCTCAGGCCTCTCTCGTCACAATAAAGTTACTCCCTCAAATAACCACATCTACTTCCCTCATAAACTTGATGGTTCGTCTCAGGCCTCTCTCGTCACAATAAAGTTACTCCCTCAAATAACCACATCTACTTCCCTCATAAACTTGATGGTTCGTCTCAGGCCTCTCTCGTCACAATAAAGTTACTCCCTCAAATAACCACATCTACTTCCCCCATAGACTTGATGGTTCGTCTCAGGCCTCTCTCGTCACAATAAAGTTACTCCCTCAAATAACCACATCTACTTCCATTATAGACTTGATGGTTTGTCTCAGGCCTCTCTCGTCACAATAAAGTTACTCCCTCAAATAACCACATCTACTTCCATTATAGACTTGATGGTTCGTCTCAGGCCTCTCTCGTCACAATAAAGTTACTCCCTCAAATAACCACATCTACTTCCCTCATAAACTTGATGGTTCGTCTCAGGCCTCTCTCGTCACAATAAAGTTACTCCCTCAAATAGCCATAATTCTCTCCCGAACAAATGAACTGCCTGCTCAGGTTTCGTTCAACACTTCACGATGTAGTTTATGCCTCAAGAGTTGGACAGGGTCATGCTGTCACTGCACTCTTCTCATAGAGTCAACAAAACTGGAGAACATGTTCTACCATTTTTATGTTCTCCCCACATTGGCACATGAATGGGGATCTGGTCTTTGATTTGTTGAACCAAGGGTGTGTAAGTTTGCAGGAATCTGTACGCAGTCTGAAAATTATCACTTGAACCTTTCTTGTTAAGGATAAAGATGTCTCCGTTATATTAGGCTTTGATCCATCCCTGTGGTATTAGTGTCTGGGTTGTTTAATTTCTCCGTATGTTATCTTTTCATCAGTGTGGGTTTGGCTAGTCTATCTGTCTCTTTATTTACATGAATCTTACAGTGGACTCGAACCTACTTTATTTTCCGCTATTAATATTATATACTACTCAAAATAATACAAGAGCTACATCCATTTTTCAGTTGAGTTGGGGATACAAATTATTGCTGCAAATATTCAAACGGTTATCCATAATAACTGAGTGTTACGGTTAGGCACATTAATAAACCACATACACCAATACAAGAAGTTGCCAGATGACTTGCAGTCACCCACTCAGTCATTCAAAGACTGAGAGATTGACGTGTCTGAATTTCAGAAATATGGGTGTGCCCAATCAATCAGCAATTTCTCCCATAGAAGTTTGTTGTTTATGTGAAACTGTCACTCTCGGATGTCCAAATGATTGAAGAACAATGTGGCTAAATATTATTGATTTCTCATTTTTTAAATATTTTATTGAAGAACTTTTCTACTTCTTCTGTTGTCCAATTGCCCTTGCCGAACGGCGTTGCAGAGTGTCTGTTGTCCAATTGCCCTTGCCGAACGGCGTTGCAGAGGGGTGGGATGAGCAGATGTCTTGCTATCGTCTAGTCGGAGACTTGTGCTGTCATTAGGTGTAAATTTGTGAGAGTGTCAGACACCCTCGAATGGAGACTTGCATATGATATGCTCTTGGCGCAGGCTGGTCATAATGCATTTTGCCTAAATGACCAAAACCACTTGATTTGTTGAGAGTTAATGTAGGCACTAACTGGGTTTGTCCCCACTGTCTGCCTAAGCGTGGTGTTGCGGATTCAGTCACGGATTGTCTTGTTGGCTGCACTTCTCGCACAGCGGCGCATCTCACAGCTCTGGATCCTACTCTTGTGGGTCGCTAGTAAGAACCAAGATTGACATTGGTAACACAATTTAGGAATAAATAGTTACTTTTATCAGCCTCCTCTTAGTTAAAATAAGCAGTCTAGGGTGTTTCAAAATCGGTGCAATTTTATAGTAGACATTGTTCGTCTTCTGAATTCTATGTACAATATCTCTGTCCACTCTAACATCATCAGTGAACATACTACCTAGGTATTTGAACTCCCGTACTTTCTTGATACCAATGTCACTGGTGTGGAAACTTTGTTCACGTGATATCAACATAGTCTTTGTCTTGCCTGTGTTGGTATTCATATCATATTCGTTACAAGCAAAATGGAGACAGTTCAGGTGGTGTAGGTCTTCTCCATCTTGGTAAAAGATGACCTGAACATCAGCCAACAACAGTTCAGTTTTTGAACTCTTCTTGAGGGTTAACTGTGTAATTTTATCTTTGTAAATTATGGACAAAAGGGGAGAAAGGACACACCCCAGGACTGGAAATCAAATTTCTCATTGAAGAACAATGTGGTTAAATATTATTGATTTCTCTTTTTTTTAATTTGATAAGTGGCCCTTGATTTATTTTGAGTAGAATAGCTAATCTCCATAAGTGCTTCTGTCATGCTGTAGACTTACTTAATTTGATGGTTTCTGAGGACCATTATTACTGATAGACAAAACTTACTCACTTGAAAATATTGCGTGGTTTTATCCAGAGGTTCTTCTTCGTCTTCTTCTTCTTCGTACGCTGTCAGATGTCAACTTGAATTTGTTCAAAGAAAGCAGCTGTCATCATGAGGCTGTCGACACTGCCATAGAGGTTGTCTAGTGTTGGCACTGGTGATAGCCACATGTGCTTTCTCTGGTCCTCGTATGTCGGGCAATTTTGCAGCAGATGTTCAGCGGTCATTTTCCCTGTACCACAGGTGCATTCATCAGTGCCACCTATCTTCAGTTTATTGAATGGGTGGTACCTCAGTCTATTGTGGCCTGTGCGGAGTCTGAAGGTCATTTTCCCTGTACCACAGGTGCATTCGTCAGTGCCACCTATCTTCAGTTTATTGAATGGGTGGTACCTCAGTCTATTGTGGCCTGTGCAGAATCTGAAGACCACAACCTGCTCTCTTCTGTTCAACTGGTAATAGGCATTATTTTTTGTGTAGCCAGTATGCTCTGTTTTCCATTTGGCCATGTATCTGGCTCTAATAAACCTTTTGAACTCTTCGTAGGTCACAATAGGATCTGGTTGTGGTAATCTTGCACCTTCTTTTGCCAGTCTGTCTGCCTCCTCGTTGCCTTGAATGTTTCAGTGGGATGGAACTCACATACAGAGGTTCTGAAACTTGATTGTTGTGGGTCCCATTCAGTAGTGTTTGTGTTTATGCTTGTAGCCAGGGTAACAGATCAGTAGATCTCACTTAGCAACCACTGTGTGTTGTGATACATAATTTGGAAACCACTAGAGGGGCCACTTGTTGCTACCAATATGCCATTTTGAATTTTTAAGACCAGGCTATGGCATAACAATGTTTTATATTACAGAAAAGTGCCTTGAATTTTACAAGTTTTTGTGTGAATTTGTGAATTTATATTATCTTTTTGATGATGATTTTTTTGGTTTAAAAATGAAAGTTGTTTACCCAATTTTTAGGGGTTATGATTCATTCATTATCATCGTGATCATCATCTTTCATCTGCTCTTATCCCTAAAGTATCATGACCTTGTCAGTTGGCCTCTTTGTAGGAAGCCTGTGCCAAATTATATATATATATGGTCTCGAGGTAAGGTGTCCGCCTCGGGGGCCGAAGGTCGCAGGTTCAAATCACGGTGGAGATCCGGATTTTCGTGCACGCAGATCTTCTGGTAAAAATTCCTCTGATCTCTGGGTAGTGAGATTGAACTATTGTGTTTAGTGTCAAGCACGTTAAAAATCTCTTGGGTTTTAGAAATGAACAAGAGTAGGATAAATGGCCGCTTCCCGGACAAAATTGAAAAATTCTAGTTAAAAACCTACCCCCAAATTATTTGTACCTCCCCCCAGCCTAGTAAGCCGCAGAAGTTTAAAATACTTGCTATGGATAGCCTTTGGCTACTTGGCAACATCCATTAACAACATGCCTTTCTCAATACCAGGATTCCGAGTCTATATTCTACGTTCGGCAGGATCTCTTAAAATACAAAACGGATAACGTGCAATGAGCATTCAAATGATAAGGATGAGCCAGCCTCTTTGTAATGTGTGTATTATCCGAAGGTGCCGTGCTGAGATTTTTACTATTGATGGGTATTTTATGGATTGTAGGGGTTGTTATTTTATATGGAAGAAGGTGGACCTGGGCTTGTTTGGCTGTAGTGCAATGCAAGGTGACTTAGTAGGCTCACCACTACGGGGATCAAAGTGACGTTCAACATCTTATTGGCCGGACTGCTAAACACAGACTGCTTCCATGTGTACAGCATGGACATTAGGTGCGGGAATTGGTCAGTGTGTTTCACCTGAATCCGATGTGAGTAGGGATTTGGTTAGAATGTTTCACCTGGCCCTGACCGGAGGTATAGTCTTGGTCAGTATGTATCACCTGACTCTTACATTAGGTAGGATCTTGGTCTTGGTCAGTATGTATCACCTGACCATGAAAAGAGTTGGGGACTTGGTCAGCATGCTTCACCTGACCATGAAAAGAGTTGGGGACTTGGTCAGCATGCTTCACCTGACCATGAAAAGAGTTGGGGACTTGGTCAGCATGCTTCACCTGACCATGAAAAGAGTTGGGGACTTGGTCAGCATGCTTCACCTGACCATGAAAAGAGTTGATGACTTGGTCAGCATGCTTCACCTGACCATGAAAAGAGTTGGGGACTTGGTCAGCATGCTTCACCTGACCATGAAAAGAGTTGGGGACTTGGTCAGCATGCTTCACCTGACCATGAAAAGAGTTGGGGACTTGGTCAGCATGCTTCACCTGACCATGAAAAGAGTTGGGGACTTGGTCAGCATGCTTCACCTGACCATGAAAAGAGTTGATGACTTGGTCAGCATGCTTCACCTGACCATGAAAAGAGTTGGGGACTTGGTCAGCATGCTTCACCTGACCATGAAAAGAGTTGGGGACTTGGTCAGCATGCTTCACCTGACCATGAAAAGAGTTGGGGACTTGGTCAGCATGCTTCACCTGACCATGAAAAGAGTTGGGGACTTGGTCAGCATGCTTCACCTGACCATGAAAAGAGTTGGGGACTTGGTCAGCATGCTTCACCTGACCATGAAAAGAGTTGGGGACTTGGTCAGCATGCTTCACCTGACCATGAAAAGAGTTGATGACTTGGTCAGCATGCTTCACCTGACCATGAAAATAGTTGGGGACTTGGTCAGCATGCTTCACCTGACCATGAAAAGAGTTGATGACTTGGTCAGCATGCTTCACCTGACCATGAAAAGAGTTGGGGACTTGGTCAGCATGCTTCACCTGACCATGAAAAGAGTTGGGGACTTGGTCAGCATGCTTCACCTGACAATGAAAAGATTTGGGGACCTGGTCAGCATGCTTCACTCGACCCTGACCTGTGGTCTTGGTCAGTATGTTTCACCTGATCTTGTCACGAGTGACTCGCCAACAAGCCCAGCTGTGTTAAGCTACGATGACAGAGGAACTTAGCTATTAGCATATATTCCTATGAGTTTTCAAGTAGTTTTCCCTCATTGTATAATAAGCCCCACATGATATTGGGTGCCCCATAGAAAATATAAATAGTAAGTGGTTCTATTCTTTCCTCTCCAATATTGGGCCCCCATGATTCATACTTGGGATTTGATAATTAAATATGATATTATATTACAGATGATATACGGACTTGATATTATGTTTTCCTAAGTGCATATTTAATTATTTTGTCTTTGATAAGTCAGTGTATTATTCATAATGATATTTTTAAATATTTCATGGTTGTGCGTTGTATTTCACGAATATAAAGTTGTGTTGTAAATAAGGTTCAACATCTAAAATTTTCAACCACACAGACATGTGCTCAGTATAGTGGTTATTATAGCTCACTAATTGTACACACTCTTTCCCCTTCATCTCAAGTACCCTTCTGTGTTCAGCCCACATGTGAATTATATCTCCGTCAGTGTGGATTGCTGGTTCAATTGCAGGGTCATCATCTGACAAGCAGTCGGGATTCATTTCAATATTCCTCGTCTATTCTTACTAATAATATTGTGGAGCTGTGATGGTACTTCCTGTTCTTGTTCCGATGCGGTATCCTTGTCAAACTTGTCTATATTTTTTACACTTTCTATCCATACCTAATTTTCATATTTTTGGCTGCTTTTGAAATCAGGATTCAATTTGTTCATTGATGTGAACTCCGGCCTAACTGGAACATAATGTCAGGATCTTTGCACAAAAGAAAGGTCATAAATTGTTGTTCAATTTGTGTCTGAAACTGGTTTTATAATTTCATGTCTGTGGTTTATTTAATGTTGTCTGCTTTAAGGCTTTAAGAGTAATCATTTGTTTTGACTTTGTGATATGAATTCTAGTTTGTTTTTAGCTTGGGTCAAAACTCAGATGTTTATCGCTTAGGTTAAAGCTCAGATGTTTATCGCTTAGGTTAAAGCTCAGATGTTAATCGCTTAGGTTAAAGCTCAGATGTTTATCGCTTAGGTTAAAGCTCAGATGTTTATCGCTTAGGTTAAAGCTCAGATGTTTATCGCTTAGGTTAAAGCTCAGATGTTTATCGCTTAGGTTAAAGCTCAGATGTTTATCGCTTAGGTTAAAGCTCAGATGTTTATCGCTTAGGTTAAAGCTCAGATGTTTATCGCTTAGGTTAAAGCTCAGATGTTTATCGCTTAGGTTAAAGCTCAGATGTTTATCGCTTAGGTTAAAGCTCAAATGTTTATCGCTTAGGTTAAAGCTCAGATGTTTATCGCTTAGGTTAAAGCTCAGATGTTTATCGCTTAGGTTAAAGCTCAGATGTTTATCGCTTAGGTTAAAGCTCAGATGTTTATCGCTTAGGTTAAAGCTCAGATGTTTATCGCTTAGGTTAAAGCTCAGATGTTTATCGCTTAGGTTAAAGCTCAGATGTTTATCGCTTAGGTTAAAGCTCAGATGTTTATCGCTTAGGTTAAAGCTCAGATGTTTATCGCTTAGGTTAAAGCTCAGATGTTTATCGCTTAGGTTAAAGCTCAGATGTTAATCGCTTAGGTTAAAGCTCAAATGTTTATCGCTTAGGTTAAAGCTCAGATGATGTAATTGGAACTGGTTGTATACAGACTCTGCAGAGTCTTCTAAACCAGTATAAAGACGTTAAGTAATGTTTATCAAAAGTTCAAAATATAATACCAAATTGAGCATTTGAATGTCAAAGTGGTTAGAGAACTTGTCTTACATGGCAGAGGGATCTAGTTTACTTCCTTGTTGTTATATTACCAGTTTACTTGGTTATAAATGTATACCTGACTTACGGTTAGCAAAGACAAAGCAGAGCAAATGGAAGTGGTTATTCGACCTTATAAGGATTGAGACCTCATGCACGTCATGCCAAATGGAAGTGATTGTTCGACCTTGTAAGGATTGAGACCTCATGCACGTCATGCCAAATGCAAGTGATTGCTCCGAGACTTCCTTTACATTTTGTTTAGGTGTTGAAATAATCAAAGTTGTGCACAAATCCTACCAAATGGCACACAGTTGTCTGCTTTATGCATTATGTAGACTGCCTCACAAAATTTGATGCAAAAGTGCCACACCACACCAAAGTGCCACACCAAAGTACACCACACCAAAGTACCGCACCAAAGTACCGCACCAAAGTACCACACCAAAGTGCCACACCACACCACAGTGCCACAGCACACCACACCAAAGTACCATACCACACCAAAGTACCATACCACATCAAAGTGCCACAGAAAAGTACCACAGCACACCATAGGGTCACAGAACAACACACCAAAGTACCACACCAAAGTGCCACAGCACGCCGCACCAAAGTACCACACCAAAGTACCACAGCACACCACACCAAAGTGCTACATCACATGTATCACAGCACATCACACCAAAGTGCCACAGTAAAGTACCACAGCACACTACACCAAAGTGCCACAGCAAAGTACCACAGCACACTACACCAAAGTGCCACAGCACACCACACCAAAGTACCACACCACACCAAAGTGCCACAACACATCAAAGTACCACAGCACACCAAAGTGCCACAACACACCACACCAAAGTACCACACCAAAGTGCCACAACACACCACACCAAAGTGTGCCACATCACATCACACCAAAATGCCACATCATCAAAGTACCACACCACACGAAGGTGCCACAACACACCAAAGTGCCACAGCACACCAAAGTGCCACAACACACTACACCAAAGTACCACACCAAAGTGCCACAACACATCATAGTACCACAGCACACCAAAGTGCCACAACACACCACACCAAAGTACCATACCAAAGTGCCACAACACACCACACCAAAGTACCACACCAAAGTGCCACAACACACCACACCAAAGTACCACACCAAAGTGTGCCACAGCACACCACACCAAAATGCCACAACATCAAAGTACCACACCACACAAAAGTGCCACAACACACCAAAGGCCACAACACACCACACCAAAGTACCACACCACACAAAAGTGCCACAGCACACCAAAGTGCCACAACACACCACACCAAAGTACCACACCAAAGTGCCACAATACACCACACCAAAGTGCCACAACACACCACACCAAAGTGTGCCACAGCACACCACACCAAAATGCCACATCATCAAAGTACCACACCACACAAAAGTGCCACAACACACCAAAGTGCCACAACACACCAAAGTGCCACAACACCAAAGTGCCACAACACCAAAGTGCCACAACACATCAAAGTACCACAGCACACCAAAGTGCCACAACACACCACACCAAAGTACCATACCAACGTGCCACAACACACCACACCAAAGTACCACACCAAAGTGCCACAGCACACCACACCAAAGTACCACACCAAAGTGTGCCACACCACACCAAAATGCCACAACATCAAAGTACCACACCACACAAAAGTGCCACAACACACCAAAGTGCCACAACACCAAAGTGCCATAGCGTACCAGTTAAGAATCCCTACGTCACGCCCGATGCCCGTGCTGCTGTGAGACTTCCTTTAGCTCTGTACCACATTGCATGTGAACCTTCACTTTGATGAGAACCACATTCACTTCAACTATCACAAATTCTTTCAGCACTTATTTGTTGCGTAACTCTTACATTTACATACAGACAGGCCAACAAGGTCAAGACAGTTCCGTAGCAAGCACTGCTGTTAGGGATGAGGTGTTAAAGACTTTATTGTATGAGGTCACAGCTTGGTTTATGTGGTGGGCTGACCAGTTCCCTTCCTTGCTGCTTTTCCTTCCCTAACAGTAAGTCAGGTATTCATTTATAGCTGGGTTGACTGGAGATGATAACGGTTATTGAACCCTGCACCTTTGTCATATAATGCAAGTGCTCTGCCACTATCAGACACTCTGCAGATATTACTCCATGATCAAATCTTCTCTTGTATATATTGAGAGAGGGTTCGAACATTTTTATCATTTTGTACTTTTGTGACAGACAATGAGTATATACCAAAGGTTCGGAGGAGGTTAATTAATAAATTTCATCTGGTTTATTTGGAACACTGGGCTACAGCTCGTGCTCTGTGCCAATTTCTTTTTTTTCAAACATATTTTTGAGCTGTGCCCACAATATCCAAGTTATCCAAGCTCTACTTCCACTATTTTTGCCCCATGTTTTCTTTTGCTTCTCCAGCAGTTTTTTTAATGTAGTTTCCAATCCAGTATATGGATGTTGCTAGCATCAGACAAGACTCTCTTTAGTTGTCTTTCACAACAGTCAGAGAGTGGTGAATGCTTGGAATACATTGCCACAGGAAGTAGTGGAGGCAGGGACAATTAATGCATTTAATTGGATGCGTATAGCTTTTAGAGCAAGGAAATGTAAATGAGACTGGTTGTACACAGACTCTGCAGGGTCTTCTAAACCAGTATAAATAAGTTAAGTTAAGTAAAACTGCAGCGTCTTTTAAACCAGTATAAATACGTTAAGTTAAGTTAAATTAAACTCTGCAGCGTATTTTAAACCAGTATAAATACGTTAAGTTAAGTTAAGACTGTGCAGAGTCTTCTAAACCAGTATAAAGACGTTAAGTTAAGTTAACATCTTGGAAGGTTACAGTTATTCTATTCCTGGCTCCCCAGAACCCTCACTGGCTGCTCTGATTGCCCCATGAAGTCTTACAAAGGCTGTGTAAGATATTTGTATATGCTTTAAATACTTCATATGATTTGTATGAAGATGTTATGTTAGACCTTCCATGCCAGAAGTGTGAGGCCCCCATTAAAGATAGGGTTAAAAATTGTATATGGCTTGGTTGGCTTGGCTTCGTTCGTTCTCAATCTCCCACTACCAAACCCTGACATGGCCTAAGTAGCAGAATGTAGTCCAGAGAACGGAATGTGTTGTGTCGTAGTTTACAGCTTGACTGTGATATTTGCACCTTTCGGTTCAACACATTCGACTTCAGCAAGCATTTTTTAGGTACCAGGTCACCATTCCCTTCTCCTTAGCCAGTCTGCTCTGTTGCAGCCTGTTATCCAGGATCACCGCATGGAGGTGAAGAAGGGTCTTGGCAGCTCTGGTGTGTTGGCCCTGACGCTAGCAGTCAGCTATGGGTCGCTGACTGCTGCAGCTCATGCGCTACTTCTCAACATCTTGATCACAAAAATTTTTTTTATATATGACCTCATAAACGTATGAATCCTGGCCACCTAGTCCGTAAAATCTCATTCTACTTCGCTCCTGAACACAATACACACAGGACAGACAAATGTGAGCAAATCTAGTTGCTCTGACAAAACTATGTGCCACATTTTCATTGTTCTATCTCAAAATGACTGACATGATCAGATCCTGTCAATATTGCTTTATGCTTGTGAGACATGGACAGTTACAGCTGAGCTGTAGCAGAGGATACAGGCCTTGGAGATGAGATGTTTCAGAAGACTTCTAAACGTCACGTTCAAAGATCGAATTACAAATGAGGAAATACGAGAAAGAATTAAAACGGGAATAAGGCCTTTTGAAGATCTCTTGGCAACATTAAAAGAAAGAAACTCGCTTGGTGCGGTCACATATCGAGAACAAATGGTCTTGCAAATACGCTCCTGCATGGAAAGGTGCATGGCAGACAACGAAGAGGTCATCCCAAAAAGAGGCGGGAGGACAACATAAAAGTATGGACCAATCTCCGACCAAAGGAGGCACAGGCAGCGATCACTGACAGAGAGGGATGGTGTGGTGTTGTGAGGATGTCTTCATGTGTGCTCCAACGACCTCACCGGTTACGGGATGACCTGACTTGAACTGATTAGCTCCAATGTTCTTGCTTGTTATGCCAAAACCTTTTGGAAAATATATTTTCGGAAGACCAGCCTGTATCAAATTTACTTAATGCATTAAGTGGGATACACCCCTGGACCATATCCTGATCACGTGAGGGACTAGGAACATATCTTTGAATATAAACCCTTTTACACATTTTGCCATTCAAATTTTTTTTCTTTCTTTTTTTGCGTTTGCCTTATTTCTCTATCCCCCAAGACGGTTTGCGTTGCATTGTGGTTTTTATTTTGCGCCTGTCAGCCCAGTGCATTCGACTTCAGCATGCATTTTTTGTAAGGATCTGCTTCCTCCTGCATTTTCTAAGAGTTTGCTTCCTCGGGGTAACGGCCGGTGCTGTGATGGCGATCGAACCCTGCACTTTCGGGTTGTAAGCCATGTCACTTAACCACTAGCCCACGACAGCTAAATGACGATTCAAATGTTCAGCTGTTACCACTTGTCATTTTCTGAGTATTCACTATATTATAGTCAAAATCCAAACAGTCTGGCTCAATATAAGCCATACAATTAAGGTGCATGCGTGACATTGAAACATCAGTAGCTCGTGGAATGGGCTATTTATACACACACGAGTACACCAGAATATTGTTAGCTCAGGGTTCAAGTGGTGAAAGTACACACAAGTGCTAATTAACCCTTAACTTAACATTAAGTTAAGGGCTAATTAACCATGTAAATGCCATGACAAGGGCCAGTCAGCCCCTAATGATGCACTACAATGAAACAGAAGTAATTTCGCGAGTATTTAAAATATTTTAAAACGAAGTCTTGCCCATGTATTGCGAGTATCTGAAAGAGGAACAGAGAATAGTAACACTGCAACCTGCCTGCCATGTCACATGAGTTGACTAAGAAGGGTCAGGTGTGATAAAAGGTAAAGGTCAGTTCGAAACAGCCTGTTTCCAGGGAATGCTAAATGGAAGAGAGATAGCAGTCTTGCTCAGTACATTGTGCCTGACCCTGACATGATGTCCTAGTAACTTTGGTAAATATGTTGGTCTTCACCTTTCGCACTATTCTTACATAAACTGCAATTTAAAGTTTTGTTTTCAATCATTGTAAGTTCCTAATTTTGCTGCAGTCCATCCTAGTTGAAAGTGTCAAAACGTATGCGCATGGGTGGTGCAAATATGTTGGGGACGTTATGAGAATGCAACAGATTCTATTATATTATCTTTCAAATGTTATCAACATATATGTTGCAGCATAAACAAACTATTTTTGTAATTTATCTGCTAAAGAAAATATATTTTTAGATTTACTAAATAAACATTTGCTTTTCATGTACTGGTCACAAAAGAGAAATTGTTTGAAATGTTTTGTTTTGTGTTTTACAGAACACAACTTTTCAATACATCTGTGTCACAGCCATATGTTACTGTTAGTTTAAGAAGAGCTTGTTTTTAAAAGTATGACCATAAATAGTTACATAACTTTTGTTATAGGGCCTATAGAAAATTGAATTCATTGCGACCATGAATAGCTTGTCTGTTACATAGAAAATTGAATTAGCTACAACCACAAATAGCTGCATGTTTGTTATATAGAAAATTGAATTAGCTACAACCACAAATAGCTGCATGTTTGTTATATAGAAAATTGAATTAGCTACAACCACAAATAGCTGCATGTTTGTTATATAGAAAATTGAATTAGCTACAACCACAAATAGCTGCATGTTTGTTATATAGAAAATTGAATTAGCTACAACCACAAATAGCTGCATGTTTGTTATATAGAAAATTGAATTAGCTACAACCACAAATAGCTACATGTCTGTTATATAGAAAATTGAATTAGCTACAACCACAAATAGCTACATGTCTGTTATATAGAAAATTGAATTAGCTACAACCACAAATAGCTGCATGTTTGTTATATAGAGAATTAAATACATTGCAACCACAAATAGCTATTGTATGGTTGTTAAACAGGAAATTGACTAACCACAAATATTTTTATAACTGTTTCACGGTCAGTACATATGCAAATGTACTTTGACCTGTGCAGTATATTTGAGATTTAGTTATTCCGTATCCACGAAGAATCTGAGACAGTATCTATTAGCAGAGGTAGAGATGTTGCTTCTGTTAGCAAAGGTACTGAATTTGATCTTCTTTAGCAAAACTCTCCAGTTGACCCAGCTAGAAAAAGTTACCTGGCTTACTTTTAAAGAAGGAAAGACAGCAAGGAAGGCAGCTAGCCAACCTACTTCATAAAAAACTGGGGTCTATCACAAAGAAATCTCTATCACTTCATCTCTGACAGCCGTGTCTTGTTATTCAGTCATGTTTACCTTTTTATAAACCTAACCGGTATGACTATGGGTTTTGCATATCAATACGAACCGACCTGATTAAGAATATATTATATATATATATATCTGTAGAAAACTGATCCGTTTACGAATAGGTTGTGCATATCTGTAGAAAAACAGCCAGTTTGAGAATAGTCTGTTTATGAATATGGCTGGCTTGGCTTCGTTTGTTCTCAATCTCCCGCTACCAAACCCTGAAAGGGCTTAAGTAGCAGAATGTAGTCCAGAGAACAGAATGCATTGTGTTGTAGTTTACAGCTTGACTGCGATATTTGCACCTTTCGGTCCAACACATCCGACTTTAGCAAGCATTTTTTAAGTACCGGGTTAGCATTCCCTCTTCAATCCCTTCTCCTTAGCCAGTCTGCGCTGCTGCAGCCTGTTATCCAGGATCACCGCGTGGAGATGTAGAAGGGTCTTGGCAGCTTTAGTTCGCTGGCCCTGATGCTAGCAGTCAGCTATGGGTCGCTGGCCCTAACGCTAGCAGTCAGCTATGGGTCGCTGACCCTGACGCTAGCAGTCAGCTATGGGTCGCTGGCCCTGACGCTAGCAGTCAGCTATGGGTCGCTGGCCCTGCCGCTAGCAGTCAGCTATGGGTCACTGGCCCTGACGCTAGCAGTCAGCTCTTGTTCACTGGCCCTGACGCTAGCCCTGACGCTAGCAGTCAGCTATTGGTCGCTGGCCCTGACACTAGCAGTCAGCTCTTGTTCGCTGGTCCTGACGCTAGCAGTCAGCTATGGGTCGCTGATCACTGCAGCTCATGCGCTGCTCAGCACCTTTGTTTATGAATATCATGTAATGTGTATTAATTGATGTCCAACTCATTTGAGAACAAGTTATGCAAAGCCATAGCTGCGATATCTACACACGACGTAGATAATTCTACATTGACAATAGTTAGCAAAAGAACATTACATGTCCAGGAGAAGATAGTTCTGCAGTTACAAAGATTTGTGACCTTATAACCATAGCAACTGAATCAGTTTCAATTTATTTCAATTCAAATACCATCTCCGCATCGAATGTCGGCTGGTCAGTTCAGTTCACGTGCCATCTCTGCATCAAAGGTTGGATGCAGTGGATCTCCATCGTACTCTATCTCTTACTGTAAAGGTGCAATCTGACAGGTTTTTTCCAGTCCATCTCCTGATGTTATTCACCCACTTAAAACGTCTGCCTCTTGAACGGCTGGCTTCACCCTACCCTCCAGTATGGTCTTCAACAAGGAGGTATGTCTTGTTATAGGTCCAAAATAACGTAACTGTCTAACACTGATTTCGGTCATTAATTCTCTTTTCACCCCTAACTTTTCCAATACCTCCAAATTTGTTTTCTTCTCTTTCCAAGAACTGCAACCCAATCTTCTATATACCCACATTTTGAAGGCTTCAATACTCTTTTCCAACTTGTTATTCATTGTCCATGTTTCTAAGCCATAAAGTAGTGACGAGTATACAAAACACCTGACAATTCTCATTTTCAAATTCTGATTGATCTGTTTGGATGTCAGAATGTGTCGCATGTTGTGGAATACCATCTTGGACATACCTATTCTATTTCTTGTTCACAGCTGCCTTCTTTCGTTATTATATGACCTAATTAGGAGGAACTCTGTACCTGTTCCAGTAGTTGATCTTTTATCTGCATACATGGTTTCTTGTCACTTTTCCCAAGTATCATAGTCTTTGTTTTCTTAATGTTTTTATCTAATCCAATCTCTTGTTATCACAAGCTCCTTATGCATAATATGATTGTCATAATGAGTCCATATTGTTGGGCATGATTGCTTGAGACTGTAATGCTTTCTTTTATTTTAATTGTAGTTGTAGATTCCTGTTAGCATTCATTATTAGTTTTGTATTTTTGTATATATATTTATAACTATTTTTTTCATTGCAAAAATTATGTTGGTTGCTTTTTTAAGTTGTTACAAAATTCAGTGTAGTGCAATAGCTCATCCAGTATTACCATTATTTATGTCATATTTTGTTAAACTGAAAATCTGGAGCAGACTGGTTTTGTAAATTTCTAAGAAATGTCTGACTGGCTTGATCAATTTCTTAGGAAATGTCAAATTGTGCAGTTAACTACCTTTAGAAGTTATCTTTCTGGAATAATGGAATAAGCTCAGACCGTATTTCAGTGAATGTTTTCTTTCTGAAATAATGGAATAAGCTCAGACCGAATTTCAGTGAATGTTTTCTCATACTGTATCTATTTTGTATATATTTGTTTTGATAGTCTTCATTAGATATTGGATGTTTAGAAACATCTGCGGTGGAGAGATGTCAGTTTAAGGATGTAACAAAAGGGAGCAGAGATGTCAATATTATGTAATATTAGGATAGGAGGCAGATGTCATTATAATGTCATATTAGAAAAGGATGCAGATGTCAATATCATGTCATATTAGGAGAGGAGGCAGATGTCATTATTATGTCATATTGGGAGAGGAAACAGATGTCATTATTATGTCATATTAGGAGAGGAGGCAGATGTCATTTTTGTGTCATATTGGGAGAGGAGGCAGATGTCATTATTATGTCATATTAGGAGAGGAGGCAGATGTCATTATTATGTCATATTGGGAGAGGAGGCAGATGTCATTATTATGTCATATTAGGAGAGGAGGCAGATGTCATTATTATGTCATATTGGGAGAGGAGGCAGATGTAATTATTATGTCATATTAGGAGAGGAGGCAGATGTCATTATTATGTCATATTAGGAGAACAGGCAGAGATGCCATTATTATGTCATATTTGGAAGAGCGAAAAGAAATTAAAAAGTGTTTGTTAATGGTGATTTGTGTCTACTGTGGATGGTGAGAACACTGAATCCCGATGTCTAGATAAGATTGCTTGCTTAACTCTTTGTGTGTGTGTGTGTTTGGTTTAAAAAAAATATTGAATCTTGTGGTGATGTTCTCCTATCACATGTGATCTCTATTTGTTCAGCTGTGTGGACATTCACATCACATGTGATCTCTATTTGTTCAGCTGTGTGGACATTCACATCACATGTGATCTCTATTTGTTCAGCTGTGTAGCAATTTCAGAGCGGAGGCAGAGGCACTGAGGGCGGCAGTGGAAGAAATGGTGACACACAGTGAAAATGAGAGCCATATAGTCCTGCTGACAGATGCTCTCGCCGTAGTCACAGCGCTAAAAAGCCAGAAAAACACTGAGCTTAATGACTTAAGAGCAGCACTCTGCAAACTGTGCCAGCAGTCCGCACCAAAAAGGGTAGTGGTACAGTGGGTTCCGTCACACTGCAACATCCAAGGCAACGAGGAGGCAGACAGACTGGCAAAAGAAGGTGCAAGACTACCACAAACAGATACCAGTATGACGTACGAAGAGTCAAAACGGCTTATCAAAGCCAGATACATGACCAAATGGGAAACCGAACACACTGGTTACACCAAAAACGATGCCTATTACCAGTTGAACCGAAGAGAGCAGGTCGTTGTCTTCAGACTTCGCACTGGCCACAACAGACTGAGGTACCACCTATTCAACAAATTGAAGATAGGGTGTACCGACGAATGCCCGTGCGGTACTGGTAAAATGACTGCTGAACATCTGCTGCAGAACTGCCCGACATACGAGGATCAGAGAGAGCAGATGTGGCCATTACCAGTGGAACTGCAAGACAAGCTCTATGGCAGTGGCGAGAGCCTCAGGATGACCGCCGCTTTTTTCGAAAAAATAATGGTTACTGTCTGACTGTGTACGAAGAAGAAGAAGAAGAAAAAGTTCAGCTGTGTGGACATTCTTTTCACTTGCTGTGTCTGCTGAAATGGGTGACTTGCGCTGTGATGTGGATTAAAGTGAGGAAGAAACTGGGCCTTTTGTCAACCTCACTCTCTGGTCCTGAGCTACCTTTGGCCAGTTCCAAGATTTTATTGAGGCAACTGGATAAAGCATAGGATGCAGATTTTTACTCAGGGTGTACTCCCAAAGCCTTTCCCGTAAACAGGTATCCCGCAAGACAGCAGACAGGGGATGACATCTAACGTTGTGTGTCCTGCCTTTCCCAAAACCGCAAGAGGTCGTAGGGACATCATTCAACATGCGAGTGAGTTGGGCATCTGTCCCAGGCTGTGTTTCAGTACATTATAGTCATGTCTAAATTTCAAACAACAAAACCGACACTGCTTGCAGCTAGAGTGAAGGCCACCAATCTCATGAAGTTCAGCCATATGAACTAGACCGTGAAATGCAACACAGGTTTAAGCGTAGTGCTATTCATATAGCCGATGTCCATTCCAGCATAATCAGACGGATGAAATCACACAAAAAAAAAACAAACGAATTAACCAGTCCAAATGGGAAAACATCATCATGTTTCGGTGAATACAAGTGTAAGTCGTCGACTAGTGTGAATTCCTGACAAATCCATAGTCTGGTGGCATCCATAATGAACTAAAACAGCAGCGCAATGTAGACCCGTCGGTTACAGCGCCATCTTTGCTGCTAAATGTCAGTAGTAGTAAATGTTATTTATTGTTGAATGGGCTAAGAGTCTGGTGTATGCGGTAATCTGTACCTCTTTATGTTTGGACAAGTCTAGAGAAACTGCTTGTTTATAACCTTATGTGTGCTTTCTTCTACTCAATTATTTGTTATGCTTTTTTAAATTTTGATATATTGTAAATTGTTATTGTTTGTTGTTTAATGAACACTAGTAATGAGTGAGTTTACTCTTTTTGTGCACCCTGAAAAGGATGTTAGGTGGGGGGTTGTAGTAGCTTTCCTTACATCCCGAGTATGCTGATGAAGGTGGGCTGCATTCCTCCAGGCAGTTGTGCTATGCTTGACTTCATCTGCGTGTCGCTCACTACTCACATCGGTCCACATCTCGTCAGCCAGTCTGCCTTGTACCAGCCTGTTTCCAGGGAACGCTACATGGAAGAGAGATTGTGTTTATGGTCAGTATACTGTGCCTGACCCTAATGGAATGTCCTGGTCAGTATGTTGTGCTTGACTGGACTAGCGTCTCAGTTCCCTCGTGTATTGTAGAAGAGGTGATCCAAATACTAAACAGTTTCTGGTGTAATTTTGAGAAATGTTACAAGAACACACCTAGAGATATCTCGTTTGTTAAGTAATGTTTTGCTTCATCTGAATTTATATTTGTGTGTGCTCTTAAAATTGTTAATGTATTGTGGATTAGAACAATTAATGTGAATATATTCACCAATAACTGCTTTACTTTGAGCAGATAATGCTAGAAAAGTATTCAGATACCAAGATGTTTTAGCTTTTTTGGTGTGCAGTTTTTAGAATTGATTGTCCATTTATTAGGAGGTGGACCAAAAGGCGGATGTATATAGTAATCTGTGTCTACCGCAATTTGAACATATTTGGTCTTCCGTATAACAAGGGCTAACTTACCCAAAATATATATATGTTTTTGTTTGATATGAAACTAATAATAAGATAGGAGAAGCCAATTTAGAAATTCTAGCCATAAGGACAAGGCAGCCTCAGACTGATAAACTACTAAAGTAAAAGAGAAGCCAATATAGAAATTCTAGCCATAAGGACAAGGCAGCCTCAGACTGATAAACTACTAAAGTAAAAGAGAAGCCAATATAGAAATTCTAGCCATAAGGACAAGGCAGCCTCAGACTGATAAACTACTAAAGTAAAAGAGAAGCCGAAATGGACATTCTAGCGATATAGGCAAGGTAGCCTCAAACTGATAAGCTACTAAGGTAAAGGAGAAATTTATCTTTTATAATATTTTAGATAATAATAATTCAGCTCATCATTGTGATGTCTCTCTATTGTCTTTCTTCTTCTTTTTCGTCTTCTTCAGTTTTCGTCCTGGAAAGGGCGATTGTGACGTTGTGTCATAGTTTACAGTGAGGCGCTGCGATATCTGCGCCTTTCGGCCTGACACATCCAATTTCAGCACATGAAATTTGGGACCGGGTTTGCCTTCCATCTTGGATCCCAAATTTTTTCACAAGACTAAACTAATGCAACTTGTTTCCAGGGCCACCACTGGGTGGCAGAATAGGATTATGGTGAACTGTGGTTCGCTGGCACTGATGTAAGTAGCCAGCTGTGGTTCGCTGACACTGATGTAAGTAGTCAGCTGTGGTTCGCTGACACTGATGTAAGTAGTCAGCTGTGGTTCGCTGGCACTGATGTAAGTAGCCAGCTGTGGTTCGCTGACACTGATGTAAGTAGCCAGCTGTGGTTCGCTGACACTGATGCAAGTAGCCAGCTGTGGTTCGCTGGCACTGATGTAAGTAGCCAGCTGTGGTTCGCTGACACTGATGTAAGTAGTCAGCTGTGGTTCGCTGACACTGATGTAAGTAGTCAGCTGTGGTTCGCTGGCACTGATGTAAGTAGCCAGCTGTGGTTCGCTGACACTGATGTAAGTAGCCAGCTGTGGTTCGCTGACACTGATGTAAGTAGCCAGCTGTGGTTCGCTGACACTGGTGTAAGTAGCCAGCTGTGGTTCGCTGACACTGATGCAAGTAGCCAGCTGTGGTTCGCTGGCACTGATGCAAGTAGCCAGCTGTGGTTCGCTGACACTGATGTAAGTAGCCAGCTGTGGTTCGCTGGCACTGATGTAAGTAGCCAGCTGTGGTTCGCTGACACTGATGCAAGTAGCCAGCTGTGGTTCGCTGACACTGATGCAAGTAGCCAGCTGTGGTTCGCTGACACTGATGTAAGTAGCCAGCTGTGGTTCACTGACACTGATGCAAGTAGCCAGCTTTAATTCACCATTCACCTGTGTGTGAGATCTTTAGTCAGTAAAGGTGGTCTAGTAGTCTGCAGTGACCAGTTCTCAGATGAAGTAAGACAGTTGGTTTCTTTTGAGTTGGTGAATTCTGTCTGGTCTACTGCTTATGTTCATGCCTTCTCTCCATCGGTGTATATACTGATATCTTATGATCTTTCTGTATGGTGCTCGATGATTAAATTATGCCTTTTTACTGCCATCTTTTGCTAGAGCATTAGCTCTCTTGCTTTCTATGATTCCACAGTGGTAGGGTAGCCATTGGAGCGCTATTGTTGAGGATCTCTGGAGTCTTCCTAGTTCTGCTCTGATTTCTGATAACAGTGGTTCGTTGTTTGTTTTCTGTATTGCCTCTACTAGAAATCTGCAGTCTGTGTGCACCATATAATAATACTGAATATATATAGATTATATAAGAAAGGCCCCTAATTTAGAGAAATCCTGTTTGTTCATTACTTTGTTGGGTTTGAATGTGTGTTTAATTGTATATGTTCTATATCTTGTCGATTGGAATGCAAGGCTGATCAATAGAATATGTGGTACCTACTGTAGATTGGGATACAAGGCTGATCAATAGATTAGGTAGTACTTACTATAGATTTGGATACAAGGCTGATCAATAGATTAGGTAGTACTTACTATAGATTGGGATACAAGGCTGATCAATAGATTAGGTAGTACTTACTATAGATTTGGATACAAGGCTGATCAATAGATTAGGTAGTACTTACTATAGATTTGGATACAAGGCTGATCAATAGATTAGGTAGTACATACTATAGATTGGGATACAAGGCTGATCAATAGAATATGTGGTACCTACTGTAGATTGGGATACAAGGCTGATCAATAGATTAGGTAGTACTTACTATAGATTGGGATACAAGGCTGATCAATAGATTAGGTAGTACTTACTATAGATTTGGATACAAGGCTGATCAATAGATTAGGTAGTACTTACTATAGATTGGGATACAAGGCTGATCAATAGATTAGGTAGTACTTACTATAGATTGGGATACAAGGCTGATCAATAGATTAGGTAGTACATACTATAGATTTGGACACAAGGCTGATCAATAGATTAGGTAGTACTTACTATAGATTGGGATACAAGGCTGATCAATAGATTAGGTAGTACATACTATAGATTTGGATACAAGGCTGATCAATAGATTAGGTAGTACTTACTATAGATTGGAATACAAGGCTGATCAATAGATTAGGTAGTACATACTATAGATTTGGATACAAGGCTGATCAATAGATTAGGTAGTACTTACTATAGATTGGGATACAAGGCTGATCAATAGATTAGGTAGTACATACTATACCTTGAACAGCCTACGGAAACCATGTATTTTTTGCACTTTATGCATGTTATGTTGTTGTTTTGTTTTGTTTACATATTAAAATTTATTTTGCAATAAGCGATGAAGTGGATGTATATAGTGATCTTTGCCTTCTGTGGTGGCTTGTACAGCATCTTGTTTATTTTATTTGTGAATTAATTGTTTGCTTGCGTTTTCAAATTTAGTGCTTATTATGCAATGAGTGAATGTACTTCATCTTCGGTGGTCATCCTGAAAAGTATGATTGTGTTGAAGTGAATAGACTTCGTCTTTGGTGCTCATGCTGAAAAGTACAATTGTGTCAAAGTTTATAGACTTTTGGTGTTCATCCTGAAAAGTACGATTGTGTTGAAGTGAATAGACTTCGTCTTCGGTCTTCATCCTGAAAAATACAATTGTGCCGTAGTGAATGGTCTTATGTTCATAGTTATCTTCACCTGCCGAGGTTTGGATGAACGAGAGCTACAAAATAATCTAGAGAAGATTGATATGTTTAGCACTTTATTTGTCCATTTGTCTTTCCTGTGCCTTTTAATCTCGTTTTTAATTATTTGGGGCAGCCATCTTGAAATGACCATGACATTCTCATGATAATGATGACTTAAAAACATAAAATGTAAAATTCAGTTAAAATACAGCACTACTTTTGGCTTACTCTAGCCAGCTTTTAGGGAAGCCATAGATCCAACACTACTTTTGGCTTACTCTAACCAGCTGTTAGGGAAGCCATAGATTCAACACTACTTTTGGCTTACTCTAACCAGCTGTTAGGGAAGCCATAGATTCAACACTACTTTTGGCTTACTCTAACCAGCTGTTAGGGAAGCCATAGATCCAAACGTTACTTTTGGCTTACTCTAATAGAAAACTACTAAATGTTACATATAAAAATCATGTCACGAACGTAGAAATGCGACAGAGTTGAAAACACTATTGGCCCTTTTGAAGATCTATTCATGACAATCAAATGAAGAAAGATGGCCTGGTACGGGCACATCACGAGGTCCAACGGAATTACCAACTCGATACTCTTTGGTTCCGTACCGGGACAGAGAGGGCGAGGACGTCCAAGGAAGAGGTGGGTGGACAACATTACTGAGTGGTCAGGCCTTTGTTCCGGTGAGATACGTCAGGCGGCGGCAGACAGAGAAAAATGGCGTGGGATTTTGGTAATGTCTTCAAGTGTGCCCCAACGACCTAATGGGTTACGGGATGAACTGAACTGAACCAGCTTTTAGGGAAGCCATAACTACATTTGGCTTACCCAATGTGATTCTGTAGAAATACATGACGATAACAGTCACAAAGGCAAAAATACAGTAAGCACTGGAATCCAGATTGCCCCACTCTGTTGTCTGGGTGTGTATTTTTTCTGACTGCTTAAACCATGTTCTTCTCTGCTATTCTTGTCATTACTTTTGTTTGTCTCTAAGTATTTGGTTTGTAGCACATCTGTTTGTCTGTGCTATCATCTTGTATTTATCAGTTTTGTGTCAGTTTGCGATGTTTTTATGTCAATTATTCTGACACAGCGTTTTTCTTGTCAAACTCCAATTATGCATTGTTTTTTGTCAAGTTTGGGCAGACTAATGCGTACGACGACCCTGCCAAGTGCCTCAGC
The DNA here is from genome assembly GCA_036924085.1 of Ariolimax columbianus. NCBI lineage: Eukaryota > Metazoa > Mollusca > Gastropoda > Stylommatophora > Arionidae > Ariolimax > Ariolimax columbianus. Next base: position 75,050,925 of record JAVGWX010000013.1, read on the forward strand.
TTACAGTACATTCCATCTGTTCTTTATTTTACTCCGTTTAATGTCCGTAGTACATTCTTTAAAGTACACTCTGTCTATGACCTGTAACTCTTCCATTGGTAGATAAGTTCCCATGGTAGATAACTCTTCCCATGATATATGACTCTTCCCATGGTTCATAACTCTTCCCATGGTTCATAACTCTTCCCATGATAGATTACTCTTCCCATGGTAGATAACTCTTCCCATGGTAGATGACTCTTCCCATGATAGATAACTCTTCCCATAGTAGATAACTCTTCCCATGGTAGATAATTCTTCCCATGATAGATGACTCTTCCCACGGTAGATAACTCTTCCCATGATAGATTACTCTTCCCATAATAGATAACTCTTCCCATGGTAGATTACTCTTCATATGATAGATAACTCTTCCCATGATAGATGACTCTTCCCATGGTAGATAACTCTCCCCATTAAACAAATGTTATTTGAAACTCCGCAGATGTGAATCACCGACTGGTTGATACGTGAGATATCATTGACATTGAATAGCTTTTTTATCTAAGCTGGAGTAGATTGCATGTTCTCATAAACATATTGTGTTGACATGTCACTTCCAAGAATGTCGCATGATCACGTGACATTAGATAGCATGGTAGGTCATAAGACCTTGACGTTATGTAGCAGCTTTGAGTCTCCCAGGTAGGTCACATTAACGTAACATATTTACATCTTCTAAAAACACCCCCTCGGATGTGGACATGTGTTTAAAACCTCGGTAAGGCAACCATTTCTTTTCTGAGTTCAAATAAAACGTGTAAAACACACTGCTTGACGACTGTATGGGCAAGGTACATTTATTCCTCAGTCTTATAAATTCTCCCAGTTGACTTCATCGATGGACATAATGATTGAAAAAAAACTCTATAAATATCCTGGCAGGCATCAAAATGCCTAGTTAGGAAGCAGTGTTCTATGGCATGACAGATGGACACATGTTTACTGTATCTGCTATTTGTGCTTGAATTGTAATATTTTCATTTCAAGATTGATATTTTCAGTTGTGAAATTTTGTACAGAATTGTCTATATTTTTAAGCTTTGCATGTGCCAGTTAGAACGAGGATAAGAGATACTGGTGTTTGCAAGCAGAATCCTATTTTTACCACACAATTAACCTACAAACATGGCTTGTATATATATTTGCTGCTATGCCATTTTGGGGGGTTTTATTGATAAAGTGAAGTTCATATTTTGTGTTTGAAATCTTATCAAATTGTGCTTTCTTTTAAATGCATGATTTAAATAAAAGTCTGCAAAGTCAGGTGAGTTTTGACTGTTGTTTCTTGCCACAAAGTCAGGAGTGTTTTGACTGTTGTTTCGAATCACAAAGTCAGGAGTGTTTTGACTGTTGTTTCTTGTCACAAAGTCAGGAGTGTTTTTACTGTTGTTTCGAATCACAAAGTCAGGAGTGTTTTTACTGTTGTTTCGTATCACAAAGTCAGGAGTGTTTTTACTGTTGTTTCTTGTCACAAAGTCAGGAGTGTTTTTACTGTTGTTTCTTGTCACAAAGTCAGGAGTGTTTTTACTGTTGTTTCTTGTCACAAAGTCAGGAGTGTTTTTACTGTTGTTTCGTATCACAAAGTCAGGAGTGTTTTTACTGTTGTTTCTTGTCACAAAGTCAGGAGTGTTTTTACTGTTGTTTCTTGTCACAAAGTCAGGAGTGTTTTTACTGTTGTTTCTTGTCACAAAGTCAGGAGTGTTTTTACTGTTGTTTCGAATCACAAAGTCAGGAGTGTTTTTACTGTTGTTTCTTGTCACAAAGTCAGGAGTGTTTTTACTGTTGTTTCTTGTCACAAAGTCAGGAGTGTTTTTACTGTTGTTTCTTGTCACAAAGTCAGGAGTGTTTTTACTGTTGTTTCGAATCACAAAGTCAGGAGTGTTTTTACTGTTGTTTCTTGTCACAAAGTCAGGAGTGTTTTTACTGTTGTTTCTTGTCACAAAGTCAGGAGTGTTTTTTGCTGCTGTCTCTTGCCACCTATTTATGTACGAAGAACATGCACAAGTATTAACACTAAACAAGTTTTTAAATGTGAAATCAATCTTGCTTTATGGATCAAGAAATTGATAATGTACTAAGAGTGTCCTAGCTAGACATTTTTTACTTTGACATTTCCAATCCACAGGATAATGAGTTTTCTATTTGCCTTTTGCTGTGCCAATTAGTGGTATGTAAATGTTTTTTGAGCTGTTTTGTTTCCATACTGGGGGTGGGTGGTAGTAGTTGCTGCTGTAATTCTGACAATGATGAACAATTCAGACGCTGGTGTTTTGCTGTCTTCTCGTCTGTATGGTCTGCCGTCACTCTGTGTAGGTGTTTGTTTGAAATCAAATTGTTGATGCTATCTTTGGGATTGGACACACAACGATAGATGTCATCCCGCCCTCTGCTGACATGCAGGAAACCTGTTTACGGGAAAGGCTTTGGGAGTAAACCCTGAGGAAAAATTTGCATCCTGTGATATCTACAGTTGTCTCGATATTGTCTTGCCATTGGCCAAAGGTAGCTCAGGAAGAGAGAGTGGGGTTACAAAAGGCGCAGTTTCTTTCTCACACAGCAAGAGAAAAGATTGTCCACACGGCTGAACAAAGAGAGTGGTCTTCATCACATGTGATGGACGGACATGACTGGTTAGGGGAGATGTTGGATTGTGGCTTCTTTGCTTCCATTTTTACCAGTTCATCCATCACTTTCATTGCCTCGGAAGCTTGTACCAGTACCATTAAAGATTTAATGATTCATTTCCTTGCTCTAAAAGCTATGCGTCTCCAATCTATTCTTAAATGCATTAATTATCCCTGCCTCCACTACTTCCTGTGGCAATGCATTCCAAGCATTCACCACTCTCTGATTTAAAAAAATATTTTCTAATATCTAATCTGGACCATTCTTTAGTTAATTTGTAGCTATGCCCTCTTGTTCTTGTAGGTGGTCGTATTTAAAAAAAATATTTTTATAGTCTAATTTATCCGTTCCTTTGATTATCTTATAAACTTGTGTTCTTCTCTTTTCTAGTGGGAAAAAAACATGGAAAAAAAATGTCAAAGTTGATTAAGGTTGAGTTTAATCAAAATTTAAAAATGGGTATGGTCAGATACCGCACCGAGACGAGAACACAAACAAAACCTACGTTACGACCAATAGGCCTTCATCAGGGACAACAATACTGAACTAACAAATCAACATATAAGGAAAAAATGGTCAACTTATCTAAGCGGCCGGTTGGGCCAGATGCTTGACTGAATATGAAAGGGAGCGGTCAAATAAGGTGGCCAGGAGAGTGAAAGAAGTGAGGGGGAATGTGCCAGATAAGCCAGTGGTGGCCAAATATGGAAACGGCCAAATAGTGATCCAGGTGGGAGAACAAAAAGAAGGTGATATAAGCCGGGAGGGGTGAGATTAATATAGGAGGGGGTGAGATTAATATAGGAGGGGTGAGATTAATATAGGAGGGGGTGAGATTAATATAGGAGGGGTGAGATTAATATAGGAGGGGGTGAGATTAATATAGGAGGGGTGAGATTAATATAGGAGGGGTGAGATTAATATAGGAGGGGTGAGATTAATATAGGAGGGGGTGAGATTAATATAGGAGGGGGTGAGATTAATATAGGAGGGGGTGAGATTAATATAGTCTTTTCTAGACACTGTAGGCCGGTTTTTCTGAGTCTTTCTGTAATTCTGAAATCCCACTATCAGCTTTGTCGCTCTTTGTTGTATCCAAATGTATAGTCTACGAGTCAGCCATGAGATGTCTAATCTAGATGCAATTTCACAACAAGAATTATTGTCATGGCAACCATATTAACTCCGTTGAAGATTGAATTTACGTGGACAGTAAACAAAACTGCAGCGCGTGAAGTCACATGGGCATCATTAGACGAGTCGGTCTGGCTGCTACCTCTATAAATGGCTTACGAGTCTGAAATCAGTCGAGGTTTTTACTGAAAACCAAACTATGAATTTACATAAGCTGTGTTGTTCCTATCATGCTGTACGGTTCAGAAACCTGGACTATTCTGTAGGGTGATCAGAAGCGCATTGAAGCCTTCCACAAACACAGGCAGAGGCCTCAAGAGCACACTCACCATGCTAATCAATCGCCATTTATCCATATTTGGACATGTGGCCTACATGGGTCAAATCAGAAAGATATTATCCTCATTGCATGGGACCTGGGACTTTGCCAGTCATCATGCTCATGAATGGTTGATGAGACAGGCCCTCGTCGCCTAAGCAGACTACTTACCTTCCTACAAAATGCTGACCAAGACCCACCTAGATGGAAGCAAGCTGAATTACAGCAGCCAGACCAATGAGGTGGGAATCGACACTCAGCCCCAAAGTGGTGAGACTGAGAGGCAGTGCATTACACTACATCAAGGGGACCAAGGTTAATCTTTCTCAATAAACTCTAGGGTGTAGAAGAGCCAATGTTACCAGCAAAAATTTGTAGACTGAAGAACCCAGTACGAAAACTTCCGAAAGCCTTCATTTTGAAGTAAAATTATAATGAAAAATTGTGTAAATAAAATTAGAAGAATAAAATCTTGATTTTTAAAATAATAAATCTGAGTTTATTCCATCTGGTTTTCTGTTAATCCATCTGGGTTTCTATGTTAATCCATCTGGGTTTCTATGTTAATCCATCTGGGTTTCTATGTTAATCCATCTGGGTTTCTATGTAACATCTTCTTGACTTCTCAGCACATATATGTATTTTGGGCTGTCCTTTTGATAAGGCTGCTTATCCCTGCCTAGAGGCCATTACTGTTTTTATTATGTGGCATACATGGAAGGTTGGAATTCTCTGTTAACCAAGATCCATACGGGTCATTAGTATTATTATTATGCTGTTTCATATTGCCTTTCACTTATGGACCTTGCTTCAGAAAGTATAAAGCAGGTGACTATGAGTGGATAGCAGGTATAGAAGACTCGAACCTTTAATATCGTGTGTAGATCTACTCTCATGGTCATGCATGGGTTTGTGTCAATGAAAAAGCTGCCCTCGACTGCACTCATAGTAGGGATATTGGAAATGGACTGGGGTGATATTTTTAAGTCAATCAATGATTTTGGATGATGCTCTGAAATCGACGGACCGGTAGTTTATGGATTGGACAATTTTGGTTGATGCACTGAAATCGACGGAGCGGTAGTTTATAGATTGTACAATTAGATGTGGGTCCAGCAGGGAGTGTGCAGCCTAGTCACCAGTGAGCTGGCTTACTAAGACTGGGATTACAGCGTGCCAGGGTTTGAAATCACGCACAAACATGCTTAGTCCATGAAGTATTATCTTCATCCCCGATGGCAATTGTTGCCATGGGACCCACCTTTACCTTTACCACCAGCAAAAGGTGGTTGAGAGACAGAGCAGAGATCGTATGACCAAAGATCTCTATTCTCAACAGAACCGAACATTATGACACAATTTTGTTTAGTAAATAATCTGGTCAGATTTATAATAAGCCTGACCAACAAATGAAAATTAGTCTTTAATATTATAAAATGGTTGTCTGTCCTGGTATACACCTTGAAATACAGCTATTATAGCTTTATCTGGCATCTGGTCACCAGTTAGAAAGTAACTATTGGTTGGTTGGTTGGTTATTAATCCAGCAGCCTATGGGCTTCTACCCCTTGGCCCAATGCCATATAGTGGTATCTACAAGTATTTGTAAGCTGTTGTTTAGTTCCGTACAAAGTGTTCCATTTGTCCGGCCTTGGAAGAAGAAGCACTTTCTTAATTCTGGCAAATGCCAGACATTCAAAAAGATGATGTTCAACAGTTTCATAGGGATGTGATCACAGCTGGCTCTCTGGAGTATGTTCTCGTTGGATTCTGTTCAAGTGACTGTTAAGTTGTATGTATTGAATGGGATGTCGGAAAATGGTGCTTTAGTCTCTCCTTTTCAGGAGGTTGATGTTGTATTTGGGCAATATCTCAGAGCGGGGCATAATCACTAACTTATGTCCCACACTGATGTGACAGTCCCTTTCTGACTTCAGACCTGGGTTGGTAGAAAATCCACAGACATACCAGCAACAGAATGCCAGTATAACAAAACAGAAAGTAACTATTTGAAGCTTGTACAATGTCACCAAGAAGACGAGGATAGCAGCTGGTGAGGCCTCAAACCCCACGAGGTTGACCTGGATCTACTGTCCTGGTCATGCTGGGGTTCAGGGCAATGAAAGAGCTGACATCTTGGCATCACAAGCTCCCATCATGGGTACATTAGTGATGGATAGAAGTGACATTTTGAAATCAATCAATGGCCGCCTGTTAGATGAGGACACCGCAATAGATGAAGCAGCAATCCACAGGCTGCAAAGTTTCGACATTAAACGAGGTTCGAGCGGAGTATGGCACATGAGAGGATGGACCAGGAGGGTGTACAACCAGCGAACTACAGGGAACATCAGCATCCATACCCTACGCCATTTGCTGAGAGAGACTGAGCACCTATGAGTATGCCCGGAATGCAGTGACGTCGATTATTAGAAATAGAACAGAAACCGACTAATGGATTTTCTGGAAGTATTACATGGGATGTCACAGGCAGACTTGCATGCTGATGGTAGGACACTAAGCAGAGTAATGCAACAGGAGGCTAACTGTTAGTCACCTCCAACATGCTTGGCAGGTTACAGTATTATAGTTCTTTGTTCCCTTTTTGAGCCACGGTAACACACATATGCCTCTGCCCTTCATACTAGTTATGCTATATTACAATTAATCCTTTCCACCGTCATCAAAAACCGTAAAACTGAAAATTACGGCCAACACAGACTTCTGAAACATACATTTGTTGATTTAGTTGTGGAATTTCATTTCTGTTGACAGAACAACAACATGAGGTCCATCCATGCACAACTGATGTGTAACTGTAGCGTTACTTCCGATGGGTACATATTTAGGAAAGTTGTTATGTTTCAAAGTCAACACATTTATCAAGAAGAAATTTGGACACATATAATAAGATAGCTATGTGAAACGAAATCGACGGTTATTTTTAGCGAAACAGATGTGGTGAGGGGAAAAAATATTTTCCCTCTCCAATTTTCACCTCCACATTAATGCCACTTCACATTTCTTACTAATATATCATCTTTATTATGAATACTTCCTGTCATAAATAGTTTAAGTATGTATCTTACACAATTTTGAACATAATTTTACTTCAATTTGTTCAATATTAATTTTTTTTTATTTTCAATAAAACTTTGACGTACAAAATTTCAGCACTTGGACCCGGCCTGAAAAATATAAATCTGAAAAATTATCCAGGACTGGAAAGAATTAAGCAAAATATTCTTCTTCTTGGAATACTTGGAATTCTGGTATTCAAACAGGCATATTATTGTCTGTTGCCAGGTAGCAGAATGCTTCGGCTATAAGTAGTAGGTATTTTAAAACTTTGTGCAACTTACTAGGCCTGTGGGAAGATACAAATTATTTTGGTAGATTTTTAACTAGAATTTTTGAATTTTATGCGGGCAACTGCCTACTCTTTTTGAATTCTGCCTTCTGCCAAGGGATTTTTAATGTGCTCAACACTGAACACGAGAGTCCGATCTCACTATCCAGAAATCAGGGGAATTTTTACCTGACAATCCACGTGAAAAAAATTCCGGTCTCCACCGTGATTCAAACCAGCGACTTCCAGCACCTGAGGAGGGGCACCTTACCTTGAGACCACCGAGTCCTATTATTCTTCAATAAAACATAAGAGTTGGGCTGGGGTAAGTGGTTAAGTGACATGGCTCACAATCCAAAGGTGCTGGATTCGATCCCCATCACAGCACAAGCCGCCACCCGTGGGAAGCAAACCCTTAAAAAATGCAGGAGGAAGCAGACACTTATATAAAATGCATGCCGAAGTCAGATGCACTGGGCCAACAGGCGCAAAATAAAAACATAGTGCAACGCACACCGCCTTGGGGAATGGAGAAATAAGGTCAACGTAGCAGTAAAGTAAAGTAACCCGTAGTATTTCTGTCGTAGGGGGTGAGGTGTTAGCGATCTCACATTTCAAAGGCTCAGCTATATAAGGGCGGTAGCCATCTCCTCTCCCTCGTTGCTTTTACTTCCCAGACTGAACCGGTACCCATTTAAGTCTTGGTCGACCCAGAAGCCGTTGTGGTCTGAAAAAACATTTTCGCCTCAACTGGGGAATGAGCCCAGGACCACTCAGATGCGAAGCCAGCACGCTAACCACTGCAATACGCAGCTCCCAAATAAGGCAAACGCAAAAACAAAAAAAAACAAAAAGAACAAAAAATGACTTCATTCATTTTTGCATGTCAACATCTGTTTGTCTCACATGAAGCAACACCGCTGCAACAAACTGTATCATCATTTATAAAAAGTGCAACGTTTATTGCAAAGAGCAAGTTAGTTTTCTTTACAGGAATGAAAGTGACAACAGCAAGAGTTAAAATAATGAACGATACAAAAATATATAATGTCAAAAATATATAATGTCAAAAACAGATTGCATGAGTTAGATTAATTAGGCAGAAATTTAAAAAAATCTATTGTCAAAAATATATAACATAAATGGACAGAAAATAAGTTAGGATGTTTTGTGACAAATTTATTAATTATTAAATTAATTAGACATGATTTTACATAAATCTATTGTCAAAAGTAGATAATGTCTTTAGTCATGATTATACATAAATCTATTGTCAAAAGTAGATAATGTCTTTAGTCATGATTATACATAAATCTATTGTCAAAAGTAGATAATGTCTTTAGTCATGATTATACATAAATCTATTATGAAAATTACACAAATTAGAATAATTAGATAAAAGAAATAGAAGACATTAGAAATAAATCTCTTGTCAAAAATGTGTCATTTTATCAGGCAGACATGAAGAGAATTATTCAAAAATCCTGATGTCAAATGTATGCTTTAATAAAAAGATCTTTCTTCTTCTTCTTCTGCGTTTGTTCTCAATCTCTCACTACCAAGCCCTGAACAGGGCTTTTGCCTCGCTACCAAGCCCTGAACAGGGCTTTTGCAAGTAGCAGAATGTAGTCCGAAGAATTGAATGCGTTGTGTCGCTAGTTTACAGTTTGACTGCATTATTTACACCTTTTGGTCCAGCACATCCATCTTAAGCAACAAAAAGATCTTTGAAAATGGTAATTGGAAAAAACAATTGTTTGCAGTCTGCCACTGGGAGACGCTGCAGCAACTTCAGTGCAGAAACCAGGGCCCTGAGACAAGCAGCTAAAAACCCTTGTAGATCATAAGGAACAGGCAGAAAAGCAAGTGGTCATTCTCACAAACGCTCTTCCAGTGTTAATGGCTCTCAAGAACCAGCACAAAAATAAACTCGGCATTCTGGCAGACTCGCTTGAACGCCTGTCCCAGTGCATCAAAAAAAGAGGGATACAGTGCAAAATGGAAAAAAGACCACCCTGGCCACATAAAAAATGATGCCTACCACGAACTCTCCAGGCGAGGCCAGGTGATCAATCTCCGGCTACGCACAAATCACAACAGACCGAGATGTCATCTGTACAACAAGTTAAGATTGGCACCACAGACGTTTGTGCCTGCGGCACAGCTTCCATGACGGCAAAACATATTTTGCAGTCCTGCCCACTGTACACAGATGAAGTAGCATTTGGCAACAGCCAGTGTCCTTCGACAGGAAGCTGCATAGAAGTGCACAGAGACTTGTGTTGACTGTTGCCTTCGTTAGAGTCATTGAAGTCGAGGTCTGAAAACAAACGAGGAAGAAGAAGTTTGCAGTCTCACAAATATTTCTCTTCACACTGACTAGTAGAGACATTTCTCTCTGTCTCCATTGCGCTTCCATGTGCTTAGTGAAAACTTGCTGTAGTTGAAGGTTTGAAAGGAAACTATAAATGTGATAATGGCTAGGCTTCCATGAATATTCAAATAGTAGTGTTAGACAGCATTAAAGCAATAAGCTATTAAGATCTCGATGACCCGTTCCTCAGCGTAGCTGTGGGTCCCAACTTCGTGTCCAATGGACCCTGTCTTGGGCCACGGAAATCCAGTGCACAGTAAGTGCTCCTCTAGAGGCATCTCAGATGTTGCAGTGTACAGCAAGGTCTTCCCTGCGGTCTATTCTTACCTCGAGGGTACCAGACTGCTGTCGCTGTGCTCCATCGACCATTGTTTCGTCTTAACATGTGACCTGCCCATCTATGTTTTGTCTTGTCTGCATGGATTACACATTCTTCACCAGGGACAATTGTCTTATGTCAGAATTGTGGAGACCTTGCATATGTTGGTTCCGGAGAGTGTTTCCGACCAAGCGTCTCTCAAGGGAGGCCTGGGTCACTCTAAATTTGCCCTCTAGTGATTTTGTTAGTGTCCACGTCTCAGCACCCTAGCACATCGCGGGAAGTACAGTGAAATTGAAAAGGGAGTCTTGTAGGTCCTGGCAACCATTCAGGACCGTGTTAATAGACAAGAAGGCTGCCCGACCCGCGCGGCGACGTCTTGTCAGTTCAGGTTATTCTCCATTTTGAGCAGGCACCCAAGATAGATGTACTCGTTGACATCCTCTAATCGTACATCGCCAAGGAAGACTGGATCACAAGTGGTGAAGCTATTACAACTATGATAGAGTAAGGACAGACCAATTCTTTGAAGAAGAAGAAGAAAAGACAAGCTGGTCTAAAGAGAACTAGGATTTACTGCTAGTACTCCAGTTTCCAGGTCAGAGTTCAAAGTGCACACAAGGACTAGTCTATAACTGCTCATGACTAGATGAGAGACCCCCTACCTTGATGGGATAAAGATCTTCACTAAGATAAGCAACAAACATAAAACAGAATAAATTGAAACAAAAATATTTAAGTTTCTTACAGCTTAGTTCTTCTCCTATCAACGTTTGCTTGGTGAACTTTGCTGTGTTTAATCCTGTTGAGTTTTTCATTTACAATACCTCCCATTGCATGACTGCAGCATCTTTCCCGCCGGTAGAAATCAGACGTGAATCATCAAACAGGAAGCTGACTGAAGTCACATGACTGCTGTGACCTTTATACGTGTGAAAGGAACTCTGGGAACACAGAAACAAACAACATAATAACAAAGAGCAAGTTACACTGAATTGTCTTAACCTTTACGGGACTAGCGTCGATCCAAATCGACTGACGTCACGAATCGCACCATGATGGGCGGTGATACTTGATTATCAATGTCCTTGCATAGCGACAGCTGTTCTAATAAAATATATTTGAGCAGCTAGGAGAAATAATCTGAACAATACTGTTCGTTTGATTGTAGAGAGTTCCAACTTCCATCCTGTACGGTTAGTTACAAACAATGCTGATTTTGACATTTGTTTTAGGCTGTTGGAAAATATTTCTTATGTTTTTCGCTTGGATTTAAAGATTCACCCATTATTAAGAATGGGGGAGTTAAGTTTCTGCAACAGATTTCTCTGAGGTAGATCTATTTAGTTTGTTTATGTAGATACAATAATTACGTTTAAAGTCGAAAGTGACAGATATGGCCATTACAGCAAACATCGATAGTTTATTTTATGTAATTTTTTTGTTTGTTGTTGCAACCGAGAGACACCAATAGCGGGCAAGTCTATGTTTGTGCTGTTTTTCAATACTATCCCCTTCATCTTCTTGTATCTCAGAAACTGACACACACACAACAACAAAAACAATAAAACCAACAAATTCTTTATTCATTTATTTCTCTACTCACACACAAAATTATATCAATAGACCATCAAATATAAAAAAGTTACAGGCTCTCAAATTCCAAAATCTTAGAAAAAATGTGACGGGCTGAAAAATAATGCAGTTGCAGGGGAAATTGTGTAATTTTTTAATGCAGTAGTGTAAAGGTTAAAAATAGGGATTTTTACTGAATGTTTTAACTTCTTCCAGCTCGCGAGCATAACAGAAAAGCTAGTTATTGTGACAAAACTGTGTGCTCAATTTGAATGATTCTACCTCAAATAAGTTTACTGACCTCTCCAATGTCCCTGCTTATTATGCTAGTAGATTGTGGAATATATTTATGGAAGGCCATCCTATATCAAGTTTACTTGGACATCCTATATCAAGTTTGCTCGACCATCCTATATCAAGTGCACTCGACCATCCTATATCAAGTGCACTCGACCATCCTATATCAAGTTTACTTGGACATCCTATATCAAGTTTGCTTGACCATCCTATATCAAGTGTACTCGACCATCCTATATCAAGTTTACTTGGCCATCATATATCAAGTTTACTCGACCATCCTATATCAAGTTTACTCGACAATCCTATATCAAGTTTACTTGACCATCCTATATTAAGCTTACTTGGCCATCCTATATCAAGCTTACTTGGCCATCCTATATCAAGTTTACTTGGCCATCCTATATCAAGTTCACTTGATCCTCCTATATCAAGTTTACTTGGCCATCCTATATCAAGTTTACTTGGCAATCCTATATCAAGTTTACTTGACCATCCTATATAAAGTTTACTTGGCCATCCTATATCAAGTTTACTTGATCATCCTATATCAAGTTTACTTGACTATCCTATATCAAGTTTACTTGATACATTACGTGGGATACACCCCCAGACTGTCGCCTGATCCCCCAGAGCAACCAGGAACTGATCAGGCTTGTACATAATCTGATTCACACATTTCGTCATTTAACTGATCATCAGATTCAATTTATTATGATCAGAATTATCACCATTTAAGGGGATGGTGTGGGCTAGTGGCCACAATTTGAAGGTGCTGGGTTCGAACCCCATCACAGCACCAGTCGTTACTCCAGGGAAACAAACCCTTAGAAAATGCAGGAGGAAGCAGACCCTTACATAAAATGCACGCTGAAGTCGGATGCACTGGGCCGACAGGCACAAAATAAAAACCAAAGTGCAACGCACACCGCTTTGGGGATTAGAGAAATAAGGCGAATGCACACAACAAAATTTTTAAAAATCACCATTTAAATCTAATTTATCAGCTTGCGAACAAGTTGAACAACTTGTTCTGTTGTTAGTCTTTTAGAATGACCATTCCCCAAATTTTCAACATGGATTTTCATCAGGAAAATACAAACTTTGCAAAACCTGTTCAATATGAGCGCCGCCATTTTGACGTAACTCCAGAAATGTACTTTCCAATATCACTCTTCTTCTTCGTATTTTTTTTCTGCGTTCGTACTCAATCTCCCGCTACCAAGCTCTGAACAGGGCTTTACAAGTCGCAGGATGTAGTCTGGAGAACGGAATGCGTTGTTCGCTAGTTTACAGCTAAACTGTGATATTTGCACCTTTCGGTCCAACACAACCGTCTTCCGCAGCTCAAATGTCACTATAATTTGATAAAAATCCAAGCATACTAGCCCATTATTAGCCTCTTAATAAAGATACATGCGTGACACAAAAAAATGGTGGCTTAGGGAATGGGCTATTTACACACACACACACACATACTGATATATAGGTGGTTCGAACTCAAAAGGTTAATGCTGCTGTAGATATTTCCGATTATTCAACACAGACCAACAAAATACACATGAATTATTTCATGAAACATCCATACCTTTGGGTGGTTCACTGGGAAAGCAAACAAGTTCACTTTACCAAAGTCATCAGACGTGGCAACCATTCTCTCATTGTGTGATTTACAGCAGCCATTGATGTCTGTACCATCAGCGCCCTCTGGCCAGATACCTGTGAGGAAATAGGTTAATGTACAGCTTCATCTACACGTAAGGGCAAATTTTGAGGTCACAAATTACCAGCTGTATAGGAACATCCTTAACATTTATGACGTGCACGTTGATTATGTCCGACTGATGTTATGATAATCGAGGGGCGCATGTCGAGTCTCTCTGACTTACGTTGCTGTTGCATAGCGACGGCTGTTCTAATCCGACTTAAAAATGAACGGCTACGTAGTAATAGTCTGAACAATACTGCTCTTCAATTGTAGAGAGTTCCGACTTTAGTAATGTACGGTTAGATACCAGGAATGGCGATCGTGGAATTAGTTTTCGGCATTTGGAAATGATTTCTTATGTTTTTCGCTTGGATTTGAAGATTCACCCATTATTGAGAATGGGGGAGACAAGTTTCTGCAACTGATTTTTCTGAGGTAGATTTGTTTAGATTGTTTATTTAGATACAATAATTACATTTATAGTCGAACTGACAGACATAGCCATTACGACAAACATCGGTAACCCGTTGTCTGCAATTTTATAAATTTTGTTTTCAACCAGTAGATGTTTTAAGTGGGAGAGTCTAAGTGTGTTGTTTTTTTCAACACTATCATCTTAACTGTTTCTTTATCTCAGAAACTAATACACACAGAACAAAAACACCAGTGAATTCTTTATTTCTCTACTCACAAACAAATCATATCAATGGACCTTCAAAGAAAAATGTTACAGGCTCACAAAGTAGCAAACATAGTTAAGCGATGTGACGTGATGAAAAATAATGCTGCTCCAGGGAAAATTGCGTGAATTTTGTATGTAGAGTGGTAAAGGTTAAAGGAAACAACTTGAGGATTTGATTAGACTCAACAATTAATTTCATAATAAATCTTTCCATCGTTCGTGCTCTGGTTAAATTTCAATAATCAATGGATCTTGTCCCGTAACTGCCCTTTCACATCTGCTGTTTATGGCACATACCTGCAGTATTAAAAGCCAGCACGCAATTCTGTGTGGCCCACTTGATGTCTCTGATCACTGCCACATTGGTCAACATTTTACAGCTGCTGGCTGTCCCTGGCAAAGACACAAGTAGACATATTAGGTTAAATAACCTATTCAATCAAATTCTTTCAGCTTGCTGTGGAGAAAAGGTCTTCAACAAAAACCAGTCAAGACTTCATGTTCTGGGCGATCTGTTCCAGCCCTGTCTACATTGTCCCCATTTCCCTAATGTTTGTTTCAAGCTCTCTTCGACTTGTGTTAAATGCTTGGATTGCATTGCCACAGACTGTGGTGGAGATGGGGCCAGTTCAGTTCAGGTGCCATCTCCGCATTGAAGGTCGGCTGCAATGGATTTCCAGTGTACTCTACCGCTTACTGTAATTGTGCAATCTGAGAGGCTTTTTCCATTCTATCGCCTGATGTTATCCACCTACTTAAAGCATTGTCTGTCTCTTGAACGTCTGCCTTCCACCCCACCCACCCGTATGGTCTTCAACAAGGAGGTATGTCTTGTTTTATGACCAAGATAACGTAACTGATTTCGGTCATTAATTTTCTATTCACGCCCAACTTTTCCAATACCTCCAAATTTGTTTTCTTCTCTTTCCAAGAAATGCAACCCAATCTTCTATATGCTCACATTTCGAAGGCTTCAATACTCTTTTCCAACTTGTTATTCATTGTCCATGTTTCTGCTCCATAAAGTAGTGACGAGTATACAAAACACCTGACAATTCTCATTTTAAAATTATGATTGATCTGTTTTGACATCAGTATATGTCGCATGTTGTCGAATACCATCTTGGCCATACCTATTCTATTTCTGACTTCTTTGTCACAGCTGCCATCTTCCGTTTTTATATGACCTAGATAGGAGAAACTCTGTACCTGTTCAAGTAGTTGATTTTAAAATTTTTATCTTCATACATGGTTTCTTGTCACTTTTCTGAAGTATAATAGGGTGTTGAGTGGCGTGTTGCAGTAGCTTTCCTCACATCGCAAGCGTGCTGATGAAGGAGGACCATGGTCCTCCAGGCTGTTGTGGAAAGCTTTGCTTCATCTGCGTGACACTGACTACTACAGGGATCATGTCAATCCACCTCGTTAGCCAGACTGCTCTGGAAACAGCCTGTTTCGGAGGAACTCTGCGGATGTGGTCTTGATCAGTATGTTGTGTCTGACACTGACACGACGTCCTGGTCAGTATGTTGTGTCTGACACTGACACGACGTCCTGGTCAGTATGTTGTGTCTGACACTGACACGACGTCCTGGTCAGTATGTTGTGTCTGACACTGACACGACGTCTTGATCAGTATGTTGTGTCTGACACTGACACGACGTCCTGGTCAGTATGTTGTGCCTGACACGACGTCCTGCTCAGTATGTTGTGCCTGACACTGACACGACGTCCTGGTCAGTATGTTGTGCCTGACCAGCCTAGCGTTTCAGTTCCTCCAATAGGAGTATAGGATCTCCACTACATAGGTCTTCTTGCGCATTCAGAAAAAGTAAGGGATGGCGTGGGCTAGTGATTAAGTGACACAGCTCACAGTCCAAAGGTGCTGGGTTTGCTCCTCAATCACAGCACTGGCCGTTACCTTGGGGAAGCAAACCATTAGAAAATCCAGGAAAAAGCAGACCCTTACATAAATGCATGCTGGAGTTTGATGCACTGGGCCGACAAGGACAAACTGAAAACATATAGCAAGACACACTGCCTTCCTTTGCGGAATAAAGAAATAAAGTAAACAAACAAAAATAAACCAAAAAAAAAAGACGAGACAAAAAAAATGTATTCTGTAAAATATTAAATTTAAACAAATTGAACTTTGAATCTTGGAGTTCAACAGTGATAAGCAGTCAACTTACAGTATAACATTTCATAATCTCCGGAGTTACTAGCTAAATACTGGCTATCCTCTGACCAATCAACATGAGTGATGAAGCTGGAATGACCCTGAAACACAAACACAGGTCTTCAGTATTTCACAAATGACAATCAAAATATGAAATGCACATTGCCAAATGCTCAATTTCGCACCAACAAACGAAAGTAAGTCAGTAAGTAGGTCAAAAACTAATATCGGACAGCTAAAAAATGTAGTTGGTAGTTTCTAAGGTGCCATTTGGTGGCAGCTAGATCCAGTTTTGTGATTATAGTAGGTAGCAGACGCTAGGTGGCACATGCACGTGCACAGAACAGATAAAAAATGGTGTTCGTGCTCATAGAGTGTAGAATCAAAGAACAGCATCATATTGTGCGTTTGTTTGGGGTAACAGAACTTTCTGTTAAGGATGTTCATTAGGAAATGCTTTCTGTTTGCAGTGAGAAGTGTCTGTTGCGTGAAACGAGGCATAACTGGATTGACAAATTTTTATTAGGACACTAAAATAATTATTGATGAAGCCCAACCTGGAAGCCCTTTTCAGATTGCAAAAGAAAAATTTATGCATCGGGTCAGGACCAGGGAGATGGTTTGAACTGACAGGTAAATAACTAAGACAGTATAGCAGCTGCAAAAAGGTGTTTGCATGGTTTAGCTTACAGCATAATCCCACTTTGGTGGGAGATGTTTCACAAAAGTGACGGAGATGTTGAATGTGAAGTGCAAATGTGGCTGAGACATCAAACCAAAGACTTCTATGCTGCAGGTTTTGGTGAGACATCAAACCAAAGACTTCTATGCTGCAGGTTTTGGTGAGACAGCAGACCAGACTTCTATGCTGCAGGTTTTGGTGAGACAGCAGACCAGACTTCTATGCTGCAGGTTTTGGTGAGACAGCAGACCAAAGACTTCTATGCTGCAGGTTTTGGTGAGACAACAGACCAAAGACTTCTATGCTGCAGGTTTTGGTGAGACAGCAGACCAAAGACTTCTATGCTGCAGGTTTTGGTGAGACAGCAGACCAGACTTCTATTCTGCAGGTTTTGGTGAGACAGCAGACCAAAGACTTCTATGCTGCAGGTTTTGGTGAGACAACAGACCAAAGACTTCTATGCTGCAGGTTTTGGTGAGACAGCAGACCAGACTTCTATGCTGCAGGTTTTGGTGAGACAGCAGACCAAAGACTTCTATGCTGCAGGTTTTGGTGAGACAGCAGACCAAAGACTTCTATGCTGCAGGTTTTGGTGAGACAGTAGACCAAAGACTTCTATGGTGCAGGTTTTGGTGAGACAGTAGTCCAAAGACTTCTATGCTGCAGGTTTTGGTGAGACAGTAGACCAAAGACTTCTATGGTGCAAGTTTTGGTGAGACAGTAGACCAAAGACTTATATGCTGCAGGTTTTGGTGAGACAGCAGACCAGACTTCTATGCTGCAGGTTTTGGTGAGACAGCAGATCAGACTTCTATGCTGCAGGTTTTGGTGAGACAGCAGACCAAAGACTTCTATGCTGCAGGTTTTGGTGAGACAGCAGACCAGACTTCTATGCTGCAGGTTTTGGTGAGACAGCAGACCAAAGACTTCTATGCTGCAGGTTTTGGTGAGACAGCAGACCAAAGACTTCTATGCTGCAGGTTTTGGTGAGACAGTAGACCAAAGACTTCTATGGTGCAGGTTTTGGTGAGACAGTAGACCAAAGACTTCTATGCTGCAGGTTTTGGTGAGACAGCAGACCAAAGACTTCTATGCTGCAGGTTTTGGTGAGACAGTAGACCAAAGACTTCTATGGTGCAGGTTTTGGTGAGACAGTAGACCAAAGACTTCTATGCTGCAGGTTTTGGTGAGACAGCAGACCAAAGACTTCTATGCTGCAGGTTTTGGTGAGACAGCAGATCAAAGACTTCTATGCTGCAGGTTTTGGTGAGACAGCAGACCAAAGACTTCTATGCTGCAGGTTTTGGTGAGACAGCAGACCAAAGACTTCTATGCTGCAGGTTGTGGTGAGACAACAGACCAAAGACTTCTATGCTGCAGGTTTTGGTGAGACAGTAGACCAAAGACTTCTATGGTGCAGATTTTGGTGAGACAGCAGACCAAATACTTCTATGCTGCAGGTTTTGGTGAGACAGCAGACCAGACTTCTATGCTGCAGGTTTTGGTGAGACAACAGACCAAAGACTTCTATGCTGCAGGTTTTGGTGAGACAACAGACCAAAGACTTCTATGCTGCAGGTTTTGGTGAGACAGTAGACCAAAGACTTCTATGCTGCAGGTTTTGGTGAGACAGCAGACCAGACTTCTATGCTGCAGGTTTTGGTGAGACAGTAGACCAAAGACTTCTATGCTGCAGGTTTTGGTGAGACAGCAGACCAGACTTCTATTCTGCAGGTTTTGGTGAGACAGCAGATCAAAGACTTCTATGCTGCAGGTTTTGGTGAGACAGCAGACCAGACTTCTATGCTGCAGGTTTTGGTGAGACAGCAGACCAGACTTCTATGCTGCAGATTTTGGTGAGACAGCAGACCAAAGACTTCTATGCTGCAGGTTTTGGTGAGACAGCAGACCAGACTTCTATGCTGCAGGTTTTGGTGAGACAGCAGACCAGACTTCTATGCTGCAGATTTTGGTGAGACAGCAGACCAAAGACTTCTATGGAACAGGTTTTGGTGAGACAGCAGACCAAAGACTTCTATGCTGCAGGTTTTGGTGAGACAGCAGACCAAAGACTTCTATGCTGCAGGTTGTGGTGAGACAACAGACCAAAGACTTCTATGCTGCAGGTTTTGGTGAGACAGCAGACCAAAGACTTCTATGCTGCAGGTTTTGGTGAGACAGCAGACCAAAGACTTCTATGCTGCAGGTTGTGGTGAGACAACAGACCAAAGACTTCTATGCTGCAGGTTTTGGTGAGACAGTAGACCAAAGACTTCTATGCTGCAGGTTTTGGTGAGACAGCAGACCAAAGACTTCTATGCTGCAGGTTGTGGTGAGACAACAGACCAGACTTCTATGGTGCAGGTTTTGGTGAGACAGCAGACCAGGCTTCTATGCTATAGGCTTTAGTGCACTGATAAAATGATGGGATAAGTGTATCAATGTTGGTGCAAATTTTGTTTGGAAATAAGGGACGATGTAAATGAAATAATAAATGGTCTTAAAGTTTGAATCTCATTTAGTTTTATTTAATAGCCATTTGTGATCTCTTTACCGGCTTGTCTTCGTGTATCATGGCATAAAATATATAATAACATGCATTGAAGTACAAGTAAGATGGCCGTGCCTGACTGGCTGCGCTCTCGGCTCACTCGAGTGTTTGTGTAGTTTTCTGCTGTTTACTAGTTCCTGTTCGGATTATATTGACAACTCCTTCACTCAAGTGGTATCAAGGTCTTTATTCTGTGGGATTGATGTGCTTTTGATTGGTTATTCTGTTTGTTATGCTGTATCTTGCTGAAGCTGTATCTTGCTGTAGCTGTATCTTGCTGTAGCTGTACCTTGCTGTAGCTGTACCTTGCTGTAGCTGTATCTTGCTGTAGCTGTATCTTGCTGTAGCTGTACCTTGCTGTAGCTGTATCTTGCTGTAGCTGTATCTTGCTGTAGCTGTATCTTGCTGTAGCTGTATCTTGCTGTAGCTGTATCTTGCTGTAGCTGTATCTTGTTGTAGCTGTATCTTGCTGTAGCTGTATCTTGTTGTAGCTGTATCTTGCTGTAGCTGTACCTTGCTGTAGCTGCATCTTGCTGTAGCTGTGCCTGGCTGTAACTGTGCCTGGCTTAAGCTGTGGGAAACTAGTCCATGATGGCATTCAACGCTCCGGTTAACTGCACCCCAGAATTCAGCTCCAGTTCTCGTTAGTCAAGGACCTTCCAACTTGAACGGAAGCTGCCTTTTCCTGCCCCCCTCCACCGGAGGTTATACGACACCTCTCCAAACCCAATATTCTCAGCACAGCAAAAGCCCTGCTAACCCAAAGGTGGACACAATCCAGAGGCCTCAAGGGTAGAACGTGAAAAAACAGGGAGTCAAACACGGACAAAGAAAGCTTGACACAAGCATTGGTCAAACTCACACTCATCACTGCCCTCATTTCTAGCCAGGGGAGTACTCGGCTCCACTTGGGGAGTCTATAGGGATTTCAGTCGACATACTACGCATGAACAAGCCTCAGCAGTTGGACATGGGAGTGGTCGTCCAACGCAACAGGCCTTTGATGCCTAAGTGAACATTATTATTGTATCTTAACATATATTATATCATAACATGTATCATTAAATAACATATCATAACAATAAATACACAACATATCATATCACACTATAACACATATTACATCATAAAACCTATCACATTATAATGCATTTCACATCATTAACAAATATATATGTCAACATGTACAAGTTACAGATAATTTGCATGCATTTTTTCTTCTTTCCTTCAGTGTTTCATTTGTCTTTTCTGGAGAGCATTGTAATATAAATTATTAAAGAACAATATCTTTCCAAATTCCAGGTGTCTCGACATCAATTTATAGAGGGACCTAGGGGTTATAATAGATCATACAGGAAAGGTGAGGGATCAAGTTAAGGTAGCAGTGAAAAAGGCAAATACAATGTTAGGTATGATAAAAAGAAATATTAAACATAGGAGCAAGGAAGTGAAAGTCAAACTGTATAAAGCATTAGTTAAACCTAGATTGGAGTACTGTGTACAGGTGTGGAGTCCTTATCATAGAGGGGACACAAACATCCTGGAAAAGATACAAAAAAGAGCGACAAAGCTGATAGTGGGATTCCAGAATTACAGTTATGAGGAACGACTCAGAAAAACTGGCCTACAGTGTCTCGAAGAGAGAAGAATTCGTGGTGACTTAATACAGGTTTATAAGATGATCAGAGGAATGGATAAATTAGACTATAACAAGTTTTTTAAAATACAGCCACCCACAATAACACGAGGGCATAGCTACAAGCTGATTAAAGAGAGGTCCAGGTTAGATATTAGGAAATATTTTTTTAGTCAGAGAGTGGTGTCTGCTTGGAATGCATTGCCAGGGGAGGTAGTGGAGGCAGGGACAGTTAATGCATTTAAGAATAAACTGGATGCGCATAGCTTTTAGAGCAAGGTGATGTAAATGTAACTGGTTGTATACAGACTCTGCAGAGTCTTCTAAACCAGTATAAAGACGTTAAGTTAAGTTAAGTTAAGGACCATTAGGGTAATCAAAAACATGCAATAAAATCAACGTGGAAAAATTATTTTTCTTTTTTACAGCAATCAGAAAGTCCTGCAACTGTATCACTGTAAAAAAAAGTTAGCTAATAATTTTGCAAAGGGAACAAATATTAGTCAATCAAATAACAAAAAAAATAAGCACTTACTGAACATCTGCCAACTTTGGAATACTTCTTGCCATCGTCCGAGACGCTGTAGATGTAGATGTAGTTGTCACGTGACCCAATAGCCAGCATAGACCCGTCTGAGCAGAAATCAGTAAAATATGTTACACAGCAAAACCAGCATAGAAATAATGAAAACTGTAGTCAGCTGGTTTAAGTTCAAGAGGAACATGTGTGCAATCTTCTTCTTCTTCTTCTTCTTCGTACGCAGTCAGACAGTAACCATTATTTTTTCGAAAAAGGCGGCGGTCATCCTGAGGCTGTCGCCACTGCCATAGAGCTTGTCTTGCAGTTCCACTGGTTATGGCCACATCTGCTCTCTCTGATCCTCGTATGTCGGGCAGTTCTGCAGCAGATGTTCAGCGGTCATTTTACCAGTACCGCACGGGCATTCGTCGGTACACCCTATCTTCAATTTGTTGAATAGGTGGTACCTCAGTCTGTTATGGCCAGTGCGAAGTCTGAAGACAACGACCTGCTCTCTTCGGTTCAACTGGTAATAGGCATCGTTTTTGGTGTAACCAGTATGTTCGGTTTCCCATTTGTTCATGTATCTGGCTTTGATAAGCCGTTTTGACTCTTCGTACGTCATACTGGTATCTGTTTGTGGTAGTCTTGCACCTTCTTTTGCCAGTCTGTCTGCCTCCTCGTTGCCTTGGATGTTGCAGTGTGACAGAACCCACTGTACCACTACCCTTTTTGGTGCGGACTGCTGGCACAGTTTGCAGAGTGCTGCTCTTAAATCATTAAGCTCAGTGTTTTTCTGGCTTTTTAGCGCTGTGACTACGGCGAGAGCATCTGTCAGCAGGACTACATGGCTCTCATTTTCACTGTGTGTCACCATTTCTTCCACTGCCGCCCTCAGTGCCTCTGCCTCCGCTCTGAAATTGCTTGTGTACTTACCAGTAGCGAGTGACAGTGTTATTTGTCTGCCATTTGGTAGGTTCAGGAATGCTCCTGCCCCTCCGTTCTGTGTAGTGTTTGTTACAGAACCGTCGGTGTATGCATGGGTCCAGTCCATGCTTGGGTAGCTTTTCGTTATGAAGCTTAGGGTAGTATCTCTCCTTTCTTTTTCAGTCTGGCAGTTTTTTTTTGCAATACCTGGTATATTTTCTACCACCTCTGGAAATATATCCTGCCTCCAGGTAGGTTTTCGTACAGTAGTGATGGGTTTTGGTGTTGTTAGTGCGTTTATGGGATCTTCGTGCATCTTTGCTTTGGCTATTTCTGCAAAGTTTCTCCGCTTTAGTTTCCCATTTCCCAAATTGTTTAGTCTCTGGTGCATTGGATGGTCAGTCAGTCTTCGGAGTTTCTCTGACTGCAGCTGGGCTCTGCAGTCTCTTCTATCGGTCATGGATTGCAGTTTTGTAATCTTTTCAAGTTCTACAATTGGCGTTGACTTCATGCCTCCTGTTATAATTCTCATGGCTTGGTTTTGAAGTTTGTTAACTTTATCGAAGTTCGCCTTTGCTGCTGTTGTCCATGCCGCAATGCCATACTCGAGAACTGGTCTCACTCTTCCAGTATACAGTTTCTTTAGTATGCCTTCGTCTGCTCCCCAGCTTGTGCCAGCAAGTTTCCTCATGATTGCCATTCTTTCTCTGGCTTTCATTCGGTTTCTCTCAATCTGGCTTTTCCATGTCATGCGCCGATCAAATGTGACTCCCAGATAGGTTGGGTTGTCGTTTGGCTGCAGGAATTTGCCATTTAGACTTAATTTGGTACTTTGGGGTTTTAATGAAAGCGAGAATATTGTGCATGTGGTTTTCTCCTCGTTTATTTTGACCAGCCATGAGTTCGCCCACTCTTCCAGCGATGTTAGGGCCGTCTGCATCCGATTTCTTGCTATGGTGAGATTCTTTTCAGAGGTCCACATAGCCAGATCGTCTGCAAACATTGAGCTATGGACTCTTCTTGGTATATTCTCTGTAATATCGTTTATATATACCAGGAAGAGTGTGGGTGACAATACTCCCCCTTGGGGTACTCCCTGCTCGAGTGTCACCTTTTTGCTCATCTGCCCTTGTACTTGGACTCTGGCCGTTCTTTGTTTGAGGTAGTGGTTGATCCACTTGTACATCTTCCCACCGACATCACTTCTTCTTAGCTTGACTCTTAAGTCCATCCTTCCAGACTTTGTCAAATGCCTTTTCCAGATCCACCCAAACAGCTACTGTGTGTTTCTGTGCCTGGTAGGCATCTTCTATCTCCTGGGCTATGAGGATGACCTGGTCCTCAGTGGATCTGTGCTGTCTGAAGCCGGCTTGCTGTGGAATTAGTATTCGTTTTTCTTCCAGATGCCACATCAGTCTGGTGTTTATCATCCGTTCCATCAGCTTGCCGACACAGCTCAGTAGGCTGATGGGCCTGTATCCATTTGGATCTGTTTTATCCTTTCCTGTTTTTGGTACTGGTACCAGTATTGCGTCTTTCCATGCCTGGGGTACAATACCCCTTTTCCAGCTTTGGTTCAGGACTGATAGTAATTTCCTCTTCGCTGTTTGGCCCAGCCCCATCAGCATTTCGTTTGTGATCCCGTCTTTTCCGGGAGATTTCCTTTTCTTTAGTGTTCTCATAGCCTCTTCCATTTCGCGCATTGTTAGTTTGGCCATCATGTGCTCTTCAGGAGCCGTATTTATGTTTTCGTGTCCCTTTAGCTCTTCGCTAATGTCTGTATGCTTATCTGCAGGGACCTCGATGTGGTTTGCTCTGGCATAGTGATCGACAAAGGCGTTAGCGGCTTTCTTACCTGTGATCAAGTTCTCGCCCTGCTTGATAGTAATTTGTTTATTTGACGGGGTTTCGTCGTTCATGGCTCTGACTAGCTTCCATAGCTTGTTCCCGTCTTTGTCCAGGTTTAGACTTTCCGTTTTATTTTTCCAGCTTTCTCTTGCTGTTTGCCTGAGAGTGTGTTTGTACTTCGCCGCCGCGGCTTTGAGGGCGATGTTTGCCTCCATGGATTTTTCTCGCTCTGCCATGTTCTTAGCATTTGTTACTGCATCTTCCACTTTCTGCAACTCATCATTCCAGTAGGGCTTATAGTTTTTCCTAGCTCCTCTTGGGATGGTTTCAGTGGCGGCTTGCATTATTGCCTTGCTTAGGCTCTCTACCATGGGCTTCATTTTTGAGTGTCGTGTGTTGATGGTTTCACACAGCCCATCTGTCAGGATTGCAAATCTGTCCCAGTCGGCTCGTTTGTAATTCCAACGTGGGAGCGGTTTTGTTTCCTGTGGGCCTACTTCCATGTCAATGGTTAGTCTGATCGGCCTGTGGTCGCTACCTGCCAGTTGGTTTAGCACCTGGCGGTCTATTTTATAGTGTATGTCCTGTGTGGAGAAGGCCAAATCTGGAGTCGAGGTGGTATGCCATGTTCTTGAATAGAAGCTAGGGCTATCCTCCGGCCTATTGATTAGGGAGAGATTTGCATCTATCTCCCAATCTTCCACTTCGTCACCTCTGCTGTCTGTGTCAGAGTATCCCCATCTCTCCGAGTGGCTGTTGAAATCTCCAACTACTATGCAGTTGGAGTCTCTGACCTCCATACTCGAGAGCGATAGGTCTCTATTTGGTGGGTATGCAATCAAGTAGGCGTACAGGTTTAATTCTTTCTTTGATCTTCTCTATCACGTGTTATACATTTAAAAACAGCAAATCAAACAGGTGAAAGATTTCACATACTTAGGGAGCAAGTTATCAGTAAACAAAAGAATTACAGCAGAATTCCAACAAAGATGCAATAAGGCAAATCAGATCGTTGGACAATTAACTCCAATACTTAATTGCAAACACGTGACAACTCCGAAAAGAGCTTTATACAACACGATTTCCATCCCAACACTATGCTGCTACCAATGTCAAAACTGGACACTAACATCAAATGAAAAATGCTACATCGTAACAACAGAAATGAAATACCTGAGAAAAAATATTGGGTGTAACAAGGAGAGACATGATCAAAAATGATGACATCAGGCGACTAGTGGGAACAACACCAGCATTAGACTACATCTAAAGACAGCAACTAAAATGATTTGGCCACGTATAAGACTACGACCACACAGCACCCCCCCAACAAACAATGCTATTTAGATACAATGGATTCAAAGCCAAAGGTTGACCATAAAAAAGGTGGCTTACAGAAATATCTGGCAGTAAAATGCTACTGTACATGAGGCACACAGACAGGCTCGTTCTAGAGATCTCTTCATAACCTGACGCTGAAAGGCAAAACAGGATAAGCGAAAAGAAGAAAGTGTTATAGTAGTAATTGTCCATCGCGAACAAAGATGGCGACAGCATCAGGTTTGTGTGGGCAGACGTGGCTGTCCTATCTTGGATCTGTATACCCTACCACACGCGGGACACTCGTAGATGGTGTCGATAGCCAGGGCATCCTGCGTGGGGACCTCTCGGGTAGCTCGTTCTCACTCACCGCATCATAGATTTTCTGCTCAGCCAGGTGAGCACCTTGTGTGATTGCCGAGCTCCATTCTGAGCAGTCTGATGTAAGCGACTCTCAAGAGGCAACACATCAGTTTGAAGGTCCTTCAAAGAGGCCCTTAGTGAATCCTTATAGCTTTTCTTCTGCCTGCCCGATGAACGCTTGCCTGACTTGAGTGCAACATAAAAGAGTTACTTGGGAGGCGGTGATCGAGCATACGAACTCGTGTCGTACTGACTGATAGAGATATTTCCCGACAACAGTCTTACATATGGGATATCCCTAGTATCGAATTATCATACATTAATTTTCTCGTTTTACTTGTAATCGAGTATACAGACAAACAAGTGCTTAGCCAGGTGCGTCTGTGCATGGTGGAGGGGATATCTCCTTTTGGCATCCATGCAGATCTCAATTGGGTAGGAATTTCCTTACCTCTAGAACTTTTTGTCCGGACACTGACTAACAACCTGCTCTTTCTGATTTTCAACTGCCAATGGATTTTTCACACACGCGGTGGGTACATGGAACTTCCGAGTTTATCATTCATCTCCAAAAGAACTAGGCGGCAATCTCACTTCCCTTGAGACTAGAAGATGCTTGAAACTTGCAGGATTCAAACACCATCACACATTCATTTACTTATTCCTTGACTGGAAATCAACTTACCTCTCCGCTAGAGATCGACGACGACGACACACACACACACCCCCCCCCCCCCCCCCCAAATACCATCTTTCATTTATATGGGAATCAAGGAGCAACTCTTACTGGGGAGGAAGCATCATTGCGTTCGACTATGGATGTCATTAATAGTTGTCCGTCACAAGTGATGAAGACCACTCTCTTTGTTCAGCCGTGTGGACAGTCGTATCTCTTGCTGTGTCCGCTGAAATGGGTGACTTGCGCGGTTATTTGGATTAAAGTGAGGAAGAAACTGCGCCTTTTGTCAACCTCACTCACAGAGCCTAAGCTACCTTTTGCCAGTGGCAAGACATTCATCGAGACGACTGGAGATAGCATAGGATGCAGATTTTGCCTCAGGGTTACCACCGAAGCCTTTCCGTAAACATGTAACCCGCAGGGTAGAAAGGTGGGATGGCATCTAACGCAGTTTGTCGTGCCTTTTCGATAACCACAAGAGGTCGTATTGACAACACTCAGCATGTGAGTGAGTCTGGCATCTCTCCCCAGCTGTATTGAACTCATCATAGTAGCATCTAAAATTCCCACACGCCAAATTCGCGAAGTTGAACCGGCAGAACTAACCCGTGAAATACGACACAGGTATAAGCGTAGTGCCATTCAGCCAGCGTCCAGACCAGGATTACCGGATGGAAGAAATCACAAAAAAAGAACGAAATAACAAGTCCAGACGGAAAACAACACCACGTTTCAGTGAACACAAGTGTAAGTCGTCGACTAGTGTGAATTCCAGGCAAATCCATGGTCTAGCGGCATCCATAATGATCCAAAACAGTAGAGAAATGTAGACTCGCAGCCAGTTACGGCGCCATCTTTGCCAGATGTCATAAAATGTGACTAAGTAGCGTTGTGAATGGGACTTGCAACCTCACCAAGTAAAATCAGAGTTCAACCTCCCCAAGTAAAATCAGAGTTCAACCTCACCAAGTAAAATCAGAGTTAACAAAAACGGGAGGAAGACTAACATTTAGTCAGGCACAACATACTGATCAAATATGTTAGTCAGGATCAGGCAAAAAATACTGGCCAAGACCCTCACCTCGGCCTCCTAGTAGCCCTCCCTGGAAACGGGTCGTTTTCATGGCAGCCTGGCTAACGAGGTGAGGGATCGACTGGATCACTGTAGTAGTGAGCAACATGCAGATGAAGCCAAGCATAGCACAACCGCCTGGAGGACCCCAGTCCCCCTTCATCAGCACGCTCGGGATGTGAGGAAAGCTATTACAACTCGCCATTTAACATCCTTTTCAGAGTAACCTACTCATTGTGGGCATTCACAAACAACATTGTGGGCATTCACAAACAACATTGTGGGCATTCACAAACAACATTGTGGGCATTCACAAACAACATTGTGGGCATTCACAAACAACATTGTGGGCATTCACAAACAAGAACAGAGTAAACCAAAACAAACCTGTACAAGAACACATAAATGCCTTCACACAAGCTTCCTGCAAGGAGCCAAATGCTCATGCAAGAGTAGAAACAGACATCTGTTGATGATACATACCATGTTTCTTCTTCTTCTTTCTCCTCGTTCGTTCTCAATCTCCCACTACCAAACCCTGATTGGGCTTAAGTAGCAGAATGTAGTCCAGAGAACGGAATGCGTTGTGTTGTAGTTTACAGCTTGACTGCGATATTTGCACCTTTCGGTCCAACACATCCGACTTCAGCAAGCATTTTTTGAGTACCAGGTTAGCATTCCCTCTTCGATCTCTTCTCCTTAGCCAGTCTGCTCTGTTGCAGCCTGTTATCCAGGATCACCACATGGAGGTGTAGAAGGGTCTTGGCAGCTCTGGTTGGCTGGCCCTGAGGCTAGCAGTCAGCTATGGGTCGCTGACCACTGCAGCTCATGCGCTGCTCAGCATCTTGACCCCATACCATGTTTCAACTGGCTATGATGCTATCTTGGAACTTACTGCAGAGAAGCGCCAAACACTATCTTATAGTATCACAAAAGCTTCATAGTTCCCCATACATACTGATCTTAAGACAGATAGCATTGTTTCCCTGCAGAATACTGTTAACAAGCTCATCCAGAGGGCCCAGTGAAGTCAAGTAAATAGACCAAGGGCTGTATGAAGTCAAGTTAATGGGTCAAGGTCACACGAAGTAAAGTTAATGGGTCAAGGTAACACGAAGTCAAGTTAATGGGTCAAGGTCACGTAAAGTCGAGTTAATGGGTCACGGTCACGTGAAGTCAAGTTAACGAGTCAAGGTCACATGAAGTCAAGTTAATGCCCTGTTTGAGATCTCTGTAAACATTTAGACTTTCCCTTTCCCATAACTCACCTGGTGAATACTGTAAATACTCCATAAATTAACTTCTTATAACTCACCTGGTGAATACTGTAAACACTCAATTTGTTCATTTCCATCAGTGTGTACAGAAACTATCTCGTGTGTAGCGAGATCCAAGACAAGCCATCGAGCAACATTGGTACCCACTGCTATGATGGCTCCGCCAGGATGGAATGAGCAGCTATGTACGGCATCCTGACAACGATTATACACATCGTGTTATACACTCTTGGCTCTACCTTTGTGAAATGCAAATAATTTGCAAAATGTTCATTGTACTAGTGGGCCAGTCCATCGTACTAGTGGGCCAGTCCATCGTACTAGTGGGCCAGAATGTCCATCGTACTAGTGGACCAGTCTATCATACTAGTGGGCCAGTCCATCGTACTAGTGGGCCAGTCCATTGTACTAGTGGGCCAGAATGTCCACCGTACTAGTGGACCAGTCCATCGTACTAGTGGACCAGAATGTCCATCGTACTAGTGGACCAGTCCATCGTACTAGTGGGCCAGAATGTCCACCGTACTAGTGGACCAGTCCATCGTACTAGTGGACCAGAATGTCCATCGTACTAGTGGGCCAGAATGTCCATCGTACTAGTGGGCCAGTCCATCGTACTAGTGGGCCAGAATGTCCATCGTACTAGTGGGCCAGTCCATCGTACTAGTGGACCAGTCCATCGTACTAGTGGGCCAGAATGTCCACCGTACTAGTGGGCCAGTCCATCGTACTAGTGGGCCAGAATGTCCATCGTACTAGTGGACCAGTCCATCGTACTAGTGGGCCAGAATGTCCATCGTACTAGTGGGCCAGTCCATCGTACTAGTGGGCCAGTCCATCGTACTAGTGGACCAGAATGTCCATCGTACTAGTGGGCCAGTTCATCGTACTAGTGGGCCAGTCCATTGTACTAGTGGACCAGAATGTCCATTGTACTAGTGGACCAGAATGTCCATTGTACTAGTGGACCAGAATGTCCATCGTACTAGTGGGCCAGTCCATTGTACTAGTGGACCAGAATGTCCATTGTACTAGTGGACCAGAATGTCCATCTTTCTCTCTCTATCCAAGAGGCCCCTCCCACACATTTATATTATTAACACTGCAACACTTTGCCGGATCACGAACCTTTACAGAACTGTTACATTGCTTGAAACAAAAGATGACACTGCAGATTTAGATTCACTTTCATCGCTCGACCTAGCATCGAGACCATACAAAAGATAACACTGTTCACTGTCATCGCTTGACATAGCACCAACACCAGACAAAAGATGACACTGCAGATTCACTTTCATCGCTTGACCTAGCACCCACACCAGACAAAAGATGACACTGCAGATTCACTTTCATCGCTTGACCTAGCACCAATACCAGACAAAAGATGACACTGCAGATTCACTTTCATCGCTTGACCTAGCACCAACACCAGACAAAAGATGACACTGCAGATTCACTTTCATCGCTTGACCTAGCACCAACACCAGACAAAAGATGACACTGCAGATTCATTTTCATTGCTTGATCTAGCACCAACACCAGACAAAAGATGACACTGCAGATTCACTTTCATCGCTTGACCTAGCACCAACACCAGACAAAAGATGACACTGCAGTTTCACTTTCATCACTTGACCTAGCACCAATACCAGACAAAAGATGACACTGCAGATTAATTTTCATTGCTTGATCTAGCACCAACACCAGACAAAAGATGACACTGCAGATTCACTTTCATCGCTCAACCTAGCACCAACACCAGACAAAAGATGACACTGCAGATTCACTTTCATCACTTGACCTAGCACCAATACCAGACAAAAGATGACACTGCAGATTCATTTTCATTGCTTGATCTAGCACCAACACCAGACAAAAGATGACACTGCAGATTCACTTTCATCGCTTGACCTAGCACCAACACCAGACAAAAGATGACACTGCAGATTCACTTTCATCGCTTGACCTAGCACCAATACCAGACAAAAGATGACACTGCAGATTCATTTTCATTGCTTGATCTAGCACCAACACCAGACAAAAGATGACACTGCAGATTCACTTTCATCGCTTGACCTAGCACCAACACCAGACAAAGACATTGAAGCAGAACGAACACATCTTCATCATTACTTTGGCTAGCGCTAATATAATCAAACTATTCCTAAGCTTGTACTGTAGACACTGAATTTTTTTTTGTGTGTGTGCGTTCGCCTTATTTCTCTAATTACCAAGGCGGTACCCGTTGCACTGTGGTTTTTATTTTGCGCCTGTTGGCCCAGTGCATCTGACTTCAGCATGCATTTTATGTAAGGGTCTGCCTCCTCCTGTATTTTCTAAGGGTTTGCTTCCCCGGGGTAACAGCCGGTGCTGTGATGGGGATCGAACCCAGCACCTTTCGGTTGTGAGCCGTGCCACTTAACCACAGGGCTTTGCAAGTAGCAGGATGCAGTTTTTAGAACAAAATGCTTCGTGTCGCTAGTTTACAGCTTGACTGCGATATTTGCACCTTTTGGTCTGACACGTCCGTCTTCGGCAGTGTCCTGGCACAATTTAACAATGCAGGATGCCACACTAGCTTGGCCAGAAAGACGCACAACACAACAGGCAACTAGCTTGAGCAAGCAATACAAAACACAACCCGACCTACATTCATTTCCTTGTTCCAAACAATAGTTCTAGATTGTGCATCCCATAGATACAGCTGTTTATCGGAGCCAGCCGTCAGAAACTGGTGCTGGGAGGGGTGTGTAGCCAGGCCCCATAGCTCATCAATGTGCCCCTGTAAGAAGAGATCATTACTAGGTCAGGTATGTCATGAAATCAGAGACTAGAACTGGGTCAGGTATATCATTATGAAATAAGAGACCAGAACTTGGTCAGGTATGTCATGAAATAAAAGACCAAAACTGGGTCAGGTATGAAATGAAATAAGAGACCAGAACTGGGTCAGGTATGAAATGAAAAAAGAGACCAGAACTGGGTCAGGTATGTCATGAAATAAGAGACCAGAACTGGGTCAGGTATGTCATGAAATAAGATACCAGAACTGGGTCAGGT
The DNA here is from genome assembly GCA_036924085.1 of Ariolimax columbianus. Taxonomy (NCBI): domain Eukaryota; kingdom Metazoa; phylum Mollusca; class Gastropoda; order Stylommatophora; family Arionidae; genus Ariolimax; species Ariolimax columbianus. The sequence continues at coordinate 75,083,463 of JAVGWX010000013.1, forward strand.
ATATCATTATGAAATAAGAGACCAGAACTGGGTCAGGTATGTCATTATGAAATAAGAGACCAGAACTGGGTCAGGTATGTCATAATGAAATAAGAGACCAGAACTGGATCAGGTATGTCATTATGAAATAAGAGACCAGAACTGGGTCAGGTATGTCATGAAATAAGAGACCAGAACTTGGTCAGGTATGTCATTATGAAATAAGAGACCAGAACTGGGCCAGGTATGTCATGAAATAAGAGATGGGTAGGTTGATGAAGAACAGATGGGTGGGTTGAGGGGCAATGAATCAAGAAGGACAAACAGTTTGAAGAGCGAAATGATGTGCAGGGTGATGGACCGGTTGAATGAGCAAGAGATGGGTGGGTTGAGAGGATGTGGCTGGAAGACGATATTTAATTTCCTTTATTTCTTTTGTCAAATCCTTAAAAAAGCTTATTGTGTTCAAAATCTTACTAAAGGTGATCCCAAAGTAGGCACTGACATCAGAGTTAAGTGTTCGAAACTTCATTGTCCGAGGCCAGGGCTTGATAATGAGGTGGGGTTGCCAGTTCTCTTCCTTCCCTAATGGTAAGGCAGGTACTCATTCTTAGTCGACCTGTACTTCTACAGGGGCAAATGGCCGCTGTGCAGGTCCCAGATCTGATATGAGCTGGAAATAGCCAGGAGGATTTCCTGCTTAGCGGGCTAGGCTTGAGCAGCTTAATACTCCGCTGCGTTGGGTGGTTAACCGATATGCAAGTTTATCTTAATAGACTCAAACACTTCAGCAAAGTAGACCTGCAGCCTGTTAGGCGCCATCTATGCTGCTCTAAACAACAGTTAGTCACCTCTTACGACATGCTCTCTGTGTGAGACAGTGGTACCATTCTTGTCATACACAAAGATCCCGGCAGACTACTTGGGCAGGTACTCATTTACAGACGTTAATGGGAATCAAACTCGGGAACCTTGAAAAGTGAGCTCTCTACCACAAAAACACTAATCAATTCATGTGTTTTAACAATGCTTGGTTAAGGGGAGGCTACCTGAACAATGACGGAGAACTCCAGGTCTAGAGACCCATGCAGGATGCAGTTTCTCGTTGTTCCAACCAACACAAGACCACCCTTGCCCTGACTGAGGGTCCTAACTGGCCCAAATGGCTCAGGGACCTGGTCAAAGGAGACAGAAACAATAGAAAAATAATGACAAACATCAGAAAATTGTAAACAGGTTTGGTGCATAGATTTGATGTAGCTAAACAGATTTGGTGCATAGATTTGATGTAGCTAAACAGATTTGGTGCATAGATCTGATGTAGCTAAACAGATTCGGTGCATAGATTTGATGTAGCCAAAATATGTATTCTTGACAACAATCTATTCTTGACAACAATCTATTCTTGACAACAATCTATTCTTGATAACAATCTATTCTTCATGTTGTTCGTCCATCACACGTGATGAGGACCTTTCCTTTTTAATTTTAGCCAGTCCTTCCAGTTGAGTATACTGTACTTCCAGGTTGTGGAGATGGCTGACAAGTCCGATTTGGGATCTGCATACTCGCAGGCAGTGAGGTTATGGAAAGTTAGCTTCGCGAGACTGTAATATTTCACGGGCTTTTCTGGCCTTTCTCCGTTGTTCTGCTGCAGTCTTTTTAGAAGCCTTTCATGACACTGCTCCTCTGCGGAGAGCTGTACGTCAGGCTGTACGGTCTTTTGCAGCATCTTCCCATGTTTTGAGGTTTATGCTGAAGGCTTTTAAAGACGCTTTTAGTGTGTCTTTAAAGTGATTTTTTTGGCCTCCTTGGGAGTGTTCCCCATTCTGCATCTCCCCATAGAAAATTATTTTGGGCAATCGATAGTCTGGCATGCGATCCACATGACCCGCCCAGCGAATCTGTGACTGCATCATGGTGGTATCAATGCTAGGGGTACCAGCTCTCTCAATAACGATTTCATAATGTGCCATATTGTTCATAACAACATAAAAAACACCAAATTAAAAAGAACCAACACAAACAGCACCCTCTTCAGTCTCACATATGAACATAGTCAAGCTACAACTCACAAAAAACTATAAATACAGTGCCTTTCGAATTGGTGGAGTGAGACAAGAGGATCTCTAGGGCTGAGTTGAGATATTCAAGCATGTCGCCCCAGCAAAGAAAAGACAAAGTACTTACTAGGGCTTGAACCCATGCCTATATCGTAACAGCTTGGCCACCTTCTAAATCAACAGCAAAATAACGCAACAAAAACCAGCACTTACTTCTGTCTCCTGGCCAGTTTTGCTGTATGTGTTGTCCCACTGTATAATCTTTCTATCTTTTCCCCCACCAGAAAGGAGAGTTCCATCCTTCAGAAAGCAAAGGGAGAAAACTCCACCGTCATGGGCCCCGAGCACAGCGTTAACAATCCTGTTACTACCTGGCAGTGGACGAATGTCAAAATAAAATGTTTCTGTATAGTATCAAGAATATGGCTGTGCCGAGGCTGTTGTTTATTAAATGTATACCTGAGGGAGGGAAGAAGAAAAGGCGTGACGGAGTGGTTAGTAGCACGACTCACAACCGAAACTTTTCTCGTGTTCGGATTCATGAAACAGTAAGGTGGTATCCCTATGATAAGTCAACCAATTTCTTAAAATGTGTGCTGAAGCTGGATACACTGAACTGTTTGGCTGCAAAACACAGTACAACACTCTGGTTTACAAACAAAAATCTGTAATTTTTGATATGACAAAGGTCCATATCTTTCAACCACAGACAAAGGGGCCAAATATTTTACTAAAAGAAGAAAGGGTAAGGGGATCCATTGTTTTTACTAACAAGAGAAGGGGCAAAGGGATCCATTGTTTTTACTAACAAGAGAAGGGGCAAAGGGATCCATTGTTTTTACTAACAAGAGAAGGGGCAAAGGGATCCATTGTTTTTACTAACAAGAGAAGGGGCAAAGGGATCCATTGTTTTTACTAACAAGAGAAGGGGCAAAGGGATCCATTGTTTTTACTAACAAGAGAAGGGGCAAAGGGATCCATTGTTTTTACTAACAAGAGAAGGGGCAAAGGGATCCATTGTTTTTACTAACAAGAGAAGGGGCAAAGGGATCCATTGTTTTTACTAACAAGAGAAGGGGCAAAGGGATCCATTGTTTTTACTAACAAGAGAAGGGGCAAAGGGATCCATTGTTTTTACTAACAAGAGAAGGGGCAAAGGGATCCATTGTTTTTACTAACAAGAGAAGGGGCAAAGGGATCCATTGTTTTTACTAACAAGAGAAGGGGCAAAGGGATCCATTGTTTTTACTAACAAGAGAAGGGGCAAAGGGATCCATTGTTTTTACTAACAAGAGAAGGGGCAAAGGGATCCATTGTTTTTACTAACAAGAAAAGGGGCAAAGGGATCCATTGTTTTTACTAACAAGAGAAGGGGCAAAGGGATCCATTGTTTTTACTAACAAGAGAAGGGGCAAAGGGATCCATTGTTTTTACTAACAAGAGAAGGGGCAAAGGGATCCATTGTTTTTACTAACAAGAGAAGGGGCAAAGGGATCCATTGTTTTTACTAACAAGAGAAGGGGCAAAGGGATCCATTGTTTTTACTAACAAGAGAAGGGGCAAAGGGATCCATTGTTTTTACTAACAAGAGAAGGGGCAAAGGGATCCATTGTTTTTACTAACAAGAGAAGGGGCAAAGGGATCCATTGTTTTTACTAACAAGAAAAGGGGCAAAGGGATCCATTGTTTTTACTAACAAGAGAAGGGGCAAAGGGATCCATTGTTTTTACTAACAAGAGAAGGGGCAAAGGGATCCATTGTTTTTACTAACAAGAGAAGGGGCAAAGGGATCCATTGTTTTTACTAACAAGAGAAGGGGCAAAGGGATCCATTGTTTTTACTAACAAGAGAAGGGGCAAAGGGATCCATTGTTTTTACTAACAAGAGAAGGGGCAAAGGGATCCATTGTTTTTACTAACCTTTAGCACACCCTTGTCCGATCCCTTCTAACCAACTCAGCCTACAAACTGTGTACGGAAAAAAAATTTTTTTGGGAACGGAGTCACTCCCGACAGCCATTTTTTACTGCTGAATACTCCCTCCATATATACACGATATTTTGCCGGTTAAAGTATCGTATGTTCGATTACAAATGGCTTTTGAACAGTTTAATTTTGTATACGCCGTTTGGAGCAAGCCGACTTTTTGCGAAAGGGGAAGTAGGTTGTTGGGAAAGATCTTTATCGAGTAGGTCTGTTTATTTTGTTTGTTTAGATGAAAGAACTACGTTTGAATTGGAAACTAACAGCTGTGTCGATATTGTAAACACAGTATCGATACGTTGTTGTGGTTTCCATGGTTTTCTATCGAAGCGACTAGGCCTAGTAGTCGAGTCCAAATTTTTTTCTCGAGATTTTCATAAATTTTCAACTTTATCTTTTTGAATCTCAAAAACTAACAAACACACAACAAAAACAATAACACCCACATGTTCGTTATGCTATTGTGTGTCTACACGCCAGAATATCATATTTATTTACAAACAAATATAAAAGTTACAAATTTTGAAAGACGACTACCATAGCGAGAAATTAAGAAAATTAATTAGGTCAAATTTTTTTAACAAAAAATGTGGCGTGCTAAAGGCTAACAAGAGAAGGGCAAATGGATCCATTGTTTTTACTAACAAGAGAAGGGGCAAATGGATCCATTGTTTTTACTAACAAGAGAAGGGCAAAGGGCAACCAATCCATTGTTTTTACTAACAAGAGAAGGGGCAAAGGGATCCATTGTTTTTACTAACACGAGAAGAGCAAATTGATCCATTGTTTTTACTAACAAGAGAAGGCAAAAGTATCCATTGTTTTAATAACAAGAGAAGGGGCAAAGGGATCCATTGTTTTTACTAACACGAGAAGAGCAAATTGATCCATTGTTTTTACTAACAAGAGAAGGGCAAAGGTATCCATTGTTTTTACTAACACGAGAAGGGGCAAAGGGATCCATTGTTTTTACTAACAGAAGGAGGGGCAAGGAGCAAGACTGTAGCACCCTAAAACCAGAGTGCTCTGTGTTGATGAAACCATAAGTGGCAATTCATATTGGAGAATGAAAACTCTTGATTTTAAAACCGCCTGCTGCCTTGCAGGTAGTCTTCTAACAGCCAATGAACACTCCCTTTGTGGTGTGGCATATTGAGTACCCAACATTGCACTTGACCTGGATAATCAGCCTGGGTTTTGAACTTAACTTGGACATCTGCCCGACAGAAAGTATGTATGAAGACCAAGTAATGATCAGATGGCTTGAGATCAAAGTTGGGAACTGGCTGTGAGAATGACTTGACGATTCCTTGGGAGAACCCACAACCAAAGCACACTGCATATTTGGAGAGCCCCCTTAGTTGTCAAGGGCTGTACTGTATGTCCCTCTCTTCCACTATATTGGGTCTAATCCTGCAGCGCGCCTCAGTCCAGATCTTCTTGACACACTCGGCCTACAAAAATGGTATACGGAAAAATTTTTTATTTTTTGAACGGAGTCACTCCCGACAGCCATTTGTTACTGCTGAATACATACTCCATATATACACGATATTTTGCCGGTTAAAGTATTGTATGTACGATTACAAATGGTTTCTGAACAGTTTTAATTTTGTATACGCCGTTTGGAGCAAGCCGACTTTTTGCGAAAGGGGAAGTAGGTTGTTGGGAAAGATTTTTATCGAGTAGATCTGTTTATTTTGTTTGTTTAAATGAAAGAACTACGTTTGAATTGGAAACTAACAGTTGTGTTGATATTGTAAACACAGTATCGATACGTTGTTGTGGTTTCCATGGTTTTCTATCAAAGCGACTAGGCCTAGTGGTCAAGCCCAAATTTTTTACGAGATTTTCATAAATTTCAACTTCATCTTTTTGTATCTCAAAAACTAACAAACACACAACAAAAACAATAACACCCACATGTTCGTTATGCAATTGTGTGTCTACACGCAAGAAAATCATATTTATTGACAAACAAACATAAAAGTTACAAATTTTGAAAGACACTACCATAGCGACAAATTCAGAAAATTAATTAGGTCAAATTTTTTTCAAAAAAAACCCGGCGTGAAGAAGGTTAAGATCTGAGACTCTGTGTGCCGAAACAGGACAGAATGTCTGGATGGAGCTCTTGACTACAACTCGATATGTAGCAGCTTTTTATTTGTTATGTCCGTGATGCTGAAATTAGGGGCTGCATATTACAATTGATGGTGCCCTAGAATCGATGAAATATGTTAATATAAAGGGTGAAATCAAATATATCAGTCACTAACCTTTACCCCACACAAAAATGTTTCCGTTTGAGTCTCCAGACAAGATGTCGCCACTGTCAGAAAATGCTAGGCTCAGAACATACTTGGGTTTCTCGTATTTCTGGCAGGTAGAGAAAATGGTATCAATCAGAAAATGTCTGCAAATTCTTGAACATACTATCTGGCATGCCACGTAGCATCAAACATGTCAGATCTGGGTTTTTTAATCAGCACTCCGATGAACCTTAGAGTTCTGCAAAAGGTCTTTAGAGGTTTCGTACGAGATTGTGATTCAATTTAATTAAAATACTTTTTTTGGGGCATAATTCATTTTAAGTCATTTGTTATGTATCTTGTACCTATAATGTCCAACATTGTCAAGACATGTTGTATATCTTCTTGTACCTCTAATGTCCAACATTGTCAAGACATGTTGTATGTTGTATATAGAAGTCATTCGTTATGTATCTTGTACCTCTAATGTCCAACATTGTCAAGACATGTTGTATGTTGTATATCTTCTTGTACCTCTAATGTCCAACATTCTCAAGACATGTTGTATATAGAAGTCATTCATTATGTATCTTGTACCTCTAATGTCCAACATTGTCAAGACATGTTGTATGTTGTATATAGAAGTCATTCGTTATGTATCTTGTACCTCTAATGTCCAACATTGTCAAGACATGTTGTATGTTGTATATCTTCTTGTACCTTTAATGTCCAACATTGTCCAGACATGTTGTATGTTGTATATAGAAGTCATTCATTATGTATCTTGTACCTCTAATGTCCAACATTGTCAAGACATGTTGTATATAGAAGTCATTCATTATGTATCAGGGATGAGCATCTGATTAGTGTAGTGGTAAAGCCCTCACTTTTCACGGCAAAGGTACGGGGTTAACCTCCGTAATAGTCACACTCCAGTCAACCCAGTTGTAAATGGGCACCTGACTTATGGTTATGGAATATGAAAAGGCTGAGAGAAGGAAACTGGCCCCCACGCCACCTCACACAAGCTGTGGCTTAGTATACCAAAGTCTCTAGCACTTCACCCCTGACAGCAGACAAGTCTGCTGAAGGACACCCCTTACCTTTATTTTTACTAATATATGGGGTCAAATATGTCAACCCTGGAAAAAGGCTGCACTAGTCTAGTCTAGAAAAGAACAAATGGACCACAGATAAGAGAAAATGGACCACAGGTAAGAGCAAATGGACCACAGATAAGAGAAAATGGACCACAGATAAGAGCAAATGGACCACAGATAAGAGAAAATGGACCACAGGTAAGAGCAAATGGACCACAGGTAAGAGAAAATGGACCACAGGTAAGAGCAAATGGACCACAGATAAGAGAAAATGGACCACAGATAAGAGAAAATGGACCACAGATAAGAGCAAATGGACCACAGTGGGAAGGCAAACACGATACTCAAAACATTTCAGCTGAAACCTGAAGTGTTTTGCCGAAAGACGCAGAGATCGCAGCCTTGCTGTAAACTATGACACAATGTCACGTCCTTTTCAGGACGAATACCAAAGAAGAAATACTAGTATGCATATTTATTCTGAATATACTTTGTGTCACTGATAATTTAAATATGTTTCTAGTTGAATTTGTGTAATATTAATTTTGTAATTTTTTGTTTAAAACAGAACTATTTGGCATATAAAGTTACAGCTCTATTACGACACACATCTACTAAATTAGGCCCGACTGTAAATGGTCAATAATTCCACATGTCAACAACAATGACATTTAATGATTTCAAAGATCCACATCCCTGCAGCCACACAAAGCGACAAACAAATAAATTTATTTGTCAAATAAAAGAGCATTAACTCACTTCAAAGACTCCATTTTTCTTTGTCAGTGATCCCCCTTCTACTGTCCAGAATGTGATCTGATTCTTGCCACAGCTAATTATCTGGTTGTTCTCCAATGGGTGGTATTCGACAGCCAGAACTGGGTCAGTGGAACTCTGGGAGAAATCCAGACAGCAAACACTGAAATCACTCATCATATGACAAACACAGAACTCACTCGTCAGATATTCTTGGCCATTCTTCACAAAACAAACAATAACTTTTTCTCGGAAGCAGTTTTGCACAACATAAAAATCAATTATTTGTGTGCACACTTGACTGCAAGTGTATACAAAACTGACCTTTACACCACCATGGGTAAGAGATGAGCAACTAAGAGAACAGATGAATCAGTTACTACTGTTTTTCTTTTCATTATCAAATAAAACCAACAAAGATGTCATTACACAATTGTTCCCGTTGATAGGGGGAATTGGCCTTTCCCCTGGCTGTAGCTATAATAAATTTTGTAAATGTACATCTTACTGGAGCTGCGTAGCGCAGTGGTTAACAAGCTGGCTTTGCATCTGAGTGGTCCTGGGTTCGACCCAGCCTTAAATAGGTACCGGTTCAGTCCGGGAAGTAAAAGCGGCCAGGGAGAGGAGATAGCTACCGCCCTCATATAGTTGAACCTTTGAAATGTGAACTCGCTAACATCTCGCATCCCTACGGCAGTAATGCTATGGGTCACTTAACTTGACTTAACATCTTGCTAAGTTCTAGGTAAATAGTTTTCTCATTCCCAGTGCCGCCGCAGCCTGGCCTTATTTTAATTTAATTCTTATTTGCACTACCATACTGTAACTATTTGTTGTCTCGTGCTGTCTTATCTTCCACTTTCCTTATATAATTGTATCGCCATGCCTTATGGTTTGCTAGTTCAGCATTGTTGTTATTTATTGTCCCTGATGAAGCTCCATTGGTCGTAATGTGGGTTTCATTTGTATTTTCATCTCAGTGTGGCATATGACCATAACCATTTTTAATCTGAATGAAATTATATTGTTTTAATTTATTTTTTCTTAGTAAATAGACAAGTACCCTGGCCACTCTGCCAGCTCCTCAACTAATTTTGTATTGTGCTGAATTTTGGGGGAGTTGTTTGATAGTTTGAGTTAAAGGTGAGAGCTCGACTTCATTGCCTCGAGCATCGCACAAAACTCAAAAGCTCGAGCGATGAACCCAGGGATCTCAGGAAAAAATTGCCATCATGAACCGACCGTCGCAGTTTGATTTCAAACCCCGACCGTCTGAACACGAGGCAAATGGCTTGACCACTTCGCCAGGGTGACCCCAAGTTTGAGTTACCTTGACTATCCTCCAGTCATTTCGACTAATAGTCTTACCACTGGTCCAAGGTCTGAACGAGAGAGTGAGATTGATGATGACCTGTGAATGCTCTTCCTCACTATAATCCAAGTACAGAGTAATTTACATAATTAAGACCAGAAAAAAACATCTGATGATGTCGCCATTATAGTTTGCGATGGACATCTAACTTTTTTTTTAACCCACCCCCCCAGAGCTATGCCTGCTGGACTTTCACTCCTGGCAGGTTATACCAAGCTGGACAAGTCTGTGTGAGTAGAAGCTGGTACCCGGGTCCACTACGTTTGGGGTTCTAGCACAGGGATGACACATGTGTCTGTGTAAAAACAATCTACTTTATTATAGTAGCAGCAGTAAATAAATAGATTAACTTTACCACAGGATGGGCATGTGGAGTACAAAGCTCGCATCACTGCCGGTCGTGATAGTCAAAAAGAAATGAAGATCATCAACTAGAGCTGAAACACCATACGAAAGATGGTTACACATTGGGTGAAGTGTAGGAAGTATTTCCTGCCCTTAAAGATGCCACCAGACATGATGGTCAATGATCGCTCCGTCAATCATTGACCAAAGACCTAAGATCTTCTTCTTCTTCTTCGTACGCTGTCAGACGTCAACCTGTATTTTTTCGAAAAAAGCAGTGGTCATCCTGAGGCTGTCGACACTGCCATAGAGCTTGTCTAGTGTTGCCACTGGTGATGGCCAGACCTAAGATCAAGACTGCCAGAAATGCAACATGTATAAACCACTTGAATTGTCTCAAAACGCATATTTTCCTTTGAGCCATTTTTTTAACAATTGCAAATCCTCTATCGGCTTGCTGGACCTGTTGTAGAATCACTTTTACACTGCTTAACTGGCACCTTTAAACCTTTAGCATGCCAGATTCTTTTTGAAAAAAATTTGACCTAATTAATTTTCTTAATTAGTCACTATGATAGTCGTTTTTCAAAATGTTTAATTTTTATGTTTGTTTGTCAATAAATATGATTTTCTGGCGTGTAGACACACAATAGGATAACAAACATGTGGGTGTTATTGTTGTTGTTGTGTGTTTGTTAGTTTCTGAGATACAAAAAGATGAAGTTGAAAATTTATGAAAATCTCAGAAAATATTTGGGCTCGACCACTAGGCCTGGTCGCTTCGATAGAAAACCATAACAAAGTATCGATACTGTGTTTACAATATCGACACAACTGTTAGTTTCCAATTCAAACGTAGTTCTTTCATTTAAACTAACAAAATAAAAAAATCTACTCGATAAAGATCTTTCCCAACAACCTACTTCCCCTTTCGCAAAAAGTCGGCTTGCTCCAAACGGCGTATACAAAATTAAAACTGTTCAAAAGCCATTTGTAATTGAACATACGATACTTTAACCGGCAAAATATCGTGTATATATGGAGCATGTATTCAGCAGTAAAAAATGGCTGTTGGGAGTGACTCCGTATAAAAAAAAAAAAATTTTTTCCGTACACCGTTTTTGTAGGCCTAGTGTGTCGGCTAGCACTCGGCCATGGCGTGCTAAAGGTTAAACCATGTGAATCCTGGAAAACAAAAACACAGCTCACTCTGTCATATTGACAGGAACTCTGGTTTAGATTTGACAAGGATCCAGTATAATCTACTTGCAGTGTTTTACAGACTTGATCTCCATCCTTCAAGTGTTAGAAGACACTGGACATTGTAAACATGACCTTATCCAAATAGCTCTAGACATTCACCACATTATCACATCCCACGTTATCAAAATAGTTGTGCAGTGGATCCCTGGACACTCAAACACACATCGCGATGACAAGGCAGACAGACTAGCAAAGGAGGGATCAAGAGAAGAACAGCCACACACAGCAACAACTCTATAAATAGCCAAACAGCTCATAAGATCAGCGAACAAAGAAACTTAGCTGAACAGATGGGCCATGGCAAACATGGGAAGGGAGGTCTACAGACATATGACAAACCCCAGATGGGCCATGGCAAACATGGGAAGGGAGGTCTACAGACATATGACAAACCCCAGATGGGCCATGGCAAACATGGGAAGGGAGGTCTACAGACATATGACAAACTCCAGATGGGCCATGGCAAACATGGGAAGGGAGGTCTACAGACATATGACAAGCCCCAATTCAATTGACCGTATAAATCGACTCACAAGGAAGGATCAAAGCACCATTTATCTGCTGAGAACCAAACACATCCCCCTTAACAAGCACCTGAACAGAAACCAACCACAGCACACTCTGTAGGGCCAGCTGTGTACACACCCATATGAAACTATTGATCATCTTCTCTTTGATGTTAGAAAAATTCTTCTTTCTCCAAGGCCAAATAAATGGAACATGTGCAAATAACATTACCTGGCATTGGGCCAAACGGTGGCAATCCAGATGCTACTGGATCCGTAACGAAAACAGCATCAACCTTCAGCAAGGTCACACTACATGGAGGGCACGGCATGGCCTAGTGGTTAAGTGGCACAGCTGGGTTCGATCCCCATCACAGCACCGGCCGTTAAACCGGGGAAGCAAACCCTTAGAAAATGCAGGAGGAAGCAGACCCTTACATAAAATGCATGCTGAAGTCGGATGCACTGGGCCGACATGTGCAAAATAAAAACCACAGTGCAACGCACACCTGCCTTGGGGAATAGAGAAATAAGGCGAACGCAGAAAAAAAAATAAATAAATAAATAAAAATACTACATGGAGATTTCAGGGCCATGAAAAAGAAGTCACTGTCAAAAGTTCAAATTGTTGGCAGAACAAACGTTCCATTTAGCGCAAAATCAGAAGTCTATCCATACCACATCGCTGCGATGCTGCAAGGCAAAAGCAGTATGACAGACGAAGAAGTGTCTCCCAATTTCGGACTCTGACAATTTGTTCTAACCTTAGTCTCCGAAATCTTCTGAGGCTTATCCTTGCCGAGGTCCCACACAGAGATGATGTGTTCATTAGCGTCATCTACAACAACCAGATGTTGTCCTCCGTCCTAGATAGGTAAGAAAGAGAACACGTCAGCATACATGCAACATCACACCAACAGGACATTTAGCGGGTGCATAACTTGGAAGCTCAGGGAACCATACTATATGTATGATATCTACTCAGTGAACCATTCTCTACGTATGATATCTACTCAGGGAACCATGCTATACGTATGATATCTACTCAGAAAACCATGCTATACGTATGATATTTACTCGGAGAACCATGCTATATGTATGATATCTATTCATAGAACCATGCTATATGTATGATATCTACTCAGGGAACCATGCTATACGTATGATATCTACTCTGGGAACCATGCTATGCATATGATATCTACTCATAGAACCATGCTATATGTATGATATCTACTTGGAGAACCATGCTATACATATGATATCTACTTGGAGAACCATCCTATATGTATGATATTTACTCGGAGAACCATGCTATGCATATGATATCTACTTGGAGAACCATGATATGCATATGATATCTACTCATAGAACCATGCTATACGTATGATATCTACTCGGAGAACCATGCTATACATATGATATCTACTCGGAAAACCATGCTAAGCATTTTTTTGTTTTTTTGGGTTCGCCTTATTTCCCTATCCCCCAAGGCGGATGCTATGCATGTGATATCTACAGATGAAGGTTCATTGGTGTGACTATTAAGTTTTAAGACTATGTCCTGTCTGATAACAGATTGTCTATGTCCTGTCTGATAACAGATTGTCTATGTCCTGTCTGATAATAGATTATCTATGTCCTATCGGATGGGGAGGAAGACTAACGTCTGGTCAAGCAAAACATACCGGTCAAGACCCCAACCTTGACGTCCATGTAGCCCTTCCTAGAAACGGATTATTATTTTTAGCAGTCTGACTATGAGGTGAGGGATCGATGTGAACCCTGTAGTAGTGAGCAACACACAGATAAAGCCAAGCATATCATAGCAAAGCCATCTGGAGGACACCTGGCCCACCTTCATTAGCATGCTCAGGATGTGAAGAATGCTATTGCAACTCGCCCCTAAACGACCTTTTCAGGGCACACAAAAGATAGTTTGTCCATCACAAGGGATGAAGACCACTCTCTTTGTTCAGCCGTGTGGACAGTCGTATCTCCTGCTGTGTCCGCTGAAATGGGTGACTTGCGTGGAGATTTGGATTAAAGTGAGGAAGAAACTGCGCCTTTTGTCAACCTCACTCACAGAGCCTAAGCTACCTTTTGCCAGTGGCAAGACATTCATCGAGACGACTGGAAATAGCATAGGATGCAGATTTTGCCTCAGGGTTACCACCGAAGCCTTTCCGTAAACATGTAACCCGCAGGGTAGAAAGGTGGGAAGGCATCTAACGCAGTTTGTCGTGCCTTTTCGATAACCACAAGTGGTCGTATGGACAACACTCAGCGTGTGAGTGAGTCTGGCATCTCTCCCCAGCTGTATTCAGTTCATCATAGTAGCATCACAAAAGAGTAACCCTACAAGAACAACAATATATATATTAACAGAGATGGAGAAGAGAGAGACTAAAAAGAAAAAAAAAAGAAAAAGAGAGAGAGAGAGAGAAAGAGAGCGAGAGGGAATGAGCTTATGATAAAAAGAAACATTCACAATAATTAAACAGATATGAAATACTTACCAACTTAGAGAAGGAGAGACAGGCCACTGCCCTATTGAAGACCCCCAGACCAACCACATGGAGCGTGTTGAGGCTGACAGAGTCCCACACTCTCACATGAGGCTGAAAAAAACATCAATAAGAGGCTGATACTGACATTTTCTAATGCAGAAGTCTCAAACTCAAAGTTAACAAAAGGTCTTCCGAGAGCAGGTCAGGCGCATTAACTCACGTCCGAGAGCAGGTCAGGCGCATTAACTCACGTCCGAGAGCAGGTCAGGCGCATTAACTCACGTCCGAGAGCAGGTCAGGCGCATTAACTCACGTCCGAGAGCAGGTCAGGCGCATTAACTCACGTCCGAGAGCAGGTCAGGCGTATTAACTCACGTCCGAGAGCAGGTCAGGCGCATTAACTCACGTCCGAGAGCAGGTCAGGCGCATTAACTCACGTCCGAGAGCAGGTCAGGCGCATTAACTCACGTCCTTCTTTAAACATCGTTGTCCAGTTTTTCATTGTTGTCTTTGACACCTTTGTCACCATACACAGCCTGCATTCTGTGATGAATGTCAACTGGTCAACATCCTTCAGATGTTAGAAACTGAATCACCACTCCCTGATCAACTCTGGACGGATTCCGTACCACACCCGTCATGCTTTCAGCGAGTTCTATGAGTGGGAGGATAATGAAATATTGCAAACCTGATATGTGCTATGTGTGTGACGGCTGGTATGTGCTATGTGTGTGATGGCTGGTATGTGCTATGTGTGTGACGGCTGGTATGTGCTATGTGTGTGACGGCTGGTATGTGCTATGTGTGTGACGGCTGGTATGTGCTATGTGTGTGACGGCTGGTATGTGCTATGTGTGTGACGGCTGGTATGTGCTATGTGTGTGACGGCTGGTATGTGCTATGTGTGTGACGGCTGGTATGTGCTATTTACACCAGAAGTGACCTCATCATGTGTTCACTTGTTGCAGTTTGGTCCAGTTTTATTTAAACACGCCTCGTAGTTCCAGAATGCTATAACCCATTGCGGTAGAACTAGAAAAAGTCCTGGTTTGATTTGAACGCCCTTGTACGTACATTTTATTCAAATAAACCATAGACAAGTTAAAACTACAAAGAAGCAACCATGCAAAAAATGACACAAATTAATAGTAAGAATTAAAATAGTGATATTTGAGATACCTTCCCTTCTTTAGCATCAAGTCCAGCAGTTTGGCCTGAAGCAATCTTGATTTTGTCTGGGTGGATAGCAATACTGAAAATATATGAGTGACCGCTTGAAAAACCGCTACTATGGAATCAATTAGTGCATTATGGGTAAAGAAGATTCAAGTTGGAGGAAGTTCCTGATGAAGGTTATGTGTTGCCAAGTTCGAAAGAGGAGCAAAAAATTGTAACACTGTCACCTGCCAGATTTGTAATTATAAGTTTACAAAAAACAATGCTTTATAATTTTCCTTGAGGTTTTCTCCCCACAAATAACCAGAAGAAAGAAGTAAGTAGTGATGAGTGAACTTTTCTAAACTTTGACTAGAGGAGATGTTTTTTAAAAATTGTTCCCTTATAACTGATAAAAACCTTTTTAAAGAACGCAAGTCTAGTTCTCTATCACGAATAAGATTTTTTTACAGCCTCATTATGTCTTTTCTCACCATTTGATATCATCTGTATGTCCCAGATAATGTCTCTGCGTCTGCTCTTCCACATTATGTAAAACGACCACGGCTGCTGTGAAGTAAATCACCTCACCAGTTGGAAGGTAGTAGAGGTTGGACCGACAGTCGCGACCACGATAGCCATATCTGGAGAAGGCTTGGTTAAGAAATGTACTTCAGAATACAGGAAATGATATGAGAAATGATATGGGAAATGATATGAGAAATGATATGAGAAATGATATGAGAAATGATATGAGAAATGATATGAGAAATGATATGAGAAATGATATATGAAACAAGGATGTGGAACATGACATATAAATTACAACAATGGCAATGATATTACAAATTGAAAACAATACATTAAAGTGGTATCCAGCAAGAAGGCTGCATTTTTTGTCTGCGTTGACTGTACCCCACTGCTACAAGAGGTATGTTCTGTTTGGGGCCAGCCTATCGTCAGGTAATAGTACATATCTGGCTACTTCAAACTTCAACAACGACAAATTGAGAGTGACCCAGGCCTTACTTGAGAAGTGCTGGGTCGGAATCACTCTCCGGAACCAACGAATGCAAGGTCTCCACAATTCTGATATAAGACTATTATCCCAAGGATGCAATAATCTTGATAATCTTGCAGACAAGGCAAATAATAGATGGGTAGGTCACATGTTACGACGACACGATGGTCGATGGAACACGGTGACAGCAGTCTGGTGCCTCCAAGGTAAGAAGAGGCCGCAGGGAAGACCTCCAATGTGTTGGTCAGATTCCCTTGCTGTACGCTACAACATCCGAGATGCCTCTCGAGGAGTACTTACCATACACTGGACTTCTGTGGCCTAAGACAGGGTCCGCTGTAAACAAATTTGGGACCCGCTGCTATGTTGAGGAACGGAAAAAATCAAGATCAAGATATTAAAGTGGTGGGAAGCGACCCTTTGTTCTTGACCCAACTTGGCAACCCAAAGGGTTTTTAAAAGATCGCTAAATGTAGCAAACAATTATCACCATCGTTATTTATACATCTGGTTCCCCTTGGAGCATAGGGCCCTAATAGATGCTCTCCATCTGTTCCTATTCTGTGCCGTGTTTCTTAGTTCTGTCCAATAAACCCTGATTGAACTGGCTTCCTCCTCGAACAGTTCACCACCAGTTGTTCCATTTCCCATTCCTCTATTTCCCTGTAGGTACCAAACCAGCGCTTGTCTAGTTATACTGTCCAACTTCTTTCTGAAAGTGTTATCCTATCCATCCCCCCTTTCTCTTCCCCAATTCCCTGCCGTATTGGTTGTTGCCATATTCTTTCTCAAAAATATTTATTGACCATTACCTCTGGCCTTCTAACACAAAGTATACAACCAAGACACTTGTTCCGAAAGTCTGCAGTCTGGATGTGATACCCTTAGTCACAAGCCAAGTCTCAGAGCCATATAGGAGGGCTGACTTTACATTTGTGTTTGGCTTGGCTTGGCTTCGTTCATTCTCAATCTCCCGCTACGAAACCCTAATAGGGCTTAAGTAGCAGAATGTAGTCCAGAGAACGGAATGCATTGTGTCGTAGTTTACAGCTTGACTGCGATATTTGCACCTTTCGATCCAACACATCCAAAATTCAGCAAGCATTTTTTTAGTATTGGGTTAGCATTCCCTCTTTGATCCCTTCTCCTTAGCCAGTCTGCCCTGCTGCAGCCTGTTATCCAGGATCACCGCATGGAGGTGTAGAAGGGTCTTGGCAGCTCTGTTTCGCTATGGGTTGCTGACCACTGCAGCTCATGCGCTGCTCAGCATCTTGATCCCACATTTGTGTTTAACAGCTAAATCTTATTCTCCATGGAGAATGCTGCCGAGCTCCATATTAGCTGAAGAGAGTTGTAAGTAAGTCTGGCTGAGGAAGCAAATGATAGTGAACTGAACATAAATGTCAAGGGTTCCCTTTCCTTGCACAGCATGTACACAGGACCTGAGTTTATTGTTCATGCCAGATAGGAATAGTTGCTGATGTCACCTTCTTTTAGACCAGGAGAGATTTGAAACTTGCTAGATTTGACACCCACCGTTTCACGGTTTCGTTTGTTGAGGCGACCCTCTCTAAGCTACCATTGGTTCATTAACTTGACTACATGCAATCCTAACGGTGGGTTGAAGCTGAGACCTAAGTTCCAGCTGCATACTCCTGATGTAGTATGCAAGACAAATTTAAAAAAAGTGGTCACTATAGCTGATCGGTAAAGGTGCTTGCTATTCAAGAAGCGAAAGCGCTAAATGGAGGGGGGGTTCGAGTCCCACAAGTTTCAAGCATCCCCTGGTTTCAATGGAGGTGAGAGCAGTGTCTAGCTATATTGAAAATTGCAAAAAAATCCCGGACATCCCATGTGCATGCAGTAACAAAATTTGGCAGTTGAAAATCAATAAGAGTAGGCTGTTAGCCGCTGCTCGAGTAAAAATTTAGAAAGGGAATAAAATTCCTACCCAAAATGCAATGAACTTTCTCCCAGACCTAGTAAGTTGCAGGAAGTAAACATTACAAGATAATAAACGTTAAATGGATAGCCGTCAACTACCTGGCAGCCAGCATAACATGCCTGTTTGAATACCAGGATTCAAAAACAAGCAATATTAAATGACTAAATGAATTTAACGAGTCACATCAGAGGATACACCCACTCCAGGTGGAGCTTCTCGGAAGGAGCATCTTCTTGCTTCGTGATATCAAAGTCTGTCAGATCTGAGGGTGCAGACAGGTTGACGCCTCGCCCTCGGATTGACAGTCTGATGCTTCCATCTTCTGAGAAAAACATCATATGGACAAGTTTGAAAATTTTGAACTGATGAAGTCATATCAAGGATCTAGCAAACAAATTATGGTAAACTCTTGGCTATCCGAGATGACAGGGGAAGTACAAAAATACTAATTGATAACAACCTGGTTAATCTCCACCTGTAGAAATCTTCCTATTTTGTTATTGTTTACAAAATAGGATTGCTGTCTCAAAAAACAGATTTAGACCTACAATGGATTCCGGCCCACTGTGGGATCCCTGGAAACGAGAAAACAGATGAGCTCACAAAAGCTGGAAGTGGCGGCAAGCAGACTCCCCATCCACAGAGCTATAAAGAAGCAAAGACACTCATCAAACGATCCATGAGGACAGAATGGAGAGAACAGCACAAAGCATACAAGCCAGAAAATGACAGCATAGACTAACTTGGCAAAAATGGGCAGGCAAAGAACTTCAGACTCTACGGGAACGTAGACTCAAAGCCCACCTCCACAGAATGGGTCTCGGAGACACTGCCATGTGCGATTGTGGAGCACCCAAACAAACACCAGAACATATTCTGCAAGAATGCCCTACCTATGCAGACCAAAGAGAGGCAGTCTGGCCTAAGGGAGCGATCATGCTAGAAAAGCTGTGGGGGACAAGCGAAGACCTGAAACGCACAGTCCCCTTCGTGAACTTCATATATTTTACAGCTGACTGTTTTATGTAAGATCTCCAGTTTGAACGGTGTGAAGCAACTGTTTTTATATCTTGTATTGTGCTGAGGACTATAGTTGAGCCCTCTCAGATGATTTGTTTGTCCATCATTTTTTTCTGGATGATGATCGACACGTGTAGTTGGTTTGTCTCTGTTCTTATCGAGTCATTAGTTATGAACTGGTTTCAGCGTATATTCAATAATTTTCTTAAACATTTATTTTCAAAGATATTTAGTTTGTTTTCCAGCGCTTTTGTTGTCTTCCAGCTTTCACATCCATATGTCAGGACTGATAATACGATTGAGTTGAATAGTCTGAGCTTGGTATGTTTGCTCAGTGTCGTTGATTTCCAGATGTTGGTGAGCTGATTAAAGGCGCACGAGGTCAAAGCAATTCTAGTGAAAATTTCTTTGGAATGTGGCAAATGGTATTGCAAAAGTTTCTGTCTCAGTTTCCCAGCTCGGATGTTATCTTCTTGTGTCTCCGCATAATAGAGCAGTGTTTTTATACAATTTTAAGCAGTGTTGTGACCCTCTTTCAGTCAATCCATCAAAGACCTGTCAGCTCCCTGTGGAGCATAGGTCCTCAACAAATACTCGCCAAATCTCCCTATTATGAGCCTTCTGAGCCAATTATGCCCACGTCCTGTTTGCTGCCTTCACATTTGCTTCTGGTTCCCTCTTCCATGAGTGTCTTGGTCTTCCTCTACTTCTCTTGCCCTGTGGATTCCAGAACAGAGCATGTCTGATGTTATCCACTGGTTTCCATAATGTATGGCCTATCCATCGCCATCATCTCCTCAGTATTTCATGCTCCACTGGTATTTGTCCCGTTTCTCACATCAGTTCCACATTGGTGATCTTGTCCTACCATTACCTCCCTTGTACTTTGCGCAGGGAACCATTTACGAAAGTCTGTACCTTTTTCATAAGTACCTGTGTTGTCCCCTATGTTTCAAAGCCACATAATAGAACAGATTTTACTTTGGAGTTTTAAAGATTTTTATTTTGGTGGTGGTTTTAATTTCTTTTGACTTCCATAAATTCCTCAATGTAATGAAAGCTTCTCTCGCCTTCTCTATTCATCCTCTTTTGCCTGGTTTAAATTATTTTTTTGTTTTAATGTCAGAACAGTACTTTTCTGTTTCAACATCATCATATAAGTGTTGTCTGCTTACAAAGTCCCAAGAATTTATACATTCATTTTATGTATGAAAACAGAAAAAAAAACTTCTTGGAAAGACTTTGTTTTTGTGTTATATATGCCAGGTGGGAAATGGAGAGGGAAGTTAAAAGACTGGATCACAAAACGTATTTAACGCATCAAGTAGATGGCGTAGATGGTGTATGCGTAAATACTGCTTTTATATTCCATCTAACAATCTGTGCATTCATTTGGCACAACGTATTCAAAACAATGAGTCATCCCTGAATCCAAAAACAACTATTTATATCCTTATCTTCACTATGCCTCCCTTCCAGCCTCCAGATGTCACCAACCGACACAACTTATCGATGACTCACTCCATTTCTCCTGTAACAAAACCAATGCATTAGAATGGTAATAAAAGCAATGTCCTATTTATGAATTACAACCGGTAGAGTAATTGTGTTCAGTCGCACAGTCTGCCCCGGTGATAATCCAAAGGAGGAAGAGTCGGGGCACCATTAGGACATGCTGCTCTGTCATTTTTTTATGTGGACAACGCATGATTAGGCTGAAACTCCCTAAAAAGCTGGCTATAGCTGAGCTTGAGAGAAAACTAACCTGATCATTTACAAGACGACATCCACCACGAGTTCTCTGGGGATCGGAGACTAACATTTGGTCAGGCAAAACATACTTATCTGGCAATGTTAGTATTACCACTTAGATGCGGAGGTGAGCGTCCTACCCCTCAGCTATGGAGATCAATGTCCTACCTCTCAGCTACAGAGGTGAGCATTCTACCTCTCAGCTACAGAGGTGAGCATTCTACCTGTCAGCTATGGAGGTGAGCAACTTACCTCTCAGCTATGGAGGTGAGCATTCTACCTCTCAGCTACAGAGGTGAGCATTCTACCTGTCAGCTACAGAGGTGAGCATTCTACCTGTCAGCTATGGAGGTGAGCGCCATACCTCTCAGCTACAGAGGTGAGCGTCATACCTCTCAGCTATGGGGGTGAGCATTCTACCTGTCAGCTATGGAGGTGAGCAACTTACCTCTCAGCTATGGAGGTGAGCATCATACCTCTCAGCTATGGAGGTGAGCATTCTACCTCTCAGCTACAGAGGTGAGCATTCTACCTGTCAGCTATGGAGGTGAGCCTCTTACCTCTCAGCTACAGAGGTGAGCGTCCTACCTCTCAGATACAGAGGTGAGCATCTTACCTATCATCTATGGAGGTGAGCGTCATACCTCTCATCTATGGAGGTGAGCGTCATACCTCTCATCTATGGAGGTGAGCGTCATACCTCTCAGCTATGAAGGTGAGCGTCATACCTCTCAGCTATGGCAACCCTACATGAAAATATCTATACATGTACAAACAACTGCGAATTACCTTGGTTCCATTGTGGTTCTTTATTTCTGAAAATGAAAATGACAAACTAGCTAATCGATTCATTCAAACTAGTGACTGTCAGAACAGTTCACAGCAATTATAAATCATTGAACCACGTAAGAGATTTGGTCAAAACTGTATAATGTGTATGTAAATATGTTCAAAATGCGACATCTTTATAAATTATGTTCAACTATCTTCATAAATTGTGTTCAACTATCTTTAAAAATTATGTTCAACCAATATCGGTCTATAAATTATGTTTAAAAAATGTTTATAAATTATGTTCAACTATTATCTGTCTATAAACTTTGTTAAAATATGTCTATAAATTGTGTTCAATCTTTATAATTGTGCTCAAATAACATAAATAAATTAAGTTTTAAGTACATTTATAAACTATTTTTCAAATATCTATAAATTATGTTCAATTTATCTTTATAAATTCTTCCTCTTCTTCGTTCGTTCTCAATCTCCCACTACCAAATCCTGAAAAGGCTTAAGTAGCAGAATGTAGTATAGAGAACGGAATGCGTTGTGTCGTAGTTTACAGCTTTACTGCGATATTTGCTCCTTTCGGTCCAACCCATTCGACTTCAGCAAGCATTTTTTGAGTACCGGGTTAGCATTTCCTCTTCGATCCCTTCTCCTTAGCCAGTCTGCCCTGCTGCAGTCTGTTATCCAGGATCTCTGCGTGGAGGTGTAGAAGGGTCTTGGTATCTATGGATTGCTGGCCCTGATGCTAGCAGTCAGTTATGAGTCGCTGACCCCTGCAGCTCATGTGTTGCTCAGCGTCTTGATCCCATCTTTATAAATGATGTTTAAACAATGTCTATAAACTATGTTAGCTCATGTAATTTTAGAGAGGGCTCTATCTGTGATAGAGACGTGACTGGGACACTGGCATTGTCATAAGAGATTACGCTAAGTGTTAGCTATCCCCTTAAGGACAGAAGACTCTCCACATCATGGTTTGAAGACCGTGTTATTCGCACAGGCCTAAAATCAGCAAAGTGTAGAGTAACCTTCTGGATTTGAAAGAAAGCTCTAGAAAAAAATACCTCATTTATGATACAGGCAATACAATGAGGAAGATAAACTGGTGCTAAACTACCTTTATAAATAGTGATAAATGTTGCATAACATCTCTATAAATGATGTCAGTGGTGTATAATCTATATAAACTATGTCAGTTGTATCTATAAATAGTGATAAATGTTGCATAACATCTCTATAAATGATGTCAGTGGTGTATAATATATATAAACTATGTCAGTTTTATCTATAAATAGTGATAAATGTTGCATAACATCTCTATAAATGATGTCACTGGTGTATAATATATATAAACTATGTCAGTTTTATCTATAAATAGTGATAAATGTTGCAAAACATCTCTATAAATGATGTCAGTGGTGTATAATCTATATAAACTATGTCAGTTTTATCTATAAATAGTGATAAATGTTGCATAACATCTCTATAAATGATGTCAGTGGTGTATAATCTATATAAACTATGTCAGTTTTATCTATAAATAGTGTAAATGTTGCATAACATCTCTATAAATTATATAAATCTGTAACATTTTTATAAATAATAATGTATTACATCTAACAAGTATATTCACCATATAACTTCTATAAAATCAGCTAAGCTTTGTATTACTAATGAAAAATTTAAATAGCTAAAATATTAACATGTGAATTAACTCAAATTAAACCTTTTAGTATAACAGATTAACTCTTCAAGACATAAGTGAGTCAGGAAAAACTGTATGATTCTTATAAATGATACGTATTGAATTTAAAATGTGCTTCGATTAAATAATATTATGTAACTTACATAACTGAGTCACTTAAACTATTGTCATTAACAATTTCTATTGCTTCTTTCAGGCATATGTCGCTTCTTTCAGGCACATGTCGCTTCTTTCAGGCATATGTCGCTTCTTTCAGGCACATGTCGCTTCTTTCAGGCACATGTCGCTTCTTTCAGGCATATGTCGCTTCTTTCAAGCATATGTCACTTTTTTCAGGCATATGTCGCTTCTTTCAGGCACATGTCGCTTCTTTCAGGCATATGTCGCTTCTTTTAGGCACATGTCACTTCTTTCAGGCACATGTCACTTCTTTCAGGCATATGTCGCTTCTTTCAAGCATATGTCACTTTTTTCAGGCATATGTCGCTTCTTTCAGGCACATGCCGCTTCTTTCAGGCATATGTCGCTTCTTTCAAGGACATGTCGCTTCTTTCAGGCACATGTCGTTTCTTTCAGGCACATGTCACTTCTTTCAGGCATATGTCGCTTCTTTCAGGCATATGTCACTTCTTTCAGGCATATGTCACTTCTTTTAGGCACATGTCACTTCTTTCAGGCATATGTCACTTCTTTCAGGCATATGTCACTTCTTTTAGGCACATGTCACTTCTTTCAGGCATATGTCACTTCTTTCAGGCATATGTCGCTTCTTTCAGGCACATGTCACTTCTTTCAGGCATATGTCGCTTCTTTCAGGCATATGTCACTTCTTTCAGGCATATGTCGCTTCTTTTAGGCACATGTCACTTCTTTCAGGCATATGTCGCTTCTTTCAGGCACATGTCACTTCTTTTGGGGCATACATCGTTCCTATCTGGGCATAGGCCACTGGCAACCCTCTTCTAGCGAGTACGATCTTGAGCCACCCTTTCTGCCTCTCTCCAGTTGAGGTTCAGGGGCCGCAAGTTCATAATCCAGGTGTTTCTTGACCTACCTCTCTTCCTCTTTCCCTGTGGATTCCATGTCAGGGCCTGCTTGGCCACGTTAGATAGTGATTTTTGTAGTGTATGTCCAACCCAACCCCATTTCCTACATTTGATCTGTTGCTTCGCTGGTTATTGTTGGCTCCTTTCCCATAGGTCTCCATTCCTCATCTTTCCTTTTTTCAGTTAAACTATACTATTATAGTATTCTATACACATTTATGAGGCTGCGTGGCCTAGGGGTGAAACTCGCTCGGTTTTCACAATCCCAAAGTTCTGGGTTCAATTCCCACTTATGTCCAGTTTTGCAGACACTGGGGTTTTTTTCTCTCGGGCAAATGCTCCTCCACGTACGGAAAGTAATGGCAACTACCGTACTGACACTTGTCAAAAAACTTATAACAGCCAAATAGGTGGCGGTTGTAAGAAGTTACGTTCTGTAAAATGACATGCGACTTACTTATACATATTTATGTAACATAAACATGTCAAACTATACTTTTATGACATTTGATATGTAAAGTAGACTAAAAACAATTATAACATTCAGTTTTTTGTTAACTCTGGAAACTTTGTAGAGCATATTATTTTCCATGGTTTGTTGTGTATTTTTTCCCCCGAGTGCAAAAATGACCACTGTTGCTATTAGTACGTTTTTAACATATTCAGCTACCTTACATAGACTGGTCAGCTCAAACTATACTTGTAACAAATAATGATATAATTACCTTACATAGACTGGTCAACTCAAACTATACTTGTAACAAATAATGATATAATTACCTTACATAGACTGGTCAACTCAAACTATACTTGTAACAAATAATGATATAATTACCTTACATAGACTGGTCAACTCAAACTATACTTGTAACAAATAATGATATAATTACCTTACATAGACTGGTCAACTCAAACTATACTTGTAACAAATAATGATATAATTACCTTACATGGACTGGTCAACTCAAACTATACTTGTAACAAATAATGATATAATTACCTTACATGGACTGGTAAACTCAAGCTATACTTGTAACAAATAATGATATAATTTCCTTTCATGGAATGGTCAACTCAAACTATACTTGTAACAAATAATGATATAATTACCTTACATGGACTAGTCAACTCAAACTATACTTGTAACAAATAATGATATAATTACCTTACATGGACTGGTAAACTCAAATTATACTTGTAACAAATAATGATATAATTACCTTTCATGGAATGGTCAACTCAAACTATACTTGTAACAAATAATGATATAATTACCTTACATGGACTAGTCAACTCAAACTATACTTGTAACAAATAATGATATAATTACCTTACATGGACTAGTCAACTCAAACTATACTTGTAACAAATAATGATATAATTACCTTTCATGGACTGGTCAACTCAAACTATACTTGTAACACATAATGATATAATTACCTTACATGGACTAGTCAACTCAAACTATACTTGTAACAAATAATGATATAATTACCTTACATGGACTGGTAAACTCAAATTATACTTGTAACAAATAATGATATAATTACCTTTCATGGACTGGTCAACTCAAACTATACTTGTAACAAATAATGATATAATTACCTTACATAGACTGGTCAACTCAAACTATACTTGTAACAAATAATGATATAATTACCTTACATAGACTGGTCAACTCAAACTATACTTGTAACAAATAATGATATAATTACCTTACATGGACTGGTCAACTCAAACTATACTTGTAACAAATAATGATATAATTACCTTACATGGACTAGTCAACTCAAACTATACTTGTAACAAATAATGATATAATTACCTTACATGGACTAGTCAACTCAAACTATACTTGTAACAAATAATGATATAATTACCTTACATGGACTAGTCAACTCAAACTATACTTGTAACAAATAATGATATAATTACCTTACATGGACTAGTCAACTCAAACTATACTTGTAACAAATAATGATATAATTACATTACATGGACTAGTCAACTCAAACTATACTAGTCACATAGATTATATAAATATATTACGCAGACTAGCCAACTCAAACTATACTTGTCACATAAATGATATAATTACCTTACATAGACTAGTCAACTCAAACTATACTTTTCGTATAAATTGTATGCATCTGTGAGTCACAACACTTATATTATGATAATTTCTTGTAATACAGCAATGATAAATAAGAAATCATAAAACCAGTCCCAGGAAATCAGACACTTGCTTATTGAAAGCAGGGTAAGCAACGAATATTCCAAACAAAACAAAAATAAAACTCACTGGCTTGCAAATGAGGCAAATGGCTGCTACTTGCCTAAATAGGGGACATAGCTATAAGTTATTAGGAAGTCTGAAACGCAATGAGAAACCACATTGGGAGTTTGCCAGCCACTGATAAAACAATGATTTTTGCCATTGATAATTAAGTCATTGTCTGATCTTTTACCATTGGCAACAAACCTGGTGAAACACATGACCAGTCAAAGGAAGTGACAAGGCAAACCATGAGAGAGAGAGAGAGGAGAGAAAGAGAGAGAGTGAGAGAGAGGAGAAAGATGTTTAAAGAAGGATGTGAGTTAACGCAACAATCTGTGCCTGACCTGGTCTCGGAAGATCTTTCATTAACTCACGTCCTTCTTTAAACATCGTTGTCCAGTTCTTCACTGTTGTCTTTGACACACTTTTGTCACCATACACCGCCTGCATTCTGCGATGAATCTCAACTGATTGACATCCTTCAGGTGTTAGAAAACGAATCACTGCTCGCTAATCAACTCTGCACGGATTCTGTATCACACCCGCCATATTTTCAACGGTCTGCTGAGAAAACTATGAGTCAGAGGATAATGAAATTTTGCAAACTTGACGGTTGGTATGTGCTGTTTACACCAGAAGTGACGTCATCATGCGCATCACACATATGTTCACTTGTTGCAGTTAGGTCCGGTTTCATTTGAACACGCCTCGTACAAACAGAAAACAATCAAAGACAGAGAAGACAAAATACGGACATCTTCGAATGAACAAGTGAAACAACGGGTTCAGTGTTTTAAAGAAAGTCTAAACAAACCTCCGCCGTAATAAACACCAAACATCCTACTGGCATAGGAGACCCTAGATTTAGATTGCAACCCACCAAGTAAGATAGAGATCCAAACAGCCATATTGAAACCTGAGTAAGGGAAAACAGTAAGTCCAGACGGATAGTAGCAGAAGCTATAATGGCAGATATAGATAGGGCAACATATATACTGCAAGGATTATTCAAGAAGATATGGAAAGAGGAGAGAGTGCCAACAGAATAGAAAGATAGGACATCTGATAAAGTTGTACAAGAAGGGGACCAGGCAGATTGTAGCATTTGTAGGGGAATTACATTGTTGTCGGTGCCAAGCAAGATATTCAACAGACTGATCTTGGATAGATTAGAATAGGGAAGTAGACAAATAGCTCAGAGAGGGAGTGGCAGGATTCCACCAGATTCCATCCAGCGAGATTTTGGTACCGGCAGTAACCACACTGTCATTTACTGAGAGAGAGAATTTGATAGATAGAGAGAGGAGAGAGAGAGAGAGAGAGAGAGAGAGAGAGAGAGAGAGAGAGACAGAGACCGAGCATCTATGGGGCTGCGTGTAGTTCATTGGCATCGATTTTTAACCTAACAGAATAATTTTGGTGATTATAAAAGAAAAAAGATATTACATAAATGAAAGCTAAATGCAGAGAAAAAATACTTGTTGAATGGAGGGACATTGTCTGCTGGTCATATTACCCTTTGTATGGAGGGACATTGTCTGCTGGTCATATTACCCTTTGTATGGAGGGAGAGGGAGATTGTCTGCTGGTCATATTACCCATGGTATGGAGGGACATTGTCTGCTGGTCATATTACCCTTTGTATGGAGGGAGAGGGACATTGTCTGCTGGTCATATTACCTATGGTATGGAGGGATGTTGTCTGCTGGTCATATTACCCTTTGTATGGAGAGACATTGTCTGCTGGTCATATTACCCTTCGTTACAATGTTTTATATAGTTCTATTACTATATTAATTATCAAGGAAGTTGTTGATTGTCCACAATGAGTAAGATTGCTGTTTTGTGTGCTCTGAAAAGGGTGTAAAGTGGCAGGTTACAGTAGCTTTTCTCACATCACAAGCGTGCTGATGAAGGTCGACTAGAGTCCTCCAGGCGGCCGTGCTATGCTTGTCGCTTACTATTATGGGGATCATCTCGTTAACCTATATCCAGGCAGCCATAAAAACAGTCCGTTTCCATGAAAAACTACGAGGAAATCAAGGTTGGAATCTTGGTCAGTATGTTTTGCCTGAACCCTGACTAACATGTCTGATCAGTATGTTTTGTGTGACCCTGACTAACATGTCTGATCAGTATGTTTTGCCTGACCCTGACTAACATGTCTGATCAGTATGTTTTGTGTGACCCTGACTAACATGTCTGATCAGTATGTTTTGCCCGACCCTGACTAACATGTCTGATCAGTATGTTTTGTGTGACCCTGACTAACATGTCTGATCAGTATGTTTTGCCTGACCCTGACTAACATGTCTGATCAGTATGTTTTGTGTGACCCTGACTAACATGTCTGATCAGTATGTTTTGTGTGACCCTGACTAACATGTCTGATCAGTATGTTTTGCCTGACCCTGACTAACATGTCTGATCAGTATGTTTTGTGTGACCCTGACTAACATGTCTGATCAGTATGTTTTGCCCGACCCTGACTAACATGTCTGATCAGTATGTTTTGCCCGACCCTGACTAACATGTCTGATCAGTATGTTTTGCCTGACCCTGACTAACATGTCTGATCAGTATGTTTTGCCTGACCCTGACTAACATGTCTGATCAGTATGTTTTGCCTGACCCTGACTAACATGTCTGATCAGTATGTTTTGCCGAACCAGACGTTAGCCTCCTCTCCCCTTAACAAGGAAGTCAATTCAAATTCAAGAAACAACATCACAGCATATAGTGCAACTTTTGTATTAAGTAACTTTGACTTGTTCAATGCAAATATCGTTTACCAGGCCATTCCTGCTTCACAAAACATGAGTGGCAGGCTAACTTAACTTAACGTTTTCATACTGATTTAGAAGACTCTGCAGAGTCTGTATACAACCAGTTTCATTTAAATTTCCTTGCTCTTAAAGCTATGTGCATACAATCTATTCCTAAATATATTAATTGTCCCTGTCTCCACTACTTCCTGTGACAATGCCTTCTAAGCATTCCCCACTCTCTGACTAAACAAATATTTCCTAATATCTTATTTGGACCTTCCTTTAGTTAATTTGTAGCTATGCCCTCTTGTTCTTGTAGGTGGTTGCATTTTTGAAAACTTTTTATAGTCTAATTTATCCGCTCATTTGATTATCTTATAAACCTGTATTAAGTCATCTCAAATTCTTCTCTCTTCTAGACACTGTAGTCCGGTTTTTCTGAGTCTTTCCTCATAACTGTAATTCTGGAATCCCACTATCAGTTTTGTCGCTCTTTTTTGTATCTTTTCCAGAATGTTTATATCCCCTCTATGATAAAGACTCCGCACTTGTACACAGTACTCCGATCTAGGTCTAATACTTTATACAGTTTGACTATAACTAATAACTATGTTGTGGTTTCCTCTGCCATGGATGAATAACGTCAAACTAATTGGTCACTACTTTGATCACAATTTTACAATTCGTATATCCACAGCATCATTTCAAACATCCAGATTCACCGTAGTTGTACCGTGAAAAAAGTCATATAAAACTACTAACAAAAAGTTGTGTACGTGGTTAGCAAATTCAACATGTGAAATCGCTGTAACAGAAACCCTCACTGCAGTAACTCGGACCCGGATAGCATACAACAGGCTTCCTGCAAGGGGGACAATCGTAGTTGTTTATATATCCATCAACTGGAGCGAGAAGGTGACACGAAGAAGGTCTAGTCCGTTATTACCTAACGTACCACTTCTATCATGCATGTGATCTACACAACTTAATGCAGTCTGAGTCCACACTCATGATGATGATGATGGCTCGCCTCTTCGGTACAAGTGAAGCATAAGGCTATCACCTATGATTAGCTCCTTTACAGGAAGCCTGTACCAGTGTTACGTGTACCCGAGCATTTGCAGTTGCCTATGATAAAAAGGCGAATATTGAATTATCAAATTAATTACACTGAATAACATAATGATTATGATAACTTAGACTGTTAGAGGCTTGTCTGAGTATCAGAATGAAATATCACAATATAATTGATTACAGAATCGAACGGTTGAAGACCTAGAGACATTGATACATGGCTATTGTCACTTGTGCGGAAAAGTTTTTTTATAAACAGAAGGTAACATCCTTAAGTAGCACATCAACTTTAAAAAACTTATAAACAGAAGACAACATAACGTACGCCATGTTTGTGCAGACTAGCCGGCTGAGCTGGGCCCCGGTGTGTGATGTTCAGCGAGGCGGCTGCTTGAATATTTAACTACTTGCTGGCTGGCCTAGGTCTAGTTTGGTGTATTAGCTACAACAAAACGGTTATTTTCTTGTGAACGGGGCGGTGCGCGTGCGTAGAGTGATTCACGCGTATATACTATTACTTGTAACTTGTATGTGTCTAACAAGACTGGTATTAAAACATCCAGCACACATGCATACACAATAGTACTCATAGCAGACATAAAATAGGGGTTGTACTTCAATTATTTATAATAACAACATGTTTATAGTTGGGTCAGCGATATAAATATATACATTTATGGCCACAATTAATAAGTTTATTTTTGTGTGCCTGAAAAGTGCGTTACGTGGCGGATTGTAGTAGCTTTTCTCACATCCTGAGCGTGCCGATGAAGGCGGACCGTGGTCCTCCAGGCGGTTGTGCTATGATTGGCGTCATGTGCGTGTCGTTCGATACTACGGGGATCACGTCGATCTACTTCTTCATTTTGTTCTTCTGCGTTCGTTCCCAGTCGCACATTACCAAGCTCTGAACAGGGCTTTGCAAGTAGCTTGATGCAGTCCGGAGAACGGGATGCGTCATGTCGCTAGTTTACAGCCTGGCTGCGATATTTGCACCTTTCGGTCCGACACATCCGTCTTCAGCAGAACATCAATCTACATCTCGTCCGCCAGACTGCCTTGAAACAGCAAGTTTCTATGGAATGCTACATCGAAGATGGATATGGATATTTATGAGCAGAACCAGAGTATGCCAACTTGTAACATTTCACGTTTTTTTGTAAACAGCTACTAAAGAGGGTTGTGCATGTGGCCAGCAACCTCATCATGTAGAAGCAATACTATTGTAACTGCAAGTGTGAATTCTCGGATGCACGTCTCCTATGAAGGGCACGTTGTAGCTGTGGCCCCATGCTCCACTTGTAACGCAACGGTGAATCATGTCGACCGTGTTGCTGGGGCCAGCAAGGATAGAAAATTGTAGGCGCTATAAGCTGTAAACCTGACAGGCATGTCGTAAGAATTGACAAACGAAACTTGACCATTGAGTCGATTACGGGACCAGGACGCCGAGAAGTGCATGAACCAACTGGTTTAGAAGACCCTGCAGAGTCTGTATACAACCAGTTACATTTACATCACCTTGCTCTAAAAGTTATGCGCATCCAGTTTATTCTTAAATGCATTAACTGTCCCCGCCTCCACTACCTCCCCTGGCAATGCATTCCAAGCAGACACCACTCTCTGACTAAAAAATATTTTCTACTATCTAATCTAGTAATATCTAATCTAGTCAGATTGTAGGTATGCCCTCTTGTTCTTGTGGGTGGCTGAATTTAAAGAAAAACTTGTTATAGTCTAATTTATCCATTCCTCTGATCATCTTATAAACCTGTATTAAGTCACCACGACTTCCTCTCTCTTCTAGACACTGTAGGCCGGTTTTTCTGAGTCTTTCCTCATAACTGTAATTCTGGAATCCCACTATCATCTTTGTCGCTCTTTTTTGTATTCTTTCCAGCATGTTTATATCCCCTCTATGATAAGGACTCCAAACCTGTACACAGTACTCCGCTCTAGGTCTAACTAAAGCTTTATACAGTTTGACGATCACTTCCTTGCTCCTATGTTTAATTTTTCTTTTTATCATACCTAACATTGCATTTGCCTTTTTCACTGCTACCTTAACTTGCTCACTCACCTTTCCTGTATGATCTATTATAACCCCTAGGTCCCTTTCCTTATCTATCTTTCTAATATTGTTTTCTCCCATTCTGTAATTATGTTCCATATTGGATCTACCCATGTGATTGTCTGTACATTTATCTACATTAAACTCCATTTGCCAGCTTACAGACCATTCTAGAATTATATCTAAATCCGACCTCAATATATCCACTTCCGCTTTAGATGAGACACTACTGCATAGTTTTGTGTCATCAGCAAATTTTGCAATCATGGATCTCATATCAATCATGGATCTCATATCAATGTCCAAATCATTTATATATATCAAGAACAAAATTGGTCCCAAAACCGACTCCTGTGGCACACCACTTTTCACTTCACACCACTCAGAGTACTCCTTATTTATGCCCACCCTCTGCCTTCTTCCCGTTTACCAATTTTCAATCCATTTGGCAACTTCCCCACCTATTCCATGTGATTTTAACTTTCGAAATAATCTTTGCTATCTCCATCTCATTGGTGGATGTTCTGGTGGGAGCGTAACGCTGTAGAGCCAGCAGGATGTCACATTTTTGTGTCCATATGTTGTCCGATATATGCTTCAAATTCCTTATCTATTTGCATTTCTCAATGCAGCATCTAGGATGCCATTGAAGACAGTTCGGCGTCTTATTTCTGCGTTGCAAATTCTGACCTCCTATAGTAAAGTAAAGTAACCCATAGCATTACTGCCGTAGGGGTATGAGGTGTTAGCGATCTCACATTTCAAAGGCTCGGCTATATGAGGGCGGTAGCCATCTCCTCTCCCTCTACCCTTTTACTTCCCGGACTGAACCGGTACCCATTTAAGGCTGGGTCGACCCGGGAGTCATTGCGGTATGAAAAAACATTACCACCTCAACTGGGGAATGAACCCAGGACTACTCAGATGCGAAGCCAACGCGCTAACCACTGCGCTACGCGGCTCCACAATAGAGACTGCCGATATTCTTCAATCCGCTGCTCTTGGAGGCGCCCGGAACTTCTCTGCAACTGGTTTTCGTAGGTTCCATACCTCGCAGCCATAGACCATGTCTAGAATGGAATACCAACGCTGATGAGGGTGTGAGCTCGTGCCTTGTCCTATCTCACATATTGGAGTATAAGATTGATGCGATTTGAATTTAACCATTATGATGTTGTCCTGTGTGAAATCTCGCGATGAACTTTTGGTAAGTTTGTCATTTCTTGACCTACCATAGCGTATCGATTCACGTTTTCGATTGAACAATTTTATATTTGGAATTCCCCTTGTGGGCAACACGTGTTCAGCGGGTATTGAGTTTTCTATTTCGATAATTCTAAGGTCAACTGTCTCGCTCGCTTCTTTGAGTTCATTTAGGCCCTGGTCAGGTTCTCTGACTCTGTGACTGAGGATGACTGACTCTGTGACTGAGGATGACTGACTCTGTGACTGAGGATGTCTGACTCTGTGACTGAGGATGACTGATTCTGTGACTGAGGTTCTCTGACTCTGTGACTGAGGATGACTGACTCTGTGACTGAGGATGACTGATTCTGTGACTGAAGATGTCTGACTTTGTGACTGAGGATGACTGACTCTGTGACTGAGGATGACTGACTCTGTGACTGAGGATGTCTGACTCTGTGACTGAGGATGACTGACTCTATGACTGAGGATGACTGTGTCCAAACCTTAGGTGGGCGAACATTCCCCGCCTTTGTTGATACCTGTCTTCCAAATTTGGTTTTATAAAAACTTCCTGAAGGATTGAAAGACTTCAAGGATTGAAAGACTTCCTCAAGGATTGAAAGACTTCAAGGATTGAAAGACTTCCTCAAGGATTGAAAGACTTCCTCAAGGATTGAAAGACTTCCTCAAGGATTGAAAGACTTCCTCAAGGATTGAAAGACTTCCTCAAGGATTGAAAGACTTCCTCAAGGGTTACTATGAAATGTTTTGGAGATACTACCACCCTGTACAGCAGTAGGAAAATGTTAGGGTAAGCCGAGCCAAGAACATAATCGTTCACCTGTTCTAAAAA
>JAVGWX010000013.1:75123252-75247499 GCA_036924085.1 Ariolimax columbianus
AATTGATGATTTTCAATCGTCTTTTGCGTTGCACACAAAAAAGGCACCGCCATCTTGGTCGATATGTTCAGTTCAGTTCATCCCGTAACCCATCAGATAGTTGGGGCACACGTGAAGACATGAAAATCCCACGCCAACCCTCTCTGTCTGTCGCCGCCTGACGTATCTCACCGGGACGAAGGCCTGACCACTCAGTGATGTTGTCCACCCATCTCTTCCTTGGACGTCCTCGCCCCAAAGAGTATCGAGTTGGTAATTCCGTTGGACCTCGCGACGTGCCCGCACAAGGCCATCTTGTGTCTTTTGTTAGCTGTGAACAGATCTTCAAAAGGACCAATAGCGTCTTCAACTCTCTGGCGGATTTCTACGTTCGTGACACGATCTTTATATGTAACATTTAGGAGTTTTCTACAGCACCTCATTTCCATTGCATTTATCCTGCCCTGGATATCTGCTGTAATGGTCCAGGTCTCGCAGGCATACAGAAATATTGATAGCACCAAAGAGCGCATTAGTCTAACTTGTATGCCGAGGGGGAGCCGTTTGTCTTGCCATATAGGTTTCAGCCGAGTCAGAGCCGCTGTTGTTTGTGCTATTCTTGCAATTACCTCTGGCTTCGATCCCTCTTCACTGATCAATGATCCAAAATATTTGAAACGTTTTACCACCTCAAGTTCCTGCCCATTTGCCTCTATTAAAGATTGAAACCCTCCTACGTTATTGGTCATGAGCTTTGTTTTATCTGCATTTATTTCCATACCAAAAACTCAGGGTCGTTCTATCCAAGCTACCAATCAACTACTGGAGTTCCCTTTCTGTGCCTGCCAATACATCAATATCATCAGCAAAGCGGAAGTTTGTGATAAGCCTGTCACCTATTTTAACCGTGCCAACATGTCCTTTTAAGGTCGTCTCCATTATTCTCTCCAAGAATATATTGAAGAGTGTTGGGGAGAGTATACAACCCTGTCTCACACCACCGTCGTACGGAACCAATCGCCTAGCGTTCCCTCTACCGAGACAGCGCTTGTCGTCTGCTGATAAAGGTTTGCAATTACCCTCACAATACCACTGTTGAACTTATAATGCCTCATTGTTGACCATAGCGCAGCCACACTCTGTCAAACGCCTTTCGAAAGTCAATGAAGGCATGGTAGAGTGGTTGATGATACTCTGAGTACTTCTCATTCAGTAGACGAAGATTAAATATCTGCTCGATATATGACGTCATATATATATAGCATACTAATACTGACGGGTCGAGTAGCTTGCTGGTGGTACACACTCCTGCTCTGTCCTCTTAGGCGATCCCTAGCTTTCACCTACCTTACCAAGATGTTGTGTGGGTGGCTGAGTGACATGTAAATCATCTTGACCACTTATGGTTTGAGTTCTTTCTTTTACAATACAGAGACACCGTAAGTTTATTCCCAAAGTTGACACCAAACCTACCGGCTGAGACTATATCTAGGGTAGTATATCAAGGTTTTAATAGTATTTGATGTAGACTTCTTTTGTCACTCAATAATATCCCCTTTAGAAGAACCCCTTTGAGGAGAGTGAAAATGCTGGTAATATTTATACAGCGTGTACTGTACTACTAGTTCTAGTCTGCCGATATGGGAATGCATATTTCTGATCACCTATATATTAACATATGTGTGAGCAGTCAGGCCAGGTCATCCCGTGGCTGGTGAGGTCGTTGGGGGCACCCATGAAGACACCCCCACAATCCCACGACACCTCTCTCTGTAATCGGACGCTGCCTGTGCCTTCTCTGGTCGGAGCTTGGCTCAAACCAAATATTTAAATATATGTTTAGGGGACGACGTGGAATAGTGGTTAAGTGGCACGGCTCACAAACGGAAGGTGCTGGGTTCGATCCCCATCACAGAACCCTTAGAACATGCAGGAGGAAGCAGGCCCTTACATAAAATGCATGCTGAAGTCGGATGCACTGGGCCGACAGGCGCAAAATAAAAACCACAGTGCAACGCACACCGCCTTGGAGATTAGAGAAATAAGGCAAACGCAAAAAAAAAAAAAAAAAAAAAAAAATATATATGTTTAAGATATGTTTCTTCACTAGTTTTTTACTAAGTATAATTAATACATTCAATTTTCTTCTTCTTCTCCATCTTCTTCTTCTTCTTCTTCTCTTTTAATGTACATTTAATGTAGTGGTCATATATAGGAGGTCAATTTACTGTTTTATAGCATAGATAACCATTCTCTGTGGTTAGCATAAGCACACACAAAAACGTAGCTTATGATATCCATGAAGCAAGGTAAATTTTCGAATCTTATTTCAGGAAAAAAAAATAGCTTCCATGACACTGAAAAAATACGGTAATTTCTCATTCATGACCTTAATAACTGCCCGTCAATCAACGTGTGACAGAAAGAGCAACAAAATAGGGAAAGTCCAATTACCAAATTCCAGTTATACATAAACTCAAGCAAGCACAGAATAGCTAACATGCTGACCAATTAGATTGTCCTCTTTTTAAAGCAAACATAAAAACTATTTAAAAAAACATATTTAATTAAATAATAATGAATTATGCCAGCGTATTTTATAAACGTATGTGTTATTTTGTGTTTATTCTTAAATTGAATTAGTTATTAACTTCTTTCTTGCAAAAAGTTGTTGTTTTTATTGATGTTGATGGTGATAATGTATATAGGCACTTGAACTATCAATTCTTTCACAATCGGACTCCAAACGACTGAGGACGTACATAGGTCACCAGAGAGGGATTTTGTATTTGTCCTAATCATATACTTGTTTAAATTGCGAATAATTCCTTCGAATTATACAAACGGCGGTCTCCCATTTACTTCCGCCAAAAATATAACAGAGGGAAAATTGTAGCCATCCAATACAACAAATAATGTGTACGTAATATCAAGTATATTCCTTCCATGTTGTTTATCGATATTTCCAGAAAGTTCAAAAGGACTTACTTTATTATCTTTATCATACTTTAAGTAACCACACCGTGCATACTTACACTTCGGCAGTTTCCATAACTGGTGGCAGGTGTACTTGGTGTAAGGCTCGGCTAAAGATTAACAAAAACACGAACAAGCCTGACGAAGTGGCTCTGAGGCTACAAGAACCAACTAGTCTTATTCAGAAACCGAGCGCTGTGCTGCGCCATCGATCCCAGCAGCTCTATGTAGGAGCCTGGACTGGGTCGATAATCACGTGCCTATAAACAGTAGATACGGATGGTTAGCAACGGAGAAAGGGACTTGAATTAGAAGTGCTCAAGCCATATGGTTTGAGACACCACATGAGGAAGTTTAACTGGATTTCTAGCTAAACCAAATTCATTGGGAGGGGGGGGGGGGGGAAAGAGAAAGAGGATATAAATAGCTGTCAGTCGGATATCTGCTCTAGA
Organism: Ariolimax columbianus; assembly: GCA_036924085.1. Lineage (NCBI taxonomy): Eukaryota > Metazoa > Mollusca > Gastropoda > Stylommatophora > Arionidae > Ariolimax > Ariolimax columbianus. The sequence continues at coordinate 75,126,660 of JAVGWX010000013.1, forward strand.
GTAGCGGTTGAAATTGGTGAAATTTGAAATTAGTTGATTCTTCTATTTCTTTTGATCCACCACGAAACTAGTTTTCTACTCTCTTATTCCCTTATGTCAAGCACTTGAAACTGTTACCACAACTGCCGACCAGACAGCAAATCTTAAATATATTGACGGATCATGCCATATGATGTTACTTTACAATTTCAAGACATTGGTATTTATTTTACAAAAATCGTTAGTTGTGTCTCTTACAAGACGGTGGGCGTTCGTGGAAATAACTTAAGTTGTAACACACACAGTCTTTTGTTGATGTGAATCCGCTGTTCTCGTGTTTTATATTTAACGAATTTCGTTTAGTTAACAAATATTCAAGACCGCTACAAATGCATCCATATGTTGTTATTCTGTTATTCTCGTGTTTGAGATTTAGTGAACGTAATTTAGTTAACACATGTTCAAGGCCGCTGCAAATGCATCCATATGTTGTTATTCTCGTCCGAGCAAAAGGTGTATGTATCCGATACATCCATATTTGTTATAGCCAGTTAACGAAACATCCTTGCTTTTTTATTTCAGATTTGAGTTCTCACGTAGTTCAATTATTTCCATTTGCAAAGATGGAGCGTGTTCAACATCAAATGGAGAAGAAACGATTTTAACTTTTGCTTCTTGTTTTAGAAAATCACAAAATCTGGTGTTGAATTCAAAGACTTCAGCTTGTCCACGAGTGGATCACGAGTGTGGCACAATTATAAGTATTGTCTATCCTTAGTTGACTTTCTCAGAGTCTGTTTTATTCTGATATGACTAAATGTATCCATAGAGCTCGTGAACTAACTGTCATTGAGTTTACAACTTTAGCACTGGACAAATTAAGATGAGTTTTACTAACTGGCATTGAGTTTACAGCTTTAGCTCTGGACAAATTAAGATGAGTTGTAACGTCTACAACAAATGCCAGATCACACAACCAGCTTCGGGTTTTTCCAACTCCCGCAGAAGTTCTCATTCCCACCTATTTTTTCTACTTCAGTATTTCTCTCCTACTCAGCCAATGCACATTACAGTAACAAGTGAGCGTTTCCATGCTCGGATTGAACGTCTTCCAGAAATTCTTAAAGCTGGCGAGGGTTTAGTGCTCTCAGCTTGAGGAAATGTGCGAAAGAGACTTCTGTGGTCATGACATGTACGAATTTGATTTATTATGCAACAAAATTGTGCTAGTGTCCAATGAAGGAAGCTCACGCGTATTTTATGTTGTGATGTTATGTTAGATAACTCTAGTCTGATTTAGCAACAGCGCCTATGTGTGACCAAGTTATTGCTGGATCTCCATTGGTTGATATCCCGTTCACTATATCAACACACTCAGGTTTATAACCCCCCCCCCCTCTCTGTTTGTCTCTCGCAAACTCACACACACGCGCGCGCACACTAATAGGCCCCCCTCAGAGTGAAGCCCTTCCATTGCACTTTGATTGGGTTTGGCCGTTGAAATGGCCTAACTCTCACAGGTTACATACAGACGCCCACGCGCATCTAAGCACTGGTTAATACGTCCTGATGTTACCTAAACGACTACGGTCCGGGGCGGAAAGGGACAAACCTTTAACGAAAAAGACAATGATATCCCTTCCAGCTTTCGCCACTGAATCAGTAACATCTGGGAAAAGTTCTCACGGGCCGGATAAAATCAGGGCGGGGCGATTGATTATGGCCAACTGTATTAGAAGGCCGTTGGACTCATTGGGGGAAAATACCCATAAAACGTCACATGTATAGGCCAACTAAATTACAGAACAGATCAGCACTCATATTGTGCCAAGGTTTATAATCAATCCATACATTATCCACACACACACACACACAAAATAAATTACGGTACAAAACACAACAAATCACTGTTGAGAGTGATTATTTCACAGAATCATGCCCTGAATCAAACTGAATACCCATAAAACGTCACATGTATAGGCCAACTAAATTACAGAACAGATCAGCACTCATATTGTGCCAAGGTTTATAATCAATCCATTCATTATCCACACACACACACACACAAAAATAAATTACGGTACAAAACACAACAAATCACTGTTGAGAGTGATTATTTCACAGAATCATGCCCTGAAACAAACTGAATACCCATCTTCTTTTATACGGTATACAACAATCAGCGCTTCTAATGAAAGCAGTGTTTTAAAATAGCTTGGCTTGGCTTCGTTCATTCTCAATCTCCCGCTACCAAACACTGAAAGGGCTTAAGTAGCAGAATGTAGTCCAGAGAACGGAATGCGTTGTGTTGTAGTTTACAGCTTGACTGCGATATTTGCACCTTTCGGTCCAACACATCCGACTTCAGCAAGCATTTTTTGAGTACTGGGTTAGCATTCCCTCTTCGATCCCTTCTCCGTAGCCAGTCTGTCCTGCTGCAGCCTGTTATCCAGGATCACCGCGTGGAGGTGTAGAAGGGTCTTGGCAGCTCCGGTTCGTTGGCCCTGACACTAGCAGTCCGCTATGGGTCACTGACGACTGCAGCTCATGCGCTGCTCAGCATAGTTTTTTATGATTTCCCTTTCCATGACAGTGAGTATTTTTGGAAATAATTTTCCCCGTGTTTTACAAAATGCTTTCAGCTTCAAACCAAAGCACACGAGTTTTGAACAGTTATGTCAGCCTTCGATGCGTTCCATATGTAGTTAAAAATTGTGCGAGCAAGTACATATATGCAACAGATCAAACAAAAGAGATTAGGGCCGGTGACCTATTCTCTGGGGACATAACAGTACTTAGGAAGTATTGGCGATGGTGGATAAAGTTAGGATCAATGCAACGCCATGGTCAGATGCATGCCTTAATATATATATATATATATATATATATATATATACCATCAGTCCCGTAACCTAGAAGGTAGTTTAGGCACCGTTATTGCAGTTTGTCGAACCAGTTCCGTCATACGTCTCGATTTTTTTTCGCCAGGGTATTAGTTTCCGCTATAGATCTCTCCGTCCACTCTTTTATATTGCTCTCCCATCTCATTTTTGGTCTTCCTCTCCCACGCTTCCCAGGCACAGTGTCTTGCAGGATGGTCTTAGTCAGCCCCACCGATCGTGACATATCTCCATACTATGTTATTTTCGTGTTTTTACTTTAGTCAATAGGTTTTTTTATTGACTTAACTCCTTCCTAACAATTTCAAGAATACTCTCGTTTGAAACTCGATCCAAATATGAAATGCCAAGAATTATTCGCAAGGATCTCATTTCCATTGTGCACAATTAACGTTTTAGGGCAGCCGTCAGAGAACAAGTCTCACACGAATAGAGGCATACCGAGTTAACTCCTGTATACATTAAAGTCAGCTTCAATTGAAGGCTAATGTTTTTGTTTTTCCAGTCTTGTCAGTGCGACAATAGCCACCGCTGTTCTTGGCTAAAATCTCCGCACTAGAGCATTCCACATTCATATATGCTTCCAGATATTTGAACCACGCAACACTTTCCAGAGGTTTACTTAAACTCAACTGAACTCGTTTGGGCAAAAATTAAGGGGGAGTGCCACCTAGAATCTGATCAAAATACGTTTTGTTCGGTAAATTGAATTGTGATGGGCTGTTGAGAAAATATAATCAATCTACTTTAAAATACAGCTTGAATTTACTCCCTCTATTACATCAGTAATTTTTAAAATATAGACTGTCAAACAGGGGTCGGTTCCAAAAAATTGAAAACAAAATTATTCAAAATGGCTGCCATTTTACTAGTTTTCAAATTATTACTCCCCTAGAATTTAATTATCACAACAATAAATGAGGGGTTTCAAGCTCGCTTTAAAAAATATAATATAATAGTAATCCCCTCTGCATATGGCAGGATATGTTAGTCATAAGTTTAGCTTTTAAATTGCAATTTTCAAAGAAAATAAGTTTTGTGAGAATTTTGAGAAATAAAATCATGTCGTGAGGCAAAGATAGGAAATACAGTTAATAGGAAACGTAAGTTCTATGGTGATAGGTCTACCAAAGGAGCAGGTGTCGAACTGTGTGACAATTTAATTAGTGGACTGTAGATTGGGCCTGTGATTACGCTCTGGTTTAACTTAACAACATCAACATTGCATCTTTTAAAAGATAACTGACCACGCCCACTCGGCCAGAAACAAAGAGATGGAAATGGTATGACCTTGTGAATCAGATTTAATTTTTGAGTGAAGATGACAATGGTCATGAAGAGCTGGGTGGAAGACAGTAGAATAATTGGCATTTGAATTCTAAATTTTAAACAAATTGTTACAGAACTTGCTTGTCACTTTTGTTATTCCAATGCACAATTGCTAGAGACAAAAAGGAAGGGCACAGACAGTGAGTTTGAGTTTCATTGTAGCAGAAACAATTGTAATATACATAATTTCTTCATAAAATCAAATATATACATGGGTAATGTGTATATGAATTCAATAAACAGGTGAGCTGTATTAGCATTGAGATATGTTGGAGGATGTCTTGCAGACCTGCAGATGTTCTGTGGTGTTATGAACTTGTCACTACCAAATTAGAAAACCAGCCACAATGGTGTCCTTATAAGAAATCTGTAGCAGATGAAACAGTTCATACAAACATACCATTAACATACCAGCTGTTGTTATGGCTAATATAAAACCAGTATTTTAGGACCGAGACAGGAATGAACTACTAAAAAAGTGTCTTAAAGGAAATACACAAAATGTCAGTGATTGACTGAACAGTGCTATCTTGAAATTGTGTCCCAAGAATGGGCATCCTGGTCTAGATATTGTGAAAGCTGTTGTTGCTATTTCAGTTTATGTTTATAATGATGGGACAAAATCTATGTTTATAATGATGGGACAAAATCTATGTTGGTAATGATGGGACAAAATCTCTGCTGGTAATGATGGGACAAAATCTCTGTTGGTAATGGAGGGACAAAATCTCTGCTGGTAATGATGGGACAAAATCTCTGTTGGTAATGGAGGGACAAAATCTCTGCTGGTAATGATGGGACAAAATCTCTGTTGGTAATGGAGGGACAAAATCTCTGCTGGTAATGATGGGACAAAATCTCTGTTGGTAATGGAGGGACAAAATCTCTGCTGGTAATGATGGGACAAAATCTCTGTTGGTAATGGAGGGACAAAATCTCTGCTGGTAATGATGGGACAAAATCTCTGTTGGTAATGGAGGGACAAAATCTCTGCTGGTAATGATGGGACAAAATCTCTGTTGGTAATGGAGGGACAAAATCTCTGCTGGTAATGATGGGACAAAATCTTTTCTGGTAATGATGGGACAAAATCTATGTTGGTAATGGAGGGACAAAATCTCTGCTGGTAATGATGGGACAAAATCTCTGCTGGTAATGATGGGACAAAATCTCTGTTGGTAATGGAGGGACAAAATCTCTGCTGGTAATGATGGGACAAAATCTATGTTGGTAATGGAGGGACAAAATCTCTGCTGGTAATGATGGGACAAAATCTCTGCTGGTAATGATGGGACAAAATCTATGTTGGTAATGGAGGGACAAAATCTCTGCTGGTAATGATGGGACACAATCTATGTTGGTAATGGAGGGACAAAATCTCTGCTGGTAATGATGGGACAAAATCTCTGTTGGTAATGGAGGGACAAAATCTCTGCTGGTAATGATGGAACAAAATCTCTGTTGGTAATGGAGCGACAAAATCTCTGCTGGTAATGATGGGACAAAATCTCTGCTGGTAATGATGGGACACAATCTCTGCTGGAAATGATGGGACAAAATCTATGTTGGTAATGGAGGGACAAAATCTCTGCTGGTAATGATGGGACAAAATCTCTGTTGGTAATGGAGGGACAAAATCTCTGCTGGTAATGATGGGACAAAATCTATGCTGGTAATGATGGGACAAAATCTCTGCTGGTAATGATGGGACAAAATCTCTGCTGGTAATGATGGGACAAAATCTCTGCTGGTAATGATGGCACAAAATCTCTGCTGGTAATGATGGGACAAAATCTCTGCTGGTAATGATGGGACAAAATCTCTGTTGGTAATGGAGGGACAAAATCTCTGCTGGTAATGATGGGACAAAATCTCTGCTGGTAATGATGGGACAAAATCTATGCTGGTAATGATGGGACAAAATCTCTGCTGGTAATGATGGGACAAAATCTCTGCTGAAAATGATGGGACAAAATCTATGTTGGTAATGGAGGGACAAAATCTCTGCTGGTAATGATGGGACAAAATCTCTGTTGGTAATGGAGGGACAAAATCTCTGCTGGTAATGATGGGACAAAATCTCTGCTGGTAATGATGGGACAAAATCTCTGTTGGTAATGGAGGGACAAAATCTCTGCTGGTAATGATGGGACAAAATCTTTTCTGGTAATGATGGGACAAAATCTCTGCTGGAAATGATGGGACAAAATCTCTGCTGGTAATGATGGGACAAAAGCTCTGCTGGTAATGATGGGACAAAATCTCTGCTGGTAATGGTGGGACAAAATCTCTGCTGGTAATGGTGGGACAAAATCTCTGCTGGTAATGATGGGACAAAATCTATGCTGGTAATGATGGGACAAAATCTCTGCTGGTAATGATGGGACAAAATCTCTGCTGGTAATGATGGGACAAAATCTCTGCTGGTAATGATGGGACAAAATCTCTGCTGGTAATGATGGGACAAAATCTCTGTTGGTAATGATGGGACAAAATCTCTGTTGGTAATTGAGGAATTGGAATTACATACTCGCAGGTATCTGAGAAAGTTCTGTGAACACAAAAACATTTTGTTGCAAAAAAAGAAACTCAGAGAAAAGCTATTAAGAAATCATAAGAGGGCATGGAGGGCAAAAAGGGGGAGATTTGTACTGGATGAATGGCAGGAAGTTACTGAAGGGTTTAAATATCAGGTTGGAGGTCATTGATAAGAATCAAGGTATTTAATCATCAGAAAATGATTTTTAAAAATAGTGTTCTTACCTTTACATCAAAAACCGTAATGTACAGATGGTTTGTGAGATAACGTTTTTAGTTTTCTACACCTCCACGCAGTGATCCTGGATAACAGGCTGCAGCAGGCAGACTGGCTAAGGAGAAGGGATCGAAGAGGGAATGCTAACCCGGTACTCAAAAAATGCTTGCTGAATTCGGATGTGTTGGACCGAAAGGTGCAAATATAGCAGCCAAGCTGTAAACTACGACACAACGCATTCCGTTCTCTGGTCTACATTCTGCTACTTAAGCCCTTTCATGGTTTGGTAGTGGGAGATTGAGAACGAACGAAGAAGAAGAAGAGCTTTATAAGAAAATATGAAGAGTGTTTGATCAAAGATACAGGAGAAATTACATGCAGAGTTTTACCATTTATACTAATATAAATTTTCAGTATTTTAAAAATGTAATTACGTTTTAAATTAACATTTGGAATGTTACATTATAATAAATGATATCACGATGTAGGGTGATCATCTTTCTAGCACCTGTCCAGCTTTTATATTGATATATCAATTTTTAATAAAGTTACAACAATTATAAAAATAACACCTCTCCCTAGGTCCTGAAAGGACAAGTAGGAGCTGAAAATAAAACTTTCAAACTATGCGATATGAAAGAACTAAAGTATGCAGCCTCTCAAATATAAACAAATATTCTTGGCTAAATATGAGGACCATGTCTTGAAAGAGGAAGAGGGCCATTGAAAAAAAAGGTGGACTTTCGTTCTTTCTTCCTAGAGCAGTCATCAGTGTGTTGGAATCATCCAACTATGATTATGTGAAAAATTGACCTAAATGTTTGCTTTCCGAGAAATAGAAGTTTATATGACCCTGGCAAAACGGTCCTATTCAGGGTCATCCCAATCAGCTAGAAGATCGATCTCAGATCTGAATTATAACCATTTATTGTTTACTCCGGCATCTATTTATAAAACTGAACCAATCCATCTGAAGTATGTTCTATATATGTTCTATATATCCTGTGCCTTTACATTTTCACACATTTGTTCTATTAAATACCCAGTTACTTCTTGCAGCTCATAAAACACATGAACTACATTACAATAGGACATTACATGGAACCTAATGTAGAAAATCTCATTCGAACTTGAGAGACGCCTTCGCCTAAAAAAGACATTTAAAAACAAAAGTTTACAGTAAATTATTTTCTCAAGGGACAAAATAATTCCTTTGCTAAGAAATATCAAAAGAACTAGCCCCTTTAAGAAAATGGCACTACGTGACACAATGTAAATTGTTAAGTTATTGGGACATTGACGTTCAGGTGAAAAAAATCACGCATATTTGTGTAAGGGTTATTCAGATATTACGCGGCAATTGACGGTAACCATTGTGAAAAAAACAATAGTTGACACATGAAAGTTTCGTCATTTAGTCTCGGTCTTTCAAGGGGGTTTTCCCCGTGAGTCCGAATACCTATTTAAAGTAGACCATGGCTTGATGCAGCTGGCGGGCAGAATGTTTAAGGTGACTGCATTAGGTGAGAATGATTCTAGACCTTTCGTTCAAACATAGAAATTGATTGGACACTAGAAAGTGTGAATAGTGGGCGACTGATCTGAGCATGTGTGTACATGCGCGTGTAAACAAAATGATGCATGGACGATGGACGTATTCCCAAGTGTGTTCTCGCGGCCAACTGACGAATGGCGAGAGGACGAATGGTGAAGGGACGAATGGCGAGAGGACGAATGGTGAAAGGACGAATGGTGAAAGGACGAATGGTGAGAGGACGAATGGTGAAAGGACGAATGGTGAGAGGACGAATGGCGAGAGGACGAATGGTGAAAGGACGAATGGTGAGAGGACGAATGGCGAGAGGACGAATGGCGAAAGGACGAATGGCAAGAGGACGAATGGCGAGAGGACGAATGGCGAAAGGACGAATGGCGAAAGGACGAATGGCGAAAGGACGAATGGCAAGAAGACAAATGGCGAAAGGCCGAATGGCGAAAGGGCGAATGGCAAGAGGACGAATGGCGAAAGGACGAATGGCGAAAGGACGAATGGCGAAAGGACGAATGGCGAAAGGACGAATGGCAAGAGGACGAATGGCGAAAGGACGAATGGCGAAAGGACGAATGGCGAAAGAGACAGTTGGGAGATCGCAGTTGAGATTTAAGAATTAAAAAAGGTTTATTGGGGACAGATACATGGACAAACTGGAAACAGAGCATACTGACTACATAACAAAATAATGCTTATTACCAGTTGAACAGAAGAGAGCAGGTGGTGGTCTTCAAACTCCGCACGGGCCACAACAGACTGATGTACCATCTATTCAATAAACTGAAGATAGGTTCTACTGACGAATGCACCTGTGGTACAGGGAAAATTACCACAGAACATCTGCTGCAAAATTTCCCGACATAGGAGGACCAGAGAAAGTACATATGGCCATCACCAGAGCTGACAGCGTCATGGTGGTTTTTCTTCGAACAAATTCACGTTAACGTCTGACAGCGTACGTAGAAGAAGACGATTCAATGATGTGCAAGAGAGACATTAACGCACTAGGAAATACGAGTAGATTTCGAATCCTGGGAAAAGTTTCCAAATAGGAATTGTTTTATGCGGTTCCATTCCAGGGTTCATTCCCCAGATGAGGCGGTAATGTTTTTTTCAGACCGCAACAGCTCTCGGGTCGACCCAGCCTTAAATCAGGCTGTTAATAAACATAATAGAATTTAGATACATTTATATATTCACAATATGAGAAAGGGTAACAAAGTGATGCGATGTTAATGATGTCTGCGAACAACCTATTGAGATGTGCGACAGTGGGCGGGTGGAGTGTGCAGGAAATGAGTGTTTAGCTATAAAAGTCGTGAGTTGGAGCTCGTAATCTCTCCATCGGACGTTTAGATCACTGACCACCCCGGCCATATAGAGAATGAGATCAGCAATCGGTTGAAACTTGTGGGATTTGATCACCCACCATCTCCGTTCATCGCTTTGAGGATCGAGTGCCTTACTTCTCGACAACATCACTCACCATGTCAGCGATGTCTCATTGAGATGTTGCTAACCAGGCAGGGTTCAATCTCTCAAGGTCGATGTGTTAAGTCATTATTATTGGCCAGTGTGTACATTTCCTAGCCACACCAAAACCGGCATAGTCAGTAAACATGGCGTAGGTCGCCAATCTCGTGAAGTTCAGCCGGGTGCACTGGACCGTGGACATACGACACATGACAACAACCGAAATACTATTTCAAATAGCTGAAGGCCATGCCAGGATAATCAAAGATAAAACACAATCAAATGAATGAACTAAATAATTCAAAATGAAAACTACAACACGTTTCCGTGGACACAATTATAAGTCGTCAACTGGTATGAATTCCAGTCAAATCTGTGGCCTGGTCGCATTCATAATGGACTAAAACACGAGAACAAGACTAGACCGTGGCCGGTTAGGCGCCATCTTGGTACAGCTCTCATAAGGACAAAAACTACTCTACTATGTACTTGTGGTCGTGGTTAAAAACTTAGGTCTAGGGGAGTACAGCCTGTTCTAAAGTGGAGATACAAAGCGATGAGAGCTATCACACTGTATACTTGTGGCCGGGGTTTGAATCCTAGGTCTGAGGGAATACAGTATGCTCTAGAGTGGAGATACCAAACAATGAGATGGACTGACCAAAGACCTAGTACGGCTTAGTGGATAATGTGGTAATCTGTAATGTGGTAATCTGTAACGTGGTAATCTGTAATGTGGTAATCTCTAATGTGGTAATCTGTAATACGGTTGTTTCGAATGCCCACAATTATAGTTTACTCTTTTGTGCACCCTGAAAAGGACGTTAAGTGACGGGTTGCAGTAGCTTTCTTCACATCCCAAGCGTGCTGATGAAGGTGGACCTAGGTCCTCCAGGCAGTTGTGCTATACTTGGCTTCATCTGCGTGTCGCTCACTACTACGGGGATAACGTCTATTCCTCACCTCGTTCACCAGGCTGCCATGAAAACAGCCCGTTTCCATGGAGGGAATCGAGGAAGCCAGTGTGAGGGTCTTGACCAGTATATTTTGCCTGACCAGACGTTTGCCTTCCTTTCCCCGGTAAAGCGGTATTCCCGAAGTGTAATGATGGACTGTTCAAAATTGTGAACGAGTATTATCTGAAAGACAAACAAGATTATCAGCTGTTATACGTGAAAGTAGTACACGACCATTGTGTTTTACGGGAAGGATGGATTCACACGGATGATAAAACTGCCAGAAAGCCGTTATGCAGTGCCGTTCACCGACCCCATCACGTGCAACACATTACTACAGGAAACACGACTGTCAAAGCGAAAGTTCGTTCTGCGGGGTACGTACTTCCTGTATGGGGTTACCTGGGAAGGCAGTCATATGTTAGAAACAACACGAACATGAAATAATACTATTTAAAATAATGGAATGCCAAATGTATGATTGAACTTACGAGGTAGGTGTCAGCAAAGAGTTCGACATTTCTGTGGAAGTGCCAAGGGACGACCACTTGCTTAGACTGTGAGCTGAGGAATGGCGGGAACTTTTAGGTGGGCCTCTGGTCGAAAAGGGCGCGTTGCGTCGTGACATGACATTGACGTTGTCCAGAGCGCTGAGATGGCTTTTGTTTCTGGTGCTAGGTAATGCTGCCATTGAGCGAGGTCTGGCGAGGGGTGTCCTGCTGTGAGTGCGTGCTGTCACGACGGTGTTGTGGGTGACTGCAAGCGAAGAGAGGGAGGGTTGGAAGAGAGGGAGGGTTGGAAGAGAGGGAGGGTTGGAAGAGAGGGAGGGTTGCAAGAGAGGGAGGGTTGGAAGAGAGGGAGGGTTGGAAGAGAGGGAGGGTTGGAAGAGAAGGGGGGTTCGAAAAAAGTTTTGTACTTTTTTTTTCAAAATACAGAATGACAGGATATAACATGAAAGATGAATTCAGTTAGTTGCACCTCTTCTACCCTGGAGTGTTGTTGTTGTTGTTTGTGAATGCCCACAATGAGTAGGTTACTCTTTTGTGCGCCATGAAAAGGACGTTAAGTAACGGGTTGCAGTAGCTTTCCTCACATCCCAAGCGTGCTGATGAAGGTGGACCGGGGTCCTCCAGGCTGTTGTGCTATGTCTTACTTCCTCTGCATGTCGCTCACTGCTACATGGATCACGTTGATCACTCACCTTGTTAGCCAGGCTGTCATGAAACCATACCGTTTCCAGGAAGTGCTACGAGGAAGCCGAGGTGACAGTCTTGGCCAGTATATTTTGCCTGACCCTGACTAACATTTCTGATCAGTATATTTTGCCTGGCCCTGACTAACATGTCTGATCAGTATATGTTGCCTGACCAGACGTTAGTCCTCCTCCCCACCATGGCGTGTAGGTGGATGTAACATGGATGATAGATGAATGACAATCAATTACCCAAAGCTGGCTGCTGGCGTCGGGGACAATGACGAAGAGCTGCCATAACCCCTATCCACCACCACGCGGTGAGCCTGGATAACAGGCTGCAACATGGCAGACTGGGTAAGGAGAGGGAACGAAGAGGGAAGGTTAACACGTTACCTAAAAATGGCTGCTGAAGACGCATTTCTCGGACCGAAAGGTACAAATATCGCAGTCAAGCTGTAAACTACGATACAACGTATTCCTTTCTCCGGACTACATCCTGCTACTTGCAAAGCCCTATTCAGGGCTTGGTAGCGGGAGTTTAAGAACAAACGAAGAAGAAGATGGAGAAGAAGAAGATGGAGAAGAAAAGGCTTTGACGCCCTTCGTTGTATAAGTCTTCAACAAAACGTCGCTAAATGAGTCAATGAGATGCCATCTGTTCAAACATTATCCAGGACTGCATATAAACCGTCATGTATGTCTCTACTTGTGCCTCCAGGTGTGCAGTCTACCCCTATACCCCTTTCCCACTGGGTTCTAGATCAAAGACTGTTTATGAATGCGAACAATATCTTTCCACAAGGGTATGGCTGATCCCACCCCTACGTCTTCTCGTCATATCCTTCGCGATCGGCCATTGACAGGATATGCGTGCCATATCTATTTTTAGTAACTTGACACATCACTAGAAACCCAGTATTCTACGTATGTAACAATTCACGCACGCCTGAGTCCGGCCATATATCGCCTTTGTCGTACTCCAAGCCTCCAATCCAAGTAGAAGAGTTGTAGATGGGAATACTTTAAAGTAGTAGAGTTGTAGATGGGAATACTTTAAAGTAGTAGAGTTTGACATTGTAGATGGAAATACTTTACGGTAGTAGAGTTTGACATTGTAGATGGGAATACTTTAAAGTAGTTGAGTTTGACATTGTAGATGGAAATACTTTACAGTAGTAGAGTTTGACATTGTAGATGGGAATACTAATCCTTGTCACTAACTGGATGGAGTTCGCTGGATATCCACATCCATACAAGGTCATAAAGGTCCCCCCGCTCGGGCTTTCTGGGTGCGTCATGTTCTGACCCTCTCATTGTGTCTGTTTCTTCATTCTTTTTCTTTTGATGCTTCTACTCCGTCCACTTGCTATTTGTCTTCTTCTTTTTCTTTGTCTTCTTCTTCTTTTTCGTCCTCTTCTTATTCTTTTTCTTCTTTTTAGTCTTCTGCTTTTTCTCTGTCTTCTTCTTATTTGTATTCTTCCTCTTTGTATTCTTCTTTTTCGTCTTTTTCTTTTTAATCTTCTTTTTTTTCTTCTTCTTTGTCTTTTTTCTTTGCCTTCTTCTTCTTTTTAATCTTCTTTTTAATCTTTTTTTTCTTCTTTGTCTACTTCTTCTTCTTTTTCCTCTTCTTCTTCTGTCTTCTTCTTTTTCGTCTTCTTCGTATTGTTCTTCTTCGCGTTCCTCATCTTACCATCGTTTCCTTATTGTTCTTCGTTTTCTTTGGTATCCAACGAGAAACGCGATCCATTTATAATTGTCTCCGCAGCACAAAATACTTGAAGTCGTTTGTCGAGAACTGGTCAGATGGTGGTAAGAGATTATGAGCCAAAGAGAAGACGTTGGATGTGGATATACGTTGCGTCAAAGGGCAGAATCACATGGCGAGACAGTCGCTGTTCTGGAACCCGAATAGCAAGGGACATTGAGGATGTTCAAAACACATTTAGTGAAGATAACTAGAGGCAACCATGAGAGATGAACAACAGACGTAGCAGATGGAAAAGAAGACGATACATATTTGTCGTGTTTTAGTTGACGCCCTATGCTCTGCAGGGGGTGACAGGGTCTTGATTGATTGTTTTTAAAGTTTTCTTTAAACCTAGGCCTTGCCGGAAGGGCAGTGATATCGTTTATGATTAATATTACGTAACATAAAAACGACTCTATTATTAACTGAATGTGTGTCTGTTTGTCCGGGGAACTGAGACGCTAGTCCAGTCAGGCACAGCTTACTGACCAGGACGTAAAGTTAGGGTCAGGCACAATATACTGACAAAGACCACAATATCTCTTCCATGTAGCGTTCCCTGGAAACAGTTGTTTTCAAGGCAGACTGGCTGACGAGATGTGGATCGATGTGATCCCCGTAGTAGTGAGCGCCCCGCAGATGAAGCCAAGCATATCACACCCACCTGAAGGGCCGCGGTATACCTTCACCAGCATGACCGGGATGTGAAGAAAGCTACTACAACCTGCCACTCACCGTCCTTTTCAGGGAGCACAAAAGAGTAAACTTACTCATTATGGTTACTCAACAACAACAACAACAACAACATCATCTGTTTGTCTGACACCAACCATCTATTTATGTAGCTAGATGACACGGGGAGGTGTCATCTCTTCTTTTCTGCCCCATCTGGCCAGCTATTTCTATTTTTAATCCATTCCTATGTAGTACTTCTTGAGAACAATCGATTCCCACTTATGTCCAGTTTGGCAGACACTGGGTTTTTTTTCGGTTGAAAGAAGCTACGTTCTGTAAAAGGACATGCCACTTACTTTTTTCCCCCCTCTTGCTCTGGAGATGTGCTGTCTAGTATTTAAGGCTCGTGTTTGTGATGTGCTTGCAGACATTCTTGTCAGCTGTCCAAATATTTAATTGTGTGTCTGAAAGACTCCCTACGCGTGGGTCCGACTTCCTCGAACTCAGAAACAACATCTACATATTCTACAGGCGGGAAACTTATCACACACTGGTCCACCGTGGCCCAGGACACAGGACAAAGTTAGAACCGGCAGCGCCGCAATCGCCCCCAGAGGAAGGTTTCGATCAGCCCTCCAGTAATGTATGTCAATGTGAGTCTGATATGACGGTCAACATTACATGGGCGAAATGACAGCAGAGGCCAGTCAAACAGAGGCCAGTCAAACAGAGATAAGTCAAAGAGACAGCAGAGGGTAGTCAAAGAGACAGCAGAGGTCAGTCAAAGAGACACCAGAGGTCAGTCAAAGAGACACCAGAGGTCAGTCAGACACCAGAGGCAGCAGCAGAATCTAACTGGCTACATTAACCAGCAGAACCGAACTGGCTACACTAACCAGCAGAACCGAACTGGCTACACTAATCAGTAGAACCGAACTGGCTACACTAATCAGCAGAACCGAACTGGCTACACTAATCAACAGAACCGAACTGTCTACACTAATCAGCAGAACCGAACTGGCTACACTAATCAGCAGAACCGAACTGGCTACACTAACCAGAAGAACCGAACTGGCTACACTAACCAGCAGAACCGAACTGGCTACACTAATCAGCAGAACCGAACTGGCTACACTAATCACGCTTGGCAGATGATCAATGTATGTTGTGCGATGATGAAGATAAACTGTAAAATCCCATGAACGCGTTTGCGACAACCAGTGTACCAAATCGGTAACAATGTAATATGCGAGTTAACGAGACGAAGCCAAACTATGAAACAGACCACCTGGGTCACTCGACATAAGTGTCAATGATATTGCTCTTCAACAACCCATAAGTTCAGGTATTTTAGTAATATTTTCCGGTTCGACAGGGACAACAAGACAATGTGTCCGAAATCATCTGCTTTGATGTACCTGCTGTCATCAGAGAGCAACATTTCGACGTATGAAATGAAGTATTCGATGAAGGTCATCATTGTAACTAGGAAATACAGAATGCGAAACGAGGACATTCGAAGTATGGTCGGCAGTACGTTTGGTGCAGAGTAGATTTCCAGGCACAAAATACGTTGGTTTGGTCATCTCATGACAAAATGACATTCATCAACTTCCACTGATGCCTTGCAACGATGGTAAATCTAGCTAAAGGGCAAGAAGGCGGTCTCTAGGCAGTTGGATAAATGACAGAGTGATTGTGCAACGACACGGGCTCACATTGATCGACACAACGCACTTGGGGGGAAAGACAGATGACCCACTTCGCTCAACCAACTGCCATTGTACGGGTTTTTCCGTTTCTCAATTAGTCTCCAATAATGATCACTTTTCGCAAACATCCATTATACACAGTGTGTCCTAGCTGTCTCGTGCCTTGGTTAAGGTCAATGCCTGTCGATGATAACAGAGTAAAGCAATCCCTCCAAGTTATGATCGACTATCGGGTGATGCGCTTTTCGAGTAGTAACTCTCTACTGAGTCTTTTCACTTCCCCATGTGGCAAAAGCTTTTCACCCAAGTCTGAGGGGGCCCACTTTGATCGGCCTGCAGTTTTGTTTTCCCAGGATGTCGACTCCTGTCAAAGTACAACAGGAACAGGAGGGCACAGCTTCTAATAGTTTAACAACTGGTCCAGATTAGATATTGGGAAAACTTTTTGATTAAATCAGAGAGTGGTGAATGCTTGGAATATATTCCCACATGATGTGGTGGAGACAGGATCAGTTAATGCATTCAAAAATAGATTGGATGCGCAGTTATTTTTAGTATTGGTGGAGTGGAATAAACTGATTGTATACAAACTGTAGAGACTTCTAAACCAGCACAACGAAGTTAAGTTAAATTTAGTTATGTCCATTGCTTTCTTGTCCTGTAACGTCTTTATACTGGTTAAGAAGAGTATACAGCGCCTGTATTCAACCAGTTTCTTGGAGGGTGGTGATTACAGATGTGCGAGTCCATCAAACTCAAACACTAGAGCTAAGTAGACCCGCTGCCAGTTAGGCGCCATCTATAGCACTTCTTAACAAACCAGATGGGGAAAGGTACAAATAACTTAGGCTGTTGTTGTTTGTGAATGCACATAATAAGTAGGTTACTCTTTTGTGCGCCCTGAAAAGCACGTCAAGTTGTGGGTTGTAGTAGCTTTCCTCACATCCCGAGCGTGCTGATGAAGGTGGACCGGGGTCCTCCAGGCGGTTGTGATGTACTTGGCTTCATCTGCGTGTCACTCACTACTACGGGGATCACGTCGATCCCTCACCTCGTTAGCCAGGCTGCCATGAAAACAGCCCGTTTCCAGGGAGGGCAACTAGAAAACCGAGATGAGGGTCTTGGACAGTGTTTTATCTGATCCTGACTAACATGCCTGATCAGTATATTGTGCCTGGCCAGACGTTAGTCTTCCTCCGCAAATAACTTGGGTAGATTGTTAATATAAATTTGTGTCCGGGCAGCCATCGTTAAGCATACTTTGCAGCCATTGTTAGCAAACTGTTCTTCTGCCACAAGCCAGCCGTCCTTAGAGAACACCTTTGGGAATACGACCATCTCCTATTTGACGACCATCTCCTATTTGACGACCATCTCCTATTTGACGACCATCTCCTATTTGACGACCATCTCCTATTTGACGACCATCTTCTATTTGACGATCATCTCCTATTTGACGACCATCTTCTATTTGACGATCATCTTCTATTTGACGACCATCTCATATTTAACGACCATCTCCTATTTGACGACCATCTCCTATTTGACGACCATCTCCTATTTGACGACCATCTCCTATTTGACGACCATCTTCTACTTGACGACCTTCATACTTGTGGCAAACATCACCAAGTCATCAATGTTTCCGCGGTCTAATCAGAAATATGCTGTTGATAATGTTTTTGGTTTTTGTTTTGTCTCCATTGGAGTATTTGGAAAATATCAATAACTGTACAAGCTGGCATGTCATTGCATTTGGTTTTTTAATTCGATCTTCTATCTATCCTGTCTACTATTTTGTTGTTTTCTTTCTCTACCTCTTCTTCATCTTCCTGTAGAGAATGTTATGATGTTGTGCCATAGTTTTCAGCGAAGCTGTGATAACTGCCCCTTTTGGCCTGACACATTTGATTTCAGCTGGCTTTTGTAAATACTGGGGTTGCCTTCCCACTGTGATGATGATCCTCCTCTTCCTCCTCCTCCTTCTTCTTCTTCTTCTTCTTCTTCTTCTTCTTCTTCTTCTTCGTACGCTGTCAGACGTCAACCTTTATTTTTTCGAAAAAAGCAGCGGTCATCCTGAGGCTGTCGACACTGCCCCACTGTGATTCCCTCTGAGCAAGCTTACACTAGTGCAGCCTGTTTCCAGGGCCGCTGCTTGAAGGGAGAATAGGGTCTCGGCCGTGGTTCACTGACCCTGATGCAAGCAGCCAGCTACGAGTCACTGGCTACTGGCAGCTCAGCTACGAGTTGCTGGCTACTGTCAGCTCAACTACGAGTCGCTGGCTACTGTCAGCTCAACTACGAGTCGCTGGTTACTGTCAGCTCAACTATGAGCCGCTGGCTACTGTCAGCTCAGCTATGAGTCGCTGGTTACTGTCAGCTCAGCTATGAGTTGCTGGCTACTGTCAGCTCAACTACGAGTCGCTGGTTACTGTCAGCTCAGCTATGAGTCGCTGGCTACTGTCAGCTGAACTACGAGTCGCTGGTTACTGTCAACTCAGCTATGAGTCGCTGGCTACTGTCAGCTCAACTACGAGTCGATGGTTACTGTCAGCTCAGCTATGAGTCGCTGGCTACTGTCAGCTCAACTACGAGTCGCTGGCTACTGTCAGCTCAACTACGAGTCGCTGGCTACTGTCAGCTCAACTACGAGTCGCTGGCTACTGTCAGCTCAACTATGAGTCGCTGGCTACTGTCAGCTCAACTACGAGTCACTGGATACTGTCAGCTCAGCTCAGAGTCTCTGTCAGCTCAGCTATGAGTCGCTAGCTACTGTCACCTCAGCTCAGAGTCTCTGTCAGCTCAACTACGAGTCGTTGGCTACTGTCACCTCAGCTCAGAGTCTCTGTCAGCTCAACTACGAGTCACGGGCTACTGTCAGCTCAGCTACGAGTCGCTGGCTACTGTCACCTCAGCTCAGAGTCTCTGTCAACTCAACAACGAGTCACTGGCTACTGTTAACTCATTCCATATGTAGCATCATTGACCGCTTGTTGCCATCTGCAAACATGCTTCCCAGATTTGCAAAAGGAAGGACAAGAGGAATGTATGGATGACCTACCTGCCTCCACAGAAGCCAACCTTCTGATGATGTCTGCCACTGCAGACTTAAGACAGACGATCTCATCCTCCTGCTGCTGTACCTTGTTCTCCAGGTAGGCTACCCTCTCCACGAGATCTTCCTTGTCGTGACTGAGAAGTCCGTCTGAAGAAGAACAGAGAACACGATAAGGTCCCCATAGCACTGATAGAAAGAACACATATAAAAGAAGATACACATAGTATCATGATGAAAACCGGAATCAAGATGCTGAGCAGCGCATGAGCTGCAGTGGTCAGCGACCAATAGCTGACTGCTAGCGTCAGGGCCAGCGAACGGGAGTTGAGCAGCGCATGAGCTGCAGTGGTCAGCGACCCATAGCTGACTGCTAGCGTCAAGGCCAGCGAACCAGAGCTGCCAAGACCCTTCTACATCTCCACGCGGTGATTCTGGATAACAGGCCACAGAAGGGCAGACTGGCTAAGGAGAAGGGATCGAAGAGGGAATGGTAACGAGGTACTCACAAAATGCTTGCTGAATTCGGATGTGTTGGACCGAAAGATGCAAATATCGCAACCAAGCTGTAAACTACAGCACAACGCATTCCGTTCTCTGGACTACATTCTGCTACTTAAGCCCTTTCAGGGTTTGGTAGCGGGAGATTGAGAACGAACGAAGCCAAGCCAAGACATAATGAAAACCTTTATAGCTCCCGTTGGAGCAGAGGTCTTCAAGAAATACAAACCAGGTCATCAAATGTTGACCTACTAATATACATTTTTCATCTTCCTATTTTTCCAGAGGTTGCGTGGCCTTTGGGTGTAGTATCTGTTACACAATCTCAGCTCACCCGGTTCGAATCGTGCTCGTGTCCAGTTTGGCAGACATGGTCTCCCCCCCCCCCTCTCCCCCCCCCCCCCCTCCACGTACGGAAAGTAATGGCAATCTATGGCACTGCACACTGGCCAAGAAACTTATACTAGCTAGATAAAAAGCAAAGTATACTCTGGGAGGCGCTGCAGCAACTTCAGTGCCGAAGCCAGTGCCACGAGACAAGCAGCTGAAACCGTTATAGACCATAAGGAACAGACAGACAAGCAGCTGAAACCCTTATAGACCATAAGGAACAGACAGACAAGCAGCTGAAACCCTTATAGACCATAAGGAACAGACAGACAAGCAGCTGAAACCCTTATAGACCATAAGGAACAGACAGACAAGCAGCTGAAACCCTTATAGACCATATGGAACAGACAGACAAGCAGCTGAAACCCTTATAGACCATAAGGAGCCGGCAGACAAGCAGCTGAAACCCTTATAGACCATAAGGAGCAGGCAGAAAAGCAAGTGGTCATTCTCACAGACGCCCTCTCAATGTTAATGGCGCTCAAGAACCTGCATAAAAATGAACTCGGTGCTATGGCAGACTCGCTCGAACGTCTGTCCCAGAGCTTAACAAAAAAGCACAGTCCAGTGGATACCAGCCCACTACGACATTCCAGGCAACGAGGAGGCAGACAGACTCGCCAGAAAGGGAGGAATGCTGCAGCAGAGTGATACTGAAATCACATACAATGAGACAAAAGCATTCATCAGGGCAACGTACAGTGCAAAATGGAAAAAAGACCACCCTGGCCACATAGAAAACGATCCCTACCATCAACTCTCCAGGCGAAACCAGGTGATCATTCTCCGGCTACGCACAGGTCACAACAGACTGAGATGTCATCTATACAACAAGTTCAAGATTGGCACTACAGACCTTTGTGCCGGCGGCACAGCCCCCATGAAGGCAGAACATATTTTGCAGTCCTGTCCACTGTATACCGACAAAAGAAGTAGCATTTGGCAACAGTCAGTGTCCTTCCACGAGAAGTTGTACGGTAGTGTACAGAGCCTTGAGTCGACTGCTGCCTTCATTAGAGTTATTGAAGTTGAGGTCTGAAGATGAACGAGGAAGAAGAAAAAGATACTAGCTAGATAAGTTGACGGTTGTATGAAGGGAAGTTCTGCAAAGGAACATGTTACTTAACTATTTTAAAACTTATTCTTCTTCGGTATTCGTTCTGAAAAGGAAGTCGTCACTTTATGTCATATTTTACAGCGAGGCTGCGACATATACGCCTTTCGGCCAGATACATCTGGTTTGCTTGGCTATTTGAGTACCGGGTTTGTCTTCCCACTGCTATCCCTAATCTCTTCGCCAGACTACACTAGTGCAGCCTGTTTCCAGGGCCGCCGCTTGGGGGAAGAATAGGATCTTGGTCAGCTGTGATTCGTTGACCTTGTTGCAGGCTGCCTGCGATGAGTCGCTGGCATCTGTTAGCTCATTCACTGTGGTGCATCTGCAGCCCCGCCGACACCTATTGATTTCATGTAACTTAAAATGTCTACATGATGGGTTAGCCAATCCTGTATATAAACACAATACAACATATTATTTATTCAGGTAACACCGCCAACTATAAACTCTCTAAACACTTACATTCTTTCTCTCAACATTTATACGTCACGATACCCTATTCTCCTAATCGGGTCTGCTGCGATCGAACTTGCGGATTGCCGCTGATGGTAAAGTTCATAAGCTCTGAACCCGAGTATGACGTCAGTGGTCTTGTTCTTCTTTGTGGGCGGTAGATCAAAGTGGTCCCCACGTGGATAGACTACATGATCCATGGGATCACTGGATACTTGCCTCTAGCAGCTCACGTTGATTCACGTGATCAATGTGATGTCGACGTGATCAGTGGGACGTAGTAGGATGTTATGCGAATAACGGAACGTTTTGTGTCGTAGTTTACAGCTTGACTGCGATATTTGCACCTTTCGGTCCGACACATCTGACTTCAGCATGGCCTGTTTTAGTACGAAGTTAGCCTTCCCTTTTCGATTCCTTCTCCTTAGCCAGTCTGCCCTGCTGCAGCCTGTTATCCAGAATCACCGCGTGGAGATGTAGAAGGGTCTTGGCAGCTCTGGTTCGCTGGCCCTGACGCTAGCAATCAGCTATGAATCGTTGACCACTGCAGCCCATGCGCTGCTCAGTATCTTTATCCCATGTGTGATATGTGTTAGTTGGTCTCAGTTGGCATGTGTTAAGCCAACCTGTTGTGGTATAATCCAGTTTGCATTCTCAATATGTCACACTAGTCTGGTATTAGTCTTTCCACCAATTTACCTGTGCAGCTAAACAAACTGATAGGTATGTAACTGTCAACTTTTATTTTATTTTTACGGTGCTTTAATATAGGAAACATAGTTCGTACTAACTTCCCCTGTCCGGCAACTTCACATAGTCGTTGCTAAAAAAAAAAACAGCCACCGTGAGGGCTCTTTCATTTGTCACCATCAGATCCTCCACTGCACAGGGTTTCTGCATCATAGGACATATAATCAGGTGTTCTGGGTCCTGGACGGTCCAACATTCGCAGTATTCATCGACTGCAAATCCCCAATGTTTCAGGTAAGACCCACACCTGTCCTTAACCTGTTCAGAGATCTCCAGGTAGTATATGACAAGTCATGTACAAATTCTTATTTTCCATGGTGTGAGACCGTGACTTGAAAATGGCAGTTTAAGACAAACAGTACCGACAAGATGGTACAACATTAGAAATAACGAGATAGGTTGGTGAAATCGTTGCTTGCAAGATTGACAATGAGAAAGAAAAATGTCAGACACAACATGTCAGACACAACGTACCTAAAACATCGAAACGTACCTAGAACATCGAAACGTACCTAGAACATCGAAACGTCAGACACAACGTACCTAGAACATCGAAACGTCAGACACAACGTACCTAGAACATCGAAACGTCAGACACAACGTACATAGAACATCGAAACGTCAGACGCAACGTACCTAGAACATCGAAACGTCAAACACGACGTACCTAGAACATCGAAACGTCAGACAGAACGTACCTAGAACATCGAAACGTCAGACACAACGTACCTAGAACATCGAAACTGGTTTTCAGTTCATCCTCATGACACTTTTCCAGGAACTCAGTCATGGAAGTCATTCCATGTAATGACGCAATGGTTACAGTTGACAGTTCCCTGCACGTGCCGTCACGACAAGGACTTGGTCACTTCAGAAGTTGCCGTCTGTTTGAGTATACTAGACGATTAGCTGAGTCTGGTTACACACAATCCACTCGGGTAAGCACGAAAGTACACTTATTAGACGTGTCTCAGCACTCGACATAGTCACAGCAGAAACAACCTTAATGTTGGCTGAAATGCAAGAAGAGTTCAAATGTAATCTTAAGTGACGAGTCTACTCGATGACGGGTCACATAAATTGGAACCAAGATAACAGAGAGACAATAAGTCTACTCGATGAGAGGTCACATACATTTGGACTAAGGGGGACTCAGTGGTCTCCAGGTAAGGTGTCCACCTCGGGTGGGGGATTCAGTGGTCTCCAGGTAAGGTGTCCACCTCGGGTAGGGGACTCAGTGGTCTCGAGGTAAGGTGTCCGCCTCGGATGGGGGTGGAGGGACAGGTCTCGAGGTAAGGTGTCCGCCTCGGGTGGGGAGACAGTGGTCTCGAGGTAAGGTGTCCGCCTCGGATGGGGGTGGAGAGACTGGTTTCGAGGCAAGGTGTCCGCCTCGGGTGGGGAGATAGTGGTCTCGAGGTAAGGTGTCCACCTCAGGTGGGGAGATAGTGGTCTCGAGGTAAGGTGTCCACCTCGGGTGGGGGACTTAGCGGCCTCCAGGTAAGGTTTCCACCTCTGGTGGATAGACTCAGTGGTCCGGAGGTAAGGTATCCACCTCGTATGTCGCAGATTCAAATCACCGTGGAGATAGGGATTTTATCACGTGGATCTTCTGGTAAAAATTCCCTGATCTCTGGGTAGCGAGATCGGGCTCCCGTGTTCAGTGTTGAGCACGTCAACAATCCCTTGGCTGTTAGAAATCGAAAAGAGTAGGCTTAACGGCCGCTGTCCGGACAAAAATCAAAATTCAGGCTAAAAATCTACCAAAAAAACATTTATACCTTCCTCTACTTCGCTCTAGTGTTTGACTCCATTTAAGACGGACTCGCACATCGGTTTAACCATCTTCCAAGAAACTGGTTGTATTCAGACTCTGCAGAATCTTCTAAACCAGTATAAAGACGTTCATCATCATCATCAGTGCCGTAACCTAGAAGTTCGTTGAGGCCGCATTATTGCAGTTTGTCGAACCAGTTCCCGCCAAACGTCTCGATTTTTCGCCTGGATATTAGTTTCAGCTATAGACCTTTCCGTCCACTCTTTTACATTGTCCTCCAATATCGTTTTTGGTCTCCGTCTCCCACGCTTTCCAGGCACAGGGCCTCGCAGGACGGTCTTGCTCAGCCCCACCTATCGTGATATATGTGATATTGAAAGACGCTTAGTTAAGTTAATTTAAGTTAAGATCAAATTAAGTTAATAAAACAAGTATAATTAATAAGCAAAGGCAAAATCCGCCGTCCATCGTAGGCGATAATGGCATAATTAATTTTGCTAGCGGTATTTTTAGTAAGGATTAACTGCGCTACTTTTTATCCTCACTTTCTCGTCTCGAGCCGCCCGACGCCAGTGGCAAGTCCAGATAATTGATAAGAGGTCACATAAATTGGGATTAAAGATACACTGAAAAAAGTTGTAAATATTTTGTTTAGAACGACATGTTGTTGTTGTTTAGATGATTCATCGTCAGGGCCAGGGACCCATAGGTGCCTGCTAGCGTCAGGGCTAGCGACCCATAGATGACTGCTAGCGTCAGGGCCAGCGACCCATAGCTGACTGCTAGCGTCAGGGCTAGCGACCCATAGCTGACTGCTAGCGTCAGGGCTAGCGACTCATAGATGACTACTAGCGTCAGGGCCAGCGACCCATAGATGACTGCTAGCGTCAAGGCCAGCGACCCATAGCTGACTGCTAGCGTCAGGGCCAGCGACCAATAGCTGACTGCTAGCGTCAGGGCCTCCGAACCAGAGTTGCCAAGACCCTTCTACACCTCCACGCGGTGATCCTGGATAACAGGCTGCAACAGAGGAGACTTGCTAAGGAGAAGGGATCGAAGAATGAATGTTAACCCGGTACTCACAAAAAATATTCTTGAAGACGGATGTGTTGGACCGAAAGGTGCAAATATCCCAGTCAAGCTGTAAACTACGATACAGCGCATATCGTTCTCTGGACTACATTCTGCTACTTAAGTCATTTTCAGGGTTTAGTAGCGGGAGATTGAGAACGAACGAATCCAGGCCAAGAACAAGTAAAAGAAGAGAAAACAGTAGAAAAAAAACAAAAGAAAAAGAAGATAAAGAAAAAGAAGATGCATAACAAGAGGAAGAAGGCGGCGACTAGCACATTGGGCGAAGAGTTTCCCAACATACATGCCCGGCCAGTGTGTGTAAAGGATCGTGAACATTATGTCATGACACCAACTGGCCTCTACCTACAACCCTGATCAGTTTCACCTATTTTGTATATAAACAAGAGCGGGAATATCCGATAACACAGCTGGAGACACGGACAGAATATCTCCACAACAAACAGACGATTGTTACACACAAAAGGCAGATTTTGACAGAAAAATGGCAAATAAATATTATGTTAAGCTTGACATTGAAAGTTATCCAAACAGTCGCGTGGATATCGCCACGTGTGGATGAGATGCCACCGCGTGTAGGTGTGCTGACTAGCGCAGTTTGTTTTCTACAGAAGTCAGCTTGCGTTCCACAAACAAGGTCGTGTGGTGGTGACAAGAGAATGCAAGCAAACATAACGAACCACGTCAACTTCGAGCTCAGGTCACAGAAACTAAAACACATCACGTCGACTGACGCTGACGTGGCACTCTGACTCTAGGACAATTTTAGAACAAATAAACATTTATTTAGCGCTGGTCCTCAAGGCCCGCCGAACTGGGACGGGACAGGTAAACTCCCTTTACAGAGACATGGGATATCTTACACTACACTACACTACACTACAATTGAGTACAGTACAGTACAATATAATAGAGTACAGTACAGTACAACAAAGTACAGTACAGTACACTACAGTACAATCCTCTACACTGCAATACAATACAATATAATTTACTACACTACACTAGACTGCAATACAATACAGTACAGTACACCACACTACACTAGATTTACAATGCAATACAGTACAATGCACTACACTAGAATACAGTACAGTACAATACACTAAAGTACAGTATAATACACTATAATACACTAGAGTACAGGATAGTACAATACACTACACTACAATCCCGAATCGGCCCAAATATAGCATGGCCTCGCACATAATAATACGACCCCAACATTGTCCAGCTATTCTACGCAAAGAAGCAATAAAAACAAACTCGACGTTAAAACTTCACAAATGTGACAGTTTACTTCTAATGTAAAATGAAAGTGATACGTTGCCTGAATCCGTGGTCTCTAACTGTTGAGAGAGGACATTAACTACACATTAACTACACATTAAGTGGACATTAACTACACATTAACTGGACATTAACTACACATTAACTGGACATTAACTGGACATTAACTGCACATTGACTACACATTAACTGGACATTAACTACACATTAACTGGACATTAACTGGACATTAACTGCACATTAACTGGACATTAACCTCACATAAACTACACATTAACTGCACATTAACTACACATTAACTGGACATTAACTGCACATTAACCTCACATAAACTACACATTAACTGGACATTAACTGCACATTAACTATACATTAACTGCACATTAACTACACATTAACTGGACATTAGCTGGACATTAACTGGACATTAACTGCACATTAACAAGACATCAACTGGACATTAACTACATATTAACTGCACATTAACCTCACATAAACTACACATTAACTGGACATTAACTGCACATTAACCTCACATAAACTACACATTAACTGCACATTAACTGCACATTAACTGGACATTAACTGCACATTAACAAGACATTAACTGGACATTAACTACACATTAACCTCACATAAACTACACATTAACTGGACATTAATTACACATTAACTGCACATTAACCTCACATAAACTACACACACATTAACTAGAAATTAGCTGCACCTTAACTATACATTAACTGCACCTCAACTACACAACCACTCTTGATAAATATACATAACAAAAATCAGTTATACATAACAAAAATCAGTTATACATAACTACACTCAACTATGCATACCTGCACGTTATCTAGACTTGAATACGCATTTAAGTAGTATGTCCTATGAAAAATGTAGGTTCTTACAACTGACAACGTGTTATAAGTTACAGCAGCATGGCCTAGTGGTGAAACGTCTATTTCCCAATCCCAACGCACTGGGTTCAAACCCAGCCCTGTCCAGTTTGGCAGACACGGAGGTTTTTTTCCTCTCAAAGTGATCGCTCCTCCGCGTACGGAAAGAAATGGCAACCTACTGTACTGCACACCTGCCAAGAAACTTATAACAGCCAACTAGGTCGGCGATTGTAAGATGATACGTCCATTAAAGGGCATGCTACTTACACACAACTATACGTAATTATACATTAGCTATACGTAATTATACATTAGCTATACGTAATTATACATTAGCTATACGTAATTATACATTAGCTATACGTAATTATACATTAGCTATACGTAATTATACATTAGCTATACGTAATTATTAATCAACTTTACGTAAATATACATCAACTATACATACACTTTTAATCAACTTTATGTATCTATACATCAACTATACGTAACAGTAAATAACTACACAACTTCTATATATACTGTACATTGGGGGTCGCTGTAGTCAAGAGGTTAAGTCACTCGCCTCTCACAGTGATGAACGGAAACGGTGGGTGATCAAATCCTGCAAGTTACAAGCGACCCCTGGTCTCACAGGAGGTAAGACCAGAGTACCTGCATCCCAAGTTACCTCCAGTCGTCTCGACCAATAGTCTTGCCACTGATCCAAGGTAACTCGGGATAAGAGTGAGATTGATGACCAGCGCATATTCTTTCTCACTATAATCCAAATACAGCCCACATCCCATTATTAAGACAAAACCGTTGACATGATGAGTATTTCTTGAAGGCCTATACACCGCGTGGAGCTGAACATGTTTTGATTGAATGATTAATGTAACTTTACATAACTACACGATAGCTATACGAGACTAAACATAACTACACAATTACTATACGAGACTAAACATAACTACACGATAACTATACGAGACTAAACATTACACGATAATTATACGAGACTAAACATAACTACACAATAACTATACGAGACTAAACATTACTACACGATAACTATACGAGACTAAACATAGCTGCACGATAACTATACGAGACTAAACATAACTACGCGATAACTAAACAAGACTAAACATAACTACACGATAACTATACAAGACTAAACATAACTACACGATAACTATACAAAACTAAACATAACTACACGATAACTATACAAAAGACTAAACATAACTACGCGATAATTATACAAGACTAAACATAACTACACGATAACTATACGCGTCTAAACATAACTAAACGTCTGTCACAAACTACTACAAAATAATTACACATTTACTACACATTAACAACTAGATATTAGGAAATACTTTTTGTAGTCAGAGAGTTGTGAATGCCTGGAATACATTGCCACAGGAAGCAGTGGAAGCAGGGACAATTCATGTATTTAAGAATAGATTGGATGCGCATAGCTTTTAGAGCAAGGAAATGTCAATGAAACTGGTTGTATACAGACTCTGCTAAGTCTTCTAAACCAGTATAAAGATGTTAAGTTAAGTTCAAGTTAATACAATAGTGATACATTAGCTAGATAATAACTAAACATTACCTATGCAATAACTACACATTAACTGTACATTTACAATATAATAGCTTACACATTAACAATACAATAGCTACACATTAGCTACACAACAACTACACATTAGCTACACAAAAGCTAAACATTAGCTGCACATTAACAATAGAATAGCTACACATCAACTGCACAATAGCTACACATTAGCTATTCAAAAGCTAAACATTAACTGTACATTAACAATAGAATAGCTACATATTATTTACACACAGGCTACACAATAGCTACACATTAACTACACATTAGCTACACCTTAACAATATAATATTTACACATTAGCTACAGATTAGCTACCCAATAGTTACAGATTAGATGCACAATACAATAGCTACACATTAACAATAAAATAGCTACATCTTAGCTACATAAAAGCTGCACATTAGCTACACAATAGCTACACATTAGCTACACATTAGCTTCACAATAGCTACACATTAACAATATAATAGCTACACAATAGCTACACATTAGATACACATTACACGTATGTATAATCTAGACACACATTACAGAGTAATAGTACAGTTTACTATCAACTGAAGTTGTGCCAGGTAACAACGGAACTGCCATGCGAAAACACCAGTGTTTGGCTTGTTGCGCGGATCTGGAAATAATCACAGGGTGTCTATAAAGTTGTGAATCAGATGGCTAAACATACATTCATAGTTTTCTGGATTGGTAGTTACGTCATTATTGTGATCTCAGCCGACAAACGCTCGTAATCGTGGATCTCACAAGGTGCAGTTTCCAGTGTTGACTATCTGGCATGTCGTGATCTAGATTTCAATTGTAATTTTTTACAGCTTAAATAGCTTTGAGTGGTAGATTGGTTAGTGACTCATTCCCATTGTAACGGTGTCAGGTTTGCTTCTAGAAGGGATATACGCCCTGGTCTATCCCAGTACCGTCTCAATACAAGGGCACATTTGGCTCAGGTAGCCTCGACTCTTGGGGTGAATTTATTACAAACCTATCAATGTTGATTATCTGTTAGAATCTCTTCGCATGTAAGCCTGCCTTGTCCATGTTTGAGAGCTTGTACATACCAATGTCTCTGGTAGCTCTGCCGACGGATACTCCTGGGAGGGTCACTCAAGCCGGAGAGCTCACCTGAGAAGGGCCAGGTTAAGGGGCTGAGGAGCATGTGTGGTCCTACAGATGTAGCTGCAGAACCCACCGGCGACGGGAATATGCTCTAGGCTGCACCGATCCACCCTCACTTCATACGTCCTGCTACTTGCAAAGGCATGTTCATGTCTGGCTTGGTGGCAGGAGATTGAGAACGAATGCAGAAGAAGAAGAAATGCATTCTTGTCTCTTTCTTTGCTGTTTGGCGTCTATACATTATCGCTTTGGTCGAAGAAGAGATGCAGGTCAGCGGGCATAGCACATCTGTCCCTTTGTAAGCAAATATTCTTGGTGGCGGGGAATGCCACACGTGCCATCACTACAGATGAGCTGGCATGATTTACAGAGGAATGATGAGCTGGCCGACTCAGATGTGTGTGCTACGTCTTTGGCAGGAGGTGACGATCGTGGGACACAGACACACTAGCCGGTCTCCCTTCGGGGATAATCGAAAGATGCGTCCATAAGCACCCCTTTTACACCACAGTACCTCTAAGACATAAGGCATGTAGCCTAGTTGACAGTAAGCTTACTAGACCGGGATTACTGCGTGCCAGTGGTTCGAGTTCACGGACATACAGGGAAAAAATCGGGGCCGTGGTTCATGCCTGGTACGACCTGTCCTCCAGTCGACCCAACTGTAAATGGGTATCTGACGTATGAGTTGGGGAATGGTAAAAACAGCAAAGAAGGGAGCTGGCCACTCCACCTCACATGTTATGGTCTCTTTCGTCTTGACAGACGGTCAGTAAGTTAGTCTGTTGTAGAGATGGCGGTGGCAGCATTGGTCCTGGAGGCACATCGACTTTCGTGGCTGATTTTGCCGATTCTCGATTGACAGGAACTACAGCAGCGTAAACATAAAAAAAGTTGGATTAGTGTGGTGTAGGCTCCTTTCTTGTGCGTCGCTTGTCTTCCATCTTTGTCATCGGAACTTGCTCTGGTGCCTCGATGCCAGTTCTCAAGGTCGCTCTATCCTCTCCAATCTTCTCCTAGATATTTGGATTGATCGTAAAATCGTTCATGGATCTTTTGCAAATGTCCTTGTATCTTAATTTAGGCTTCCTTGTGATCTGGTACCCGATATGAGTTCACCCAGGAGTAACTGCTTCGGATGGCGGGTATCTGACATTCGTTTCACGTGACCCAGCCATCTCAGTCTTTTGTTGCTCAGAGTCGAAAAGAGGGAAGGTATCTTGGCACGTTACAGTATTTCCGAGTTGGTCACCTTGTCCTGCCACTTTATGTCCATTTAAATACGAAGACATTGCATAAGAAAACTGTTTAACCTCTTCTCGTGTCTTGAATGTGTTGTCCATGTTTCCGCTCCGTATAACAGTATGCTAAGCACGCATGCTTGATATATCATGATCTTTGTATTTAGTGTCAGCTGCCTGTTATTCCATACCCATACAGACAATTGACTAATGATTGTAGAGTGTCCTCATCGTACACCACCAGGGCTGCATCATCAGAATAGCTCTCTGATGAGATTTTCCGTTGTTTTGGGTTTAGCCTCGAGCCTAGCCAGATTAGACATCGAGCCGTCGAGTCTACCGCGGACAAGGACCTGACATAGGCTGCGGATTAGTACATGAAGAGTTATCTTTATCCCAGACGACATATGTTGCCATGGTAATGACCTTTACCTTGCCTCTAAGACAACAGACTGTATACGAACTCCAACGGAGGAAGATGTTTGCTTTTGTCCGAGAAGTATTGGGCTGTCAAGATCTACCAGCTCACAGCTAAATGGATTATATCCTCATCAATTTCTGCACGTTCCGTTATTTAGTCAGCCGTGGAATGTGACGTTTTCAAATGGGATTTCTCTGTGAGACAGAAGGCCTGAATCTACAGTGTTGTGGTTAAATCGTCTGGGATGACGTTGATTATTCGACTAAACTAAACTAACTAAGCAACGTGACAGCTTCCTTGTCAAGTCCAACGTGAAGTCGAGCGTGAACGTGACAGACAGACAACAGCTAATCTAAGTGAAGTCAATCGTGAACGTGACAGACAGACAACAGCCAATCTAAGTGAAGTCGAGCGTGAACGTGACAGACAGACAACAGCCAATATAAGTGGTGGATCGTGAACGTGACAGACAGACAGACAACAGCCAATCTAAGTGGTCGATCGTGAACGTGACAGACAGGCAACAACCTTTCTAAGTGAAGTCGACCGTGAACGTGACAGACAGACAGACAACAGCCAATATAAGTGGTCGATCGTGAACGTGACAGACAGAACAGCCAATCTAAGTGGTCGATCGTGAACTTGACAGACAGACAACAAATAATCTTAAGTGAAGTCGAGCGTGAACTTGACAGACAGACAACAGCTAATCTAAGTGAAGTCGAGCGTGAACTTGACAGACAGACAACAGCTAATCTAAGTGAAGTCGAGCGTGAACTTGACAGACAGACAACAGCCAATCTAAATGAAGTCGAGCGTGAATGTGACAGACAGACAACAGCCAATCTAATCAAACATCAGTCTTCAAACACAATATTAACGAACATTACATTTTGAAACACGAGCCTAGCAGAAAGAAAAGACCTGAAATGCATAACCTACATA
This sequence comes from Ariolimax columbianus, assembly GCA_036924085.1. Classification (NCBI taxonomy): domain Eukaryota; kingdom Metazoa; phylum Mollusca; class Gastropoda; order Stylommatophora; family Arionidae; genus Ariolimax; species Ariolimax columbianus. The sequence goes on from JAVGWX010000013.1 coordinate 75,159,607, forward strand.
CACAAACTGTGAAAGTCTGTTAGAGCCCTGAACAACACAGCGTATCTTTCAGAAATCCAAATAAAATCAAACAGGATGCCACTTCGTTAACATAAAAAAAGCTGGCATTGCATTTACAGAATTCTGCTTGTCATTGCAGCCCTAACAGGCAGGCAGAAAATCATTGTTGATGAACAAATTACCCTTGGCAACACAATGATTGCACGAGAAGAGAACACAAGAGACAATTTAATAATAGATTGAATGGCAGCTGCAACGGGATCACTAATGAAAAAGAAAGCAAATTGAAAAGGAAGTAACAAGCAGAAAATAAGCTTTTGATAGTTGAAAAAGATAATTGTATCTCAGGTATCGTCTGATTTATTTGCAGAAGTGCTTTGTTTTTATGTGTGTGAACCATATTCGTCATATTTTCTTGGTGGAAAAAAATTAGATCAACGAATTTGCATAGAATTTGGTAACAATATAAAGACACATTGCTAAGAAACATACAGACTTAACAAATGGAAGTGTCTACATACCTATTGGTTTACTAAGCTCTGTATGACAACTGATGGAACGGATTATTAATAGAAAGCTGATGTGACACCTAGACAAAAAAGATGCTTTCACAGCAAGCATGATTCACAAAACATCGATCCACTAAAAGTCAGATCACACACGACAAGCAGGATCCACAACACATCGATCCACTGAAAGTCAGATCACACACGGCCAGCAAGCAAGATCCACAAAACATCGATCCGCTGAAAGTCATATCACACACGGTAGGCAAGCAGGATTCAGACAACAATGTTCCACTGAACATCAGACCACACACGACAAGCAGGATCCACAAAACATCGATCCACTGAATGTCAGATCCCACACGGTCAGCAAGCAAGATCCACAAAACATCGATCCACTGAATGTTTGATCACACACGGCCAGCAAGCAGGATTCAGACAAGAATGCTACACTGAACATTAGGTGACACACAACAATAAAAAAAAATTGGCAACGCATTCTCAGAACACTGACGATTTTGTGAATTTAAAAGAAAAATATTTTGATAAAATCTGGAAAAAGACCTTGAAAGTAAAACTGGAAAGACGTGGGATGTGGGAAAATATCCAAACGATTTAGGCACTTCCTTGAAAACAAAACAATTGGAATTCAAGTTCAAGGACAGACTTGCAGACGTGACAGAGGAGAAAGTGTCCCAATTTGGGGAAGGGGTCATGTGGCCTACATTGCCCCCCCCCCCCCAAATGAGAAGTCCCCTACCTACATTGTTCCTCCCAAATGGAAAGTCCCGTTCCCTAAATTGTTCTTCCCAAATTAGAAGTCCCCTACCTAAATTGTTCATCCCAAATGGAAAGTCCCGTTCCCTACATTGTTCTTCCCAAATTAGAAGTCCCCTACCTACATTGTTCATCCCAAACTGAGGAGCCATGTCCCCTACATTGATCCTCATTTATATAAATAATATTTAAGACGATATCCCAAAAGGGCAGACAGCTCTATTATTGGTGTGACATTAGCGTTCTGGATCTCTGATAAAAAATATCGCCACAGTACGAATTCTGAAGCAACGTTATCTAACATCATTGGAGAAGTGGGTAAAACTCGTAAATAGAATGCTTCAAAATCATTGGAGAAGTGGGTAAAGCTCGTATATAGAATGCTTCAACTTCATTGGAGAAGTTGGTAAAACTCGTATATAGAATGCTTCAACATCATTGGAGAAGTGGGTAAAGCTCGTATATAGAATGCTTCAACATCATTGGAGAAGTTGGTAAAACTCGTATATAAAATCCTTCAACATCATTGGAGAAGTGGGTAAAGCTCGTATATAGAATGCTTCAACATCATTGGAGAAGTGGGTAAAGCTCGTATATAGAATCCTTCAACATCATTGGAGAAGTGGGTAAAGCTCGTATATAGAATGCTTCAACATCATTGGAAAAGTTGGTAAAACTCGTATATGGAATGCTTCAACATCATTGGAAAAGTTGGTAAAACTCGTATATGGAATGCTTCAACATCATTGGAGAAGTGGGTAAAGCTCGTATATGGAATGCTTCAACATCATTGGAGAAGTGGGTAAAGCTCGTATATGGAATGCTTCAACATCATTGGAGAAGTGGGTAAAGCTCGTATATGGAATGCTTCAACATCATTGGAGAAGTGGGTAAAGCTCGTATATGGAATGCTTCAACATCATTGGAGAAGTGGGTAAAGCTCGTATATGGAATGCTTCAACATCATTGGAGAAGTGGGTAAAGCTCGTATATGGAATGCTTCAACATCATTGGAGAAGTGGGTAAAGCTCGTATATGGAATGCTTCAATATCATTGGAGAAGTGGGTAAAACTCGTATATGGAATGCTTCAACATCATTGGGAAAAAGGTCAATTTCTTAGATAGATTGCTCTAAAAACATTGGAGAAGTGGGTCAAACTCGTATATGGAATGCTTCAATATCATTGGGAAAAAGGTCAATTTCTTAGATAGATTGCTCTAAAAACATTGGAGAAGTGAGTCAAACTCGGAGATAGATTGCTCTAAAAACATTGGAGAAGTGGGTAAAACTCGTATGCAGCAGTCTCTGATATCATTAGAAGAAAACTAAATATACAATCTAATCCTTCACAAACTAACAATAAAGCTCTGAGTTCTTTTTTTACTAATCTACGATTGTATTAAAATTAAAACTGTCCATTATTTTTGTCAAACATAAATAAAGAGACACCTGATATTTACGATGCGATAATTGTCACAATTGTGTGCTTCTGCTGTGGTAGTTTCTATAGCGATCTTGTATTTTCTAAATACCTTTATGCGTATCCTTGAGGCCCCTTATTAAGGACGAAAGAACATGCCCACTGTACAATACTAGCATTTCAAACAAAACATCTAAATGGTACCGTGCATGATGTTAACAACCTCATCATGTAAAATGAACTACCCCACTCATCAATGCTGCAAAATAGAAAGATAACACTGTCAGTGGCAACTGGAACATTCTCAAGCAATTTCAGAGCGGAGGCAGAGGCATTGACGACTGCAGTAGAAGCAATGCTGACAGGCGAAAGCAATGAAAGCCAGATAGTCCTGTTTACAGATGCCCTGGCCGTGGTTACAGCACTAAAAAGCAAGAAAAATACAGAACTTAATGACTTAAGAGCAGTACTCTGTCAACTATGCCGACAGTCCGCACCCAAAAGAGTAGAAGTACAGTGGGTTCCATCCCACTGTAACATCCAAGGCAACGAGGAGGCAGACAGACTGGCAAAAGAAGGTGCAAGACTACCACAACCAGATTCTAGTGTGACCTACGAAGAGTCCAAAAGGTTTATTAGGGCCAGATACACGACCAAAAGGGAAACAGTGCATACTCGCTACACATAAAAAAGGATGCTTATTACCAGTTGAACAGAGGAGAGCAAGTCGTGGTCTTCAGACTCCGCACAGGCCACAACAGACTTAGGTACAATCTATTCAATAAACTGAAGATAGATACTACGGACGAATGCTGAACATCTGCTACAAAGTTACCCGATATACGAGGACCAGAGAAAGCACATGTGGTCATCACCAGTGCCAACACTAGACAAGCTCTATGGCAGTGTCGACATCCTCAGGATGACAGCTGCTTTCTTCGAACAAATTCAAGTTGACGTCTGACAGCGTATGAAGAAGAAGAAGAATACTGCAAAAGTACACATATTAGGCACATGTTTTCTGCAAAGGGAGACCCTTCAGTAGTAGGCCCAAATCCACGATTTGAACAAAAGAAGGGAATACCAGAACATGATGTGACTTTGAGGACAGCCCGTATGTAAATGTGTCACAAAGTGCGCACAACGTCATTCTCCTGAGTCAAACGTGAAGGGAGGTAAATGCGACGTTATTGATGTGTGCAACAAGGTAGCAGATGTGGCAGTGTATCTAGGCATGTGGTGTGTATGTGTGCGAATGAATTTAAACGAAGTGTTCAAATGAAACCGGACCTAACTGCACCAAGTAAACATACGTACGATGCGTGTGATGGCGTCACTTTTGATGTAAACAGCACATGCCAACCGTCAAGTTTGAAAAAATAAATTATCCTCCGACTCATAGTTTCCTCAGCAGACCGTTGAAAACATGGCGGGTGTGATACGGAATCGGTCCAGAGTTGATCAGCAACTGCTGAAGGATGTCGACCAGTTGACATTCATCGCAGAATGCTGACAGTGTATGGTGACAAAAGTATGTCGAAGATAACAGTGTAGACTTGACGCAACAATATGCGCCTGACCTTGCCTCGGAAAATCTTTCGTTAACTCACGTCCTTCTTTAAACATCGTTGTCCAATTCTTCACTGTTCTAAATATACTGTTTTTCAGCTGTTACTTTGTTGCCAAACTAACGCTTGAGTGTCTAAGCAGTGGGGACATCTGATAAGTCACCGCAGATGCTTTCTGACACCTTCGATGTCCCTGTCGATCCTAACGTCTGCTGAAAAAATACTGCCCAAATACTTGAAGTCATGGACCTGTTGAAGAGCAATATCATTTAAGCGGCCAAGGAGTTCTACTGATCATCATAGTTTATGTTCACTGATCATCTGCAAAGAGTAATTCGTGTATTGAGTTCTGTTCTGTTTCATATGTCTCAATTTGACCAGTCTCTGATGCGATTTTGTCCATGTAGATGTTAAACAGAGGAGAAATCACACGCCCTTGTCTCACGCCGGTAGTGATTTCAAAAGCATCTGTGACACCATCAGTCGTTCTGACGACGTTTGTACTCGAACGATACAGTGCTCTGACATTATCAAGAAGCTGGCCTTGTACACCATAATCTTCCAAAGTTGAATCCTGTCTTCCTTATGAAACGGGTTTTCCTGATCAATAAAAGCAACACATAGATTTTCGTTGTATTCTATTGATCTTCGCTTATTTGCCTTAATGTGAAAAAGGCGTCCGTGCAGCTCATACCTCGGCGGAATCCAAATTGAGTTCTGGAAAGTTGAGGTTCAATAGTAGGTCTTATTGTATGTTTCCAGGATTTTGGCATACATTTTACCAGCGTGACTAAGCAGCGACATGCCTCTGTGCGTGTCACAGTTTCTTTTGTTGCCATTTTTCTTCCAAATTGGAATGATTACAGCTTGCTGTCAGTCATCTCGTACACGTCTGCTTTCCATGCCTTTGTGATAACCATGTTTCCCCACATGCATGAATCATCTCCGTTGTTATGCCGTCCTTGCCTGGTGACTTATTCCTGGGACTATTCTGTATACCTCTCTCGCTCCTTTTCTTGAATTATTATGTCAGGTTTGGTATGATCTGGGTTGCATAGTAGAAAAGCTGAATCCCTCGTGGAGATAGTAGTGTTGAAAAGTTCTTGAAAGTATTCCTTCCACCTATCTCTTTTGCTGAGTTAATTAAATATAGGAAAGCCATACTTGTCATTCATGGCTGTGGTAGGACTGAATGGCTCGTCTCTAAATTACATCGCCTTGACAGTTTTGAAAACGTATCTAGGGAAATTTTGACATGGAAGTGAGTTGCTCGCCATAATGTTTCCAAGATTCTTCTCAAGCGTGTTTTATTCCCCTTTGGCGTTTCGTCTTTCTGTCTGGCAGACGATGTAGTCATATTGCTTGTTAGACAGTATAGCCCCCCTTACCCCATCACTCCACCAGGCTGTTCGCGTCTGATCGTTTCCGTGACATAAGTTCTTTGTTCCACAGTACTTATGAAGCGCTGTCGTCAAAGTTGCTTTAAAGATAACCCATTTACTATGTATGTCCCTAGATTCTTCTGTAAGTGCCATAAAGAACATTTGTAACTTCTCGACATACACTATTCCGAACAGCTTTCTCCGCTAACTTATGACGGTTTGTTACCAAAACCGGTTTGACTGTCTTTGTACTCTTCCTGTGTGGAAGTACTTGTGTCAGCACGACTGGTTGATAGTCAGTATCCATACAGATGTTAGGAATAACCCTAGAATCTGTTCTGTTTCTTCTCTGCTTGTGTCTGGTGAGAACAGAATCGATTTGGGACGCCATGTCTGTGTTGTTCCACCCGTACCACGTTTTGACATGACTTGCCGGTGCTGGAAGATAGTATTTGTTATTATTAGCCCCTGCTCAATCCACATGTTAATAAGCTCCTCTCCATTGCTGTTCCGTTCTAAAGAGGTGCCACCGTGGAGCCATAGGCAGCATTCATGAGATAATCTTTTCCTTCCCGTTCTTCCATGAAAGTCACCCATCACAATCAAATCGTCCGTGTCGTCAACGCCGTTGATAGCGTCAAAACGGCTCTGGAAGAAATTCCATCCTGTCCTCCATATCGCTGTTATTGTTACAAGGGGCGTAGACCTGGATCAGTGTCGTGGGTTTTCTACACTCCGTCAATTGTAGGCGTATCAGTCTTTCACTGATGTATTCTCTGTTCGTAATGAACTTGGCCTTCTTAGGGTGAAAAAGAAAGCCAACACATGCCTGGCTCTTTCTGTGATGTTGACACCACTCCACAACAGCATAAAACCGCCATGTATATCCTTGACGTTGACACCACTCCACAACAGCATAAAACCGCCATGTACCTCCTTGATGTTGACACCACTCCACAACAGCATAAAACCGCCATGTATATCCTTGATGTTGACACCACTCCACAACAGCATAAAACCGCCATGTACCTCCTTGATGTTTACACCACTCCACAACAGCATAAAACCGCCATGTACCTCCTTGATGTTGACACCACTCCACAACAGCATAAAACCGCCATGTACCTCCTTGATGTTGACACCACTCCACAACAGCATAAAACCGCCATGTACCTCCTTGATGTTGACACCACTCCACAACAGCATAAAACCGCCATGTACCTCCTTGATGTTGACACCACTCCACAACAGCATAAAACCGCCATGTACCTCCTTGATGTTGACACCACTCCACAACAGCATAAAACCGCCATGTACCTCCTTGATGTTGACACCACTCCACAACAGCATAAAACCGCCATGTACCTCCTTGATGTTGACACCACTCCACAACAGCATAAAACCGCCATGTACCTCCTTGATGTTGACACCACTCCACAACAGCATAAAACCGCCATGTACCTCCTTGATGTTGACACCACTCCACAACAGCATAAAACCGCCATGTACCTCCTTGATGTTGACACCACTCCACAACAGCATAAAACCGCCATGTACCTCCTTGATGTTCTGTCCTTTCTTTCTTGTATCTGAAATGTTGAGGATCCCGACTCTAGTTTTAGTCATAGACTCCACCAACTCTGGTGTCTTTGAGGATCCCGACTCCAGTTTTAGTCATAGACTCCACCAACTCTGGTGTCTTTGAGGATCCCGACTCTAGTTTTAGTCATAGACTCCACCAACTCTGGTGTCTTTGAGGATCCCGACTCTATCTTTAGTCATAAACTCCACCAACTCTGGTGTCTTTGAGGATCCCGACTCTAGCTTTAGTCATAGACTCCACCAACTCTGGTGTCTTTGAGGATCCCGACTCTATCTTTAGTCATAAACTCCACCAACTCTGGTGTCTTTGAGGATCCCGACTCTAGCTTTAGTCATAAACTCCACCAACTCTGGTGTCTTTGAGGATCCCGACTCTAGCTTTAGTCATACACTCCACCAACTCTGGTGTCTTTGAGGATCCCGACTCTAGCTTTAGTCATAGACTCCACCAACTCTGGTGTCTTTGAGGATCCCGACTCTAGCTTTAGTCATAGACTCCACCAACTCTGGTGTCTTTGAGGATCCCGACTCTAGCTTTAGTCATAAACTCCACCAACTCTGGTGTCTTTGAGGATCCCGACTCTAGCTTTAGTCATAAACTCCACCAACTCTGGTGTCTTTGAGGATCCCGACTCTAGCTTTAGTCATAGACTCCACCAACTCTGGTGTCTTTGAGGATCCCGACTCTAGCTTTAGTCATAGACTCCACCAACTCTGGTGTCTTTGAGGATCCCGACTCTATCTTTAGTCATAAACTCCACCAACTCTGGTGTCTTTGAGGATCCCGACTCTAGTTTTAGTCATAGACTCCACCAACTCTGGTGTCTTTGAGGATCCCGACTCTAGCTTTAGTCAAAGACTCCACCAACTCTGGTGTCTTTGAGGATCCCGACTCTAGCTTTAGTCATAGACTCCACCAACTCTGGTGTCTTTGAGGATCATGACTCTAGCTTTATTCATAAACTTTACCAACTCTGGTGTCTTTGAGGATCCCGACTCTAGCTTTAGTCATAAACTCCACCAACTCTGGTGTCTTTGAGGATCCCGACTCTAGCTTTAGTCATAAACTCCACCAACTCTGGTGTCTTTGAGGATCCCGACTCTAGTTTTAGTCATAAACTTTACCAACTCTGGTGTCTTTGAGGATCCCGACTCTAGCTTTAGTCATAGACTCCACCAACTCTGGTGTCTTTGAGGATCCCGACTCTAGCTTTAGTCATAAACTCTACCAACTCTGGTGTCTTTGAGGATCCCGACTCTAGTTTTAGTCATAAACTCTACCAACTCTGGTGTCTTTGAGGATCCCGACTCTAGCTTTAGTCATAGACTCCACCAACTCTGGTGTCTTTGAGGATCCCGACTCTAGCTTTAGTCATAAACTCCACCAACGCTGGTGTCTTTAAGGATCCCGACTCTAGCTTTAGTCATAAACTCTACCAACTCTGGTGTCTTTGAGGATCCCGACTCTAGCTTTAGTCATAAACTCCACCAACTCTGGTGTCTTTGAGGATCCCGACTCTAGCTTTAGTCATAAACTCCACCAACTCTGGTGTCTTTGAGGATCCCGACTCTAGCTTTAGTCATAAACTCCACCAACTCTGGTGTCTTTGAGGATCCCGACTCTAGCTTTAGTCATAAACTCCACCAACTCTGGTGTCTTTGAGGATCCCGACTCTAGCTTTAGTCATAAACTCTACCAACTCTGGTGTCTTTAAGGATCCCGACTCAAGCTTTGGTCATAAATTCCACCAACTCTGGTGTCTTTGAGGATCCTGACTCCAGCTTTAGTCATAGACTCCACCAACTCTGGTGTCTTTGAGGATCCTGACTATAGTTTTAGTCATAAACATTACCAACTCTGGTGTCTTTGAGGATCCCGACTCTAGTTTTAGTTATAAACTTTACCAACTCTGGTGTTATTGAGGATCCAGACTCTAGCTTTATTCATAAACTTTACCAACTCTGGTGTCTTTGAGGATCCCGCCTTCAGTGGCGCTCGCTGGTCAGCCCGGTCACAGCCTGAGCCTTCAGTGTGGCGCTCGCTGGTCAGACCGGGTCACAGCCTGAGCCTTCAGTGGCGCTCGCTGGTCAGACCGGGTCACCCTTTTTCCAATGTTCTGATAACGATGGAGTTTGGATAAACACTATTAGGATGTTCCCACGGTACACGGCCTCAAATGTTTGATCACTGGATTGTGTTGTTGTTCGTCTGGGCCCCACGAGATCTGAAGGGATGGTGTGCACTAGACCGTGGGAGTACGTCACATGGTAGCCGGAATATTAATTCAAAAGGCAGATATCCAGGCCAGGTAAATCGGAGGGGAAAACACCACAGAATAAACAAACGAACTAATCAAAATGGAAAACATCAACGTTTTTCCGTGAATATAATGTAACTCGTCAACGAATGTAACTTCCAGTCAAATCCATGGCCCAGAGTCATCAATGGGGAACTAAAACACTGGGGCAACAATGAATGATGTGACCAGTTGGGCACCATTTATATAGTGGGATTCCGCGGCGAAGTGGTTAAGCCGTCGGCCTCGTGATCAGGTGGTGTGGGTTCGACTCCGGACTCCGCCGTCTTTTTCAAGGGTGCTTGATGCGGACTCGCCTGCATCTCGTAGTCCTTGACTTGCCACCGGGGTCGGGCGGCACGAGACGAGAGAGTGAAGATAAAAAGTAGCGCAGTTAATCCTTACTAAAAATAGCGCTAGCAAAATAAATTATGCCATCGTCGTCTTCGATGGACGACGGCCTTTATATATATTGCAGACATACAGAGAAGACCTTGGAAATTATAGTTCGATCACTCTTTTACTAAGGTTCGTCCCGTCCTTAATAACGCACTACTAATCGAACAAGCTGGCTTGTGTCATTCTTACAGCACAATTGGCCATATCTCAACCTGCAGTCGGCATATCGAGGCGGCCTGAGAATATGACTCCTTTGATGTTCACCTTCATTGACTCCACAAAACGTATTTGACTATAGAAAATCAAATTGTCTGACATTCGCTAATGTAACAAGGCGTTGACCCTGCCTACATCAAAGTTCTTATCAACTACTCCACAAATTTCACTAACGCTTTCCATAAATTCAAGCGGTGGGATAGCTGGCTGCTAGCGTCAGGGCCAGCGAACCAGAGCTGCCAAGACCCTTCTACACCTCCACACATTGATCCTGGATAACAGGCTGCAGCAGGGCAGGCTGGCTAAGGAGAAGGGATCGAAGAGGGAATGCTAACCCGGTACACAAAGAAATGCTTGCTGAAGTCGGATGTGTTGGACCGAAAGGTGCAAACATCGCAGTCAAACTGTAAACTACAACACAACGCATTCTGTTCTCTGGACTACATTCTGCTACTTAAGCCCTTTCAGTGTTTGGTAGTGGGAGATTGAGAATGAACGAAGCCAAGCCAAGCCAATTCCAGCGGTCAGTTGTGGTTTCAATAGAAAAAGGGCTCCGCCGGGCGATCACATCTCACCGGACCTCTTCTATGTGGGCTTTGGATGAGTCAGCAGTTCTTAGGACTAGGAGGACTTTAAAATGGGTGTTGATGGCAAATGCCTCAATCAACTTTGATTCCCGGACGACATAATGATGTTCACAGATTCAGCCGTCGAAGATAACCGTGTGTTAGAAATGTTGAACAAAGAGGGAAAGAAAGCAGAACTAGAAATAACTATCAAAATGATCAAAGTCATGTGAAACTGTTTGTGACCCCGTCCTGCTCGATAGAGAAAACCTTGGAAGAATAATTTAAACTACCACTTGTAGGATGTTGTCGCGAGGGCTGGACAGCTTTCTCGTCCACACAGACAGCCCTGCTATGCGGCAGTAATATCGACACTTAACAGAAATGGGCACAGGCTCTCCTGAGAGACGCATGGTCGGTCTTACTTCTGTCAACTAGCGCATGCATATTCTTCGGCAATTCCGATCTGCGGCAATTATTAGGGCTTGAGCAAAAAATGCAAAGCATGGATGGGTTTTAGAAGAAAGAATGGGTATTAGAAGAATGGATGGGTATTAGAAGAAAGGATGGGTATTAGAAGAAAGGATAGGTTTTAGAAGAAAGAATGGGTATTAGAAGAATGGATGGGTATTAGAAGAAAGGATGGGTATTAGAAGAAAGGATGGGTTTTAGAAGAATGGATGGGTATTAGAAGAAAGGATGGGTTTTGGAGCACGTCAACAGCAGTCTGGTACTCTCGAGGTGAAAAAAGACATCGGTGTAAACCTACAGTGAGTTGGTAAGATTATCTTGCACTAAACTACGTGGCGTGTTCAAATGAAACCGGACCAAACCGCAACAAGTTAACATACGTACGATGCGCATGATGACGTCACTTCTGATGTAAACAGCACATCCAAGGCGGTGTGCTTTGCACTGTGGTTTTTATTTTGCGCCTGTTGGTCCAGTACATCCGACCAGCATGGAAGGTGATGATAATGATGAAGAAGAAGAAGAAGAAAAAAAAGAAGAAGAAGAAGAAGAAAGAAGAAGAAGAAGAAAAAAGAAGAAGAAGCAGAAGAAGAAGAAGAAGAAAGAATAAGAAGAAAGAAGAAGAAGAAGAAGATTGTGATTTTTGTTTTGTTGCGTTCACCTTATTTCTCTAATCCATAAGGCGGTGTGCGTTAAATTGTGGTTTTTATTTTGCGCTTGTCGGTCCAGTGCATCCGATTTCAGTCATGGAAGTGATGATGATAATGATGAAGCAAAAGCAGAATACAACAGCTACTCCACCTGACTACTCCACCTGAACTCCCCCCAATTTTGCGGACACCCTGTTAGAATATAGTCGTCTGAAAAGCTTGCCACAAAGAACGGAAGTCTGAACGTGGTCGCCAAAAAGGCATGCACAAGAATAGCATGTGCTCAATGAGACTGCATAAACTGATTTGAATAAGCCTCACAGTTGCACGGAGCTGTAACGGATGTAGCAATGTACAACGATATCATTCAGTGAATCTTGTACATTTCTGTTTGAGAAACTGTGTACACCGTCATGGTTTGTTGACGATAGAATGAACACAAGAAGAAATGATACATCTTCGGTAGGGATTAGTAACGGGCGATGCGTAAGAGTTGCTTGGAAAGTAACACCTAATTTTTATTTTTCTCGTATCAGAATAGAAGTATCAGAGTGAAAATTTACAAGTGGGAACAATAATGTTTCCTGCGTACATAATTTCACGGTTTTCCGACAGACAGTGCTGCTGTAGTAGTTCGTTAAAATGGCGTATTGTGCGGCTCGCATTGCCTACAACGAACTATAATTGAATAATTTATGGAGAAGAAAAAGTGTGGAGAATATTCTGAATAATGTGTGTCTGGAAGTTCTGGAGTCGATAGAAGCTCAGTTAAACGCTGGGCTCGGAAACTTAAAGCATCAGGAAGTGGAGAGATAGAGCTACATGATCGGCCGCGGTCTGTGCGTCCTTCCACATCCACCAGCAGATACACGCTACAGTGCCTCGATGTCATCCATAAGGATGATCGTATCACAAGTTTTCACTCAGGTGAAATATTCAGATCAGACTATGCTATTCAGGGTCAGGTAAAATATATTGATCAGACTATGTTATTCAAGATCCGGTAAAATATACTGATCAGACTATGTTATTCGGGGTCAGGTAAAATATACTGATCAAACTATGTTATTCAGGATCAAGTAAAATATATTGATCAGACTATGTTATTCAGGGTCAAGTAAAATATATTGATCAGACTATGTTATTCAAGATCCGGTAAAATATACTGATCAGATTATGTTATTCGGGGTCAGGTAAAATATACTGATCAGACTATGCTATTCAGGGTCAGGTAAAATATATTGATCAGACTATGTTATTCAAAATCCGGTAAAATATACTGATCAGACTATGTTATTCGGGGTCAGGTAAAATATACTGATCAAACTATGTTATTCAGGGTCAAGTAAAATATACAGATCAGACTATGTTAGTTGAAATATAATGATCAGACTTTGCTATTGAGGGTTAGGTAAAATATACTGATCAGACTATGTTAATAGTTGATAGTCTCTCATTGATTCAATCCAGTCTCTCATTGATTCAATCCAGTTTCTCATTGATTCAATCCAGTCTCTCATTGATTAAATCCAGTCTCTCATTAATTCAATCCAGTCACTAATTGATTTAATCCAGTCTCACATTGATTCAATCCAGTCTCACATTGATTCAATCCAGTCTCTCGCTGATTTAATCCAGTCTCTCATTGATTCAATCCAGTCTCTCATTGATTCAATCCAGTCTCTCGTTGATTCAATCCAGTCTGTCATTCATTCAATCCAGCCTGTCATTCATTCATACCAATCTCTCATTATCTCAAACAAATCTCTCTCGTTGTCTTAAACCAATCTCCCTCATTGTCTCAAACAAATCTCCCTCATTGTCTCAAACCAATATCTCTCATTGTCTCATACCAATCCCTCATTGTCTTAAACCAATCTCTCTGATTGTCTCAATAAAGTCTCTCTTCGATTCAACCCGTTATGTGAACACAATACCCTTACATAAGCCTATGTCCTAGCTGCTAGGCATGCAGCATCAGCTGCCTGATTTATTGATCGATTATCGATAAGATCAATTTCACATTCACCGGCTGTTTCTGACGGACACACATGCCACAGGTATGTAAGCCCAAATGAGTCATTTTCGCACATACGTATGAAATAAACTGTCCCTGTGAAAAGGATGGCTTTGATACAACGGTCTCAAACACGCAGTCCGCGGACTACATGCGGTCCGCCAAGATGTTCCGTGTGGCTTACAACATGAGTGGCCTCTTTTTTAAATATTCCTCTTCCTATATTTCTTCAATCATTTTCTTTCTTTCTTCTTCCTTTTCAACCTTTTTGTTTTTTTAGCACATCTGTTCATCTTTTTTTTTTCCCTGTCGTCTTTAGCTTCGTTCTCTTTATTCTTCTTATAGCAGTCAATTTATGTTGAGTTTCCTAACAATGAATTTTACATGATGAGGTTGCCAGTACAATGCACATGCTTCTTTGGTCGCCTCTCACAACAATCAGGGAAGGAAACAGTGGTTCTGTTCTCTTTGCCCCGAGACCAACTGCGGTTAGACAATCATATACTGTAATACTGCTGTTAACTCAGGCACAGTTTGTGTCATATGCCAGGTAGCCATTTTAGTTGACTTGGTCAGGCCATTATGGCTGATTCTTCCTCCTCTTCTTATTCTTCTCCTTCTTCTTCCACTACTTCTTCTTCTTTCACGTCTTCCTCTTCTTCTTCTTCCCCTACTTCTTTTTTCACATCTTCATCTCCTTCTTCGTCTTCCTTCATTTCTTCTTTTTCTTTCACCTTCTTTCATTTCTTAATTTTTTTCACTTCTTCCTCTTCTTATATTTCTTCTTCTTCTTTTTCTTTCACTTCTTCTTATTATTATTCTGTCAGTCCTCTTTCTCCTTTTTCTTTTACTTCTTCCTCTCCTTCTTCTTCCACTAATTCTTCTTCTTCTTCTTCTTTCATTTCTTATTCCAGGGGACGGCGTGGCCTTGTGGTTAAGTGGCACGGCTCACAACACGGAGGTGCTGGGTTCGATCCCCATCACAGCACCGGCCGTTACCCCGGGGAAGCAAACCCTTAGAAAATGCAGGAGGAAGCAGACCCTTACATAAAATGCATGCTGAAGTCGGATGCACTGGGCCGACAGGCGCACAATAAAAACCACAGTGCAACGCACACCACCTTGAGGATTAGAGAAATACGGCATACGCTAAAAAAAATTTTTAAAAAACATTTCTTCTTCCTTAATGATTTAAGAGCGGTAACTCTGTCAACTATGCCAGCAGTCCGCACCAAAAAGAGTAGTGGTACAGTGGATTCCATCCCACTGTAACATCCAAGGCAACGAGGAGGCAGACAGACTGGCAAAAGAAGGTGCAAGACTACCACAACCAGATTCTAGTGTGACCTACGAAGAGTTCAAAAGGCTTATTAGGGCCAGATACATGACCAAATGGGAAACAGAACATACTGGCTACACAAAAAACGATGCCTATTACCAGTTCAACAGAAGAGAGCAGGTCGTTGTCTTCAGACTCCGCACAGGCCACAACAGACTGAGGTACCACCTATTCAATAAACTGAAGATAGGTGGCACTGACGAATGCACTTGTGGTACCGAGAAAATGACCGCTGAACATTTGCTGCAAAACTGCCCGACATACGAGGACCAGAGAAAGCACATGTGGCCATCACCAGTACCAACACTAGACAAGCTCTATGGCAGTGTCGACAACCTCAGGATGACCGCTGCTTTCTTCAAACAAATACAGGTTGACGTCTGAAAGAAGAACAAGAAGAAGAAGAAGATTTCTTCTTCTTTTTCTTTCACTTCTTCTTCTTGTTCTTCTTTCAGTCGTTCTTCTTCTTCTTCGTATTCTTCTTCTTTTTGTTTGTCCACTTTGATGACTTAGTGTCGTGGTTTACAGCGATGCTACGACATCTGCGCCTTTCGGCCCAACAAATCCGATTTCAGCAGAGCATTCATGAGACCAGGTTTGCCTTTCCTATGCGACCCCTATTCTCTTAGCCAGACTACACGAATGCAGCCTGTTTCCAGGGCCAACTCTTGCTCAGCTCTTGTTCGCTGACCCGGATATAAACAGCCATCTATGAATCGTTGGCTGAAATCAGCTCATTCACTGTTCCATCTTCGGCCCCTATGGTTGCCCCAGTTTAAGACCTCTGCTTTATTAAGCGAATAAAACCCCAGTTGAACAACAAAGTAAATACACGGTCTTATCTGAGCAAAGACGCGGAAAAACCATGTGATAGATGTGACGTTTCATAATCTGAAGAAAGCCGGTATTTGTTGTGTAACCAAACAAAAAGCTTAGGTGTTTTGTTCTTTTAAGATCAACGTCACTGCACGCCAGGCAGACACATAGGTGCGACATCTTACTCTGTAAATGACGAAGAATATAGATACATATAGCTACAACTGCTTGCTGGTTGTATTCACTTCCGCTGCGTCTTCCGAAGCGCCTCTACTTGATTGATCCATGTGATTTCTAAATGTTGATGTTTGTGGATTGTCGGATTATCGATAGCAGATGATAACTTACCTTCGTAACTTAACTTAACTTCATTATACTGGTTTAGAATTCTCTACGAGTCTGTGTACAACCAGTTTATTTCACTCCACCAAAACTGAAAATACTGTGAGCAAACAATCTATTTTTTGAATGCATTAGCTGACCCTACCTCCACCAAATCCTGCGGCAACGCCTTTCAAAAATTCACAAACTCTCCAACTAAATTAATATTTCTTAATATCTAATCTAGAGCTGTCTTTAAACAATTCTAACGTGTGCCCTCTTGTCCTTGTAGCCGGTTGTACTTTGAAAAACTTGGTATAGTCTGATTGATTCTTTCCATTGATTAATTCATAAACCTGTATCAATTCACCTCGAATTCTTCTCTTTTCTAGACACTGCTGACTAGTTTTTCTGAGTCTTTCCTCATAACTGTAATTCTGGAATCCCACTATCATCTTTGTCACTCTTCTTTGTATCCTTTCCAGCATGTTTATATCCCCTCTACGATAAGGACTCCACACCTGTACACAGTACTCCAATCTAGGTCTAACTAATGCTTTATAAAGTTTGACTATTACTTCCCTATGTTTAATATTTCTTTTTATCATCGACTTGCCCTTATGATATAAGAGTCAGTCAATGATTGACTTAACAGTGTTCCCCCCCCCCTCCCCACCCCGTATCATTATTCATTGTCTCAAGTATGAGTGTTCCCGAGGGCAGCAATGATCAACTCTGCCAACATCCGCATGGTCAGGACGGATGTTATTTCTGTTTGCCGCGATGAGTAACTTTACTCTTTTGTGCGTCCTGAAAAGGGCGCTAGCTGGCGAGTTGCAGTCGCTTTACTCAGATCTCGATCGTGAAGAGGAAGGTGGACCAGTACCCTCCAGGATGTTGTGCTTTATCTGCGTGTCGCTCGCTACAACAGGGACGTCGTCGATCTCTCACCTCGTTAGTCAAAATGTCATGAAACAGCCTGTTTCCAGGGAGAACTTCGTGAAAGTAAGGTGGGACTTGGTCAATCATCCCCACAGGCGTCTCAGTCTCTGTAGGCCATGCGCGTGGCGCCCTGGAACTAGTTTTGTCCAGTTCTCTCTCTCTCTCTCTCTTTCTCTGTCTCTCTCTTTCTGTAGACCATGCGCGTTGCCCCCTGGAAGTAGTTTTGTCCAGCTCTCTCTATCTCTCTGTAGACCATGCGCGTTGCCCCCTGAAAGTAGTTTTGTCCAGTTCTCTCTCTCTCTCTTTCTCTCTTTCTGTAGACCATGCGTGTTGCCCCCTGGAAGTAGTTTTATCCAGCTCTCTCTCTCTCTGTCTCTCTCTCTCTCTCCGTAGACCATGCGCGTTGCCCCCTGGAAGTTTTGTCCAGCTCTCTCTCCGTAGACCATGCGCGTTGCCCCCTGGAAGTTTTGTCCAGCTCTCTCTCTGTAGACCATGCGCGTGGCTCCCTGGAAGTTTTATCCAGCTCTCTCTCTCTCTCTGTAGACCATGCGCGTTGCCCCCTGGAAGTTTTGTCCAGCTCTCTCTCTGTAGACCTTGCGTGTGGCTCCCTGGAAGTTTTGTCCAGCTCTCTCTCTGTAGACAATGCGCGTGGCTCCCTGGAAGTTTTATCCAGCTCTCTCTCTCTCTGTAGACCATGCGCGTTGCCCCCTGGAAGTTTTGTCCAGCTCTCTCTCTGTAGACCATGCGCGTTGCCCCCTGGAAGTTTTGTCCAGCTCTCTCTCTGTAGACCATGCGCGTTGCCCCCTGGAAGTTTTGTCCAGCTCTCTCTCTCTCTGTAGACCATGCGCGTGGCTCCCTGGAAGTTTTGTCCAGCTCTCTCTCTCTGTAGACCATGCGCGTTGCCCCCTGGAAGTTTTGTCCAGCTCTCTCTCTCTGTAGACCATGCGCGTGGCGCCCTGGAAGTTTTGTCCAGCTCTCTCTCCTGTATTTCGACACTGTCTGCTATGGCTGTAAAGGCCGATCCATGAGTGACAGTCCCTGACACAGATCGTACAACCATGTCGATGAGGCTGGCTTGCCTGTCTGTTCCTTGATCTCTTCAGTCTTTCTTTCTCTGCAGCCAGAAGACCTCCACGAGCATCAACAGCCACTATGCCCCCTCCAACTGACTGTCTCAAGATAACTCGAACCTGAGGAATTTCTACCCAGCCCTCGGATGGGATGTCGCACGACTTCATGTCCCTTTTGCACACGTCCTTGAATCGCAGAGAGGGATGTCCTATTCTTCTAACGGCTAGCTGTCCATAAAGGATATCCTTTGGCAGTCTCTCGTCTTCCATGCGATAAACATGTCCCAACCACCGTAGACGTCACTGGCTCAACATCGAGCACATGCTATGAGTGTTTGTAAGACCGTATTATGTGACACTCTCTCTTGCCACCCAATCCCCAATATACGCCGCAGACACCTCACGTGAAAGTTGTTGAGCTGCCATTTCTGTTTAGTGTAAGTGCTCCAAGTCCCGCTTCCATTCACGAGAGTGCCAAGAACGCAGTTCTGATAGACACGGACCTTGGTGTAGTGAGACAGCGCAGTGTTTTCCCACACTCTCTTCGTCAAGCGGGCCATGATGGTACTTGCCCTGCCAAGCCTACTGTCTCTCTCCTTCTTGAGCGAGAGAGTGTTGCTGGTGGCAGACCCCAGATAAGTGAAACTGTTGACAACCTCCAGAGTGACGTCATCAATAGTTATGGAGGGGAGAGTGGTAATGCCCTGTGCGTAGACCTTTGTCTTTTCCAGGCTTATGGTGACCCAAACTGGGGGTAGCGATGTCTGGGCTGGACGCACTGTTCGTTAAAGGAAAGTGAAGCGTCTGTTATAGCCTCTTCTTTCCAGGTAGAGATCGCCGCTGGATTCACTGTTCGGCTTGTCGTACAGGAGTTTCCATGCCAATGGTATCTCCTACATTATTGTGCCACAGCATCACCTTCATGATGTGCCCCCTGTTTCTTATAGAGCCTGCTGTGGGACGCGACCGAGTACCCGGCTGTATAACTGGGCGGGCAGATTGGGTTCATAAGCCTTAGTTGGCATCTAAGAGAAAGTAAATTCTGACTCTAAGCCCGGGTAGACGAAGCTCGTTAGCCAGTTCGCCTAGGTGAGGAGGGGCTTTGATGTTAAACCCAAAAGTGCCAGGGAGTGCTGGCTAGTGCTAAGCGATGAGAGTATCATCGGATGTCTAGAGTAACTAGTATCTGCGGACAACAATTCCACTGCCTTGTGGAAACCTCAGGAGACGGTAGGGCCACAGGATTAAACCTAGACAGAAAATCCCGAGCGGTAGCACCTAAGACGGATCGTATCAAAATTGCTAACTCATTCCGGCAGCTCCTGCAGCTGAGCTGGTGCCAAATTGCCATGCTTGGTTATATAACGTTATAATCAAATCACTTTACGAGATCACGTTATAATCAAATCACTTTATGAGACCAAGTTATAATCAAATCACTTTATGAGACCCCATTATAATCAAATCACTTTATGAGACCCCGTTATAATCAAATCATTTTATGAGACCCCGTTATAATCAAATCACTTTATGAGACCCCGTTATAATCAAATCACTTTACGAGACCCCGTTATAATCAAATCACTTTATGAGACCCCGTTATAATCAAATCACTTTATGAGATCACGTTATAATCAAATCACTTTATGAGACCCCGTTATAATCAAATCACTTTATGAGACCCCGTTATAATCAAATCACTTTACGAGACCCCGTTATAATCAAATCACTTTATGAGATCACGTTGTAATCAAATCACTTTACGAGACCCCGTTATAATCAAATCACTTTATGAGATCACGTTGTAATCAAATCACTTTATGAGACCCCGTTATAATCAAATCACTTTACGAGACCCCGTTCTAATCAAATCACTTTATGATTGGACCACAATACGTTCAAATCACATTCCGGTAAGAACAAAGTATTGTTGATCGCGACAATGATCATAAGATAAGAATTGATCTTAGTCTTAGTCTGAGTCTTAGTCTGTCTTAGTCTTAGTCTGAGTGAGTCTGAGTCTGAGTCTTAGTCTTAGTCTTAGTTGACCTGTACAGGGGCATAAGCAGGTCCTATCTCTAGTGTGAGCTGGATGTAGCCAGGAGGAGGTCTTACTGATTAGTGGGCTAGGCTCGAGCAGCTTATTAATCCACTATGGAGGATGGTTAACTGAAGTGCGAGTCCATCTTAAAAGACTCAGACACTAGAACAAAGTAGACCCGCAGCCTATTAGGCGCCATCTATGCTGCTCATAAAAAACCACCTAACCATGACCGGCGTTATGTCATGTCACACAGTTAGTCGCCTTTTACGTCATGCTCTCTGTGGGGCAGTGGTGCTGTTCTTGTCCTTGTCATACACAAAGACCTCGGCAAACCATTCGAGAAACACACATAATTAACAACAGCAAAGAAAGAAGAAACTGGCAGCACTGAATTCAAACGCCGGACCGCCATATTGCAGAAGTACTTTGCCACAGGAGAGAGATGAGTCAAAGTGACACACCCCATAAAAAGGGACACAACTGGGCTAGTCTTTTTTCCATTCAACACTTGCAGTTTTAGAATATAGGTTGATTTCGATCCACACAAATTTATTGACTCAATTACTTGCTAAACTTCCTATCATCAAACATATACCATCCTACCATCAAACATAGACCACCATATTATCAAACATAGACAACCCTATCATCAAATATAGAACACCATATCATCAAACATAGACCACTCTATCATCAATGATATACCACCATATCATCAAACATATACTACCATATTATCAAACATAGACAACCCTATTATCAAATATAGAACACCCGATCATCAAACATAGACCACTTTATCATCAATGATATACCACCATATCATCAAACATGAGCCACCATAGCATCAAACATAGACCACCATATCATCAAACATAGACCACCATACCATCAAACATAGACCACCATATCATCAAACATAGACCACCATACCATCAAACATAGACCACCCTACCATCAAACATGGACCACCCTACCAAACATAGACCACCCTACCATCAAACATAGACCACCATATCATCAATTATAGACCACCCTATCATCAAACATGAACCACCATATCATCAAACATATACTACCATATCATCAAACATAGACAACACAATCATCAAATATAGAACACCCTATCATCAAACATAGACCACTCTATCATCAATTATATACCACCATGTCATCAAACATGAACCACCATACCATCAAACATAGACCACCATATCATCAAACATAGACCACCATACCATCTAACATAGACCACCATATCATCAAACATAGAGCATACAAGCCGTACATGCGTGCTCCATACGTTATTCGTATCCCATACTCTCTTTCTGTAGGGCCTATAAAAAACTTGTCTTGTGATCGCCGTCACGAATATACATTCTTTGTTTCAGACACGTTTCCTCCATGTTTTCACATATTCCGTTCTTTGCAGTAGGATCACAATTTGATCAAATTAACTAGCAACCGGATTACAAGATGATTAAATTACTAAACCACATGATCATCGTATGGTTTCATTAATTATTGAAGCAATCATAATATGATTTAATTAATTAACAACAGGATCACAATGATTACATTCATTTATGACAGGACCATAATATGAATAAATTAATAAACGAAATAATCACAATATGATTAAATTAATCAACGACAGGATCTGAATATGATTAAATTAACTAATGACAGGATCGCAATATGATTCAATTAATTATCGAAATAATCACATGATTTAATTAATTTATGACTGATCACAATATGATTACAACAGTTTATTACAGGATTAAACTTCGATCCAATCACTTGAGGAATATCACGTACCTCTAGGATGGACTGTGTTACCTGGATGGATCGGAAGTAGCAAGGAATAATTACATTGTGATCTACTGGCCATGTCGTAAGAGGTGTGAAATGGCTGGACTGGGTATAGGGCCGGCTATCCCCACCTATTGAAAATATAAGCCATAAGAAACAGAAAAGAAAAAATCTACTTCACATTGTAGAAGAGGATCGACCAAGTGACCTTTACGATAGCTGTCCCAGTTACCAATATTATACAACGTGAACTATGACTATGCAAACCCTGTTTGGAGTAATTATTAAACAAATGCATTATTTTGGTCACATGACAATATCTCCACTCTACGAATCGCATTACGGAATAGATTTTAGCTGCGAAGCGAAACGAACCTGTATATTATTATTGACCAGCTAAACTTCGTTGTAAGTTGAATGTGTGTTAATATTGCTACACGTAAATTATCGTGGACATACTCACACACGACTCCGTCTTGAGTCTATTTATAGCTAAATAGAGAATGGAAAATTGTATAAAGGAATCCCTCTTCCGAAATACACAGGATGCCAAGGAATGTTTCCATTCACACAGATAACGTCGATATCAAAAACAGAACCATGGTGTGAGCCATGGGGAACACACGTACGTAATAGTACACGCTTCTGAGCACGCAACACAGTTAATGCGCTGGCACACAGAAAAAAAAGGATTTCTCAGTAGAAATGGTGTTCGCTCTTAGACTAAACATGTACGGGCCGAGTGAAACTGGTGTGTTTTCAAGCGCTGTATCTGCAAATATTTATTCTTTGTTCGTTGTTGAATAACCGGATATATTCTCTTCATAAAACTAGAGGACTGTTTCACACTTCTCTCCTCGCCATACAGTTCTTACTCTCAAATATTCAGTCATTTACTTCATAAACTGTTTGTCTGAATGTGATTTCTGTCATTGCCGTATAGTTTATACTGCCAAATTTCCACATGTTTTCCTCGTAAAACTTCCAGACTTCTAAAGTCGCCATACAGTTCTTACCCTCAAATAATCATATTCTTCATAAAATTCTGGTACCTATCATTATCATTCAGTTTATACTCCTGAATAGCCACATCTGATAAACACGTGCAGATACCATTACATGACATTGGGTCGATGAGCGAGAGCCCGAACGCTGCTGGATCCGTAACAACAAAAACAACAATCCAAAATAGCTACATCTGTTTTCCTCATAAAACTGGCGATCTCTGTCAGACTTTTAAAGTCGCCATACAGTCTATCCTCTCGAATAGCCCAATCTATTTATCTCACAAAACTAGCAGGGTGTCTCAGATTTCTCTCATCACCAATATCTTCTTATCTTTCGTCCACTTCATTTTCTCCTCCTCCTCCTTCTTCTTTTGCTTCTTCGTCTTCTTTGATGTTCGTCCTGAAAATAGCGTGTATGTGTCGTAGCTTACAACAGCCTGCAATATCTACGCCATTCGACCCAACATATCCGATATCAGCACATCATTTTTTAACTCCGTTTCCCTTCCCTCTTCAATCCTTAATCTCTTACCCAAGCTGCACGGTTGTAGCCTGTTTCCAGGACCGCCACTTGGAGGTAGACTAGGACCTTAGATAGTTATGGGTCACTGGCCCTGATGCAAGCAGTCAGCAATGAGTTATTGACAGCCGTCAGATAATTCAGTTGCAAGGTTACACACAATCATATTCTAGTGTGACCTACGAATGTTACCACAACCAGATTCTAGTGTGACCTGACTAAGGCTACCACAACCAGATTCTAGTGTGACCTAACCAATGTTACCACAACCAGATTCTAGTGTGACCTGACTAAGGTTACCACAACCAGATTCTAGTGTGACCTGACCAAGGTCACCACAACCAGATTCTAGTGTGACCTGACCAAGGTCACCACAACCAGATTCTAGTGTGACCTGACCAAGGTCACCACAACCAGATTCAAGTGTGACCTGTGACCTACCAAGGTTACCACAATCAGATTCTAGTGTGACCTGACTAAGGTTACCACAACCAGATTATAGTGTGACCTGACCAAGGTCACCACAACCAGATTCTAGTGTGACCTAACCAAGGATACCACAACCAGATTCTAGTGTGACCTGAACAAGGTTACCACAACCAGATTCAAGTGTGACCTGTGACCTACCAAGGTTACCACAACCAGATTCTAGTGTGACCTGAACATGGTTACCACAACCAGATTCTAGTGTGACCTGACCAAGGTAAGGTCACCACAACCAGATTCTAGTGTGACCTAACCAAGGTTACCACAACCAGATTCAAGTGTGACCTGTGACCTAGCAAGGTTACCATAATCAGATTCTAGTGTGACCTGAACAAGGTTACCACAACCAGATTCAAGTGTGACCTGTGACCTACCAAGGTTACCACAATCAGATTCTAGTGTGACCTGACCAAAGTTACCACAACCAGATTCTAGTGTGACCTGACCAAGGTTACTACAACCAGATTCAAGTGTGACCTGTGACCTGACCAAGGTTACCATAACCAGATTCTAGTGTGAACTGACCAAAGTTACCACAACCAGATTCTAGTGTGACCTACGAAGGTTACTATAACCAGATTCTAGTGTGACCTGACCAAAGGTACTACAACCAGATTCTAGTGTGACCTACAAAGAGTCCAAAAGGTTTATTAGGGCCATATACATGGCCAATGGGAAACAGAACATACTGGCTACACAAGAAACGATGCCTATTACCAGTTGAACAGAAGAGAGCAGGTCGTGGTTTTCAGACTCCGCACAGGCCACAACAGACTGAGGTACCATCTATTCAATAAACTGAATATATGTGGCACTGACGAATTCACCTGTGGTACAGGGAAAATGACCGCTGAACATCTGCTGCAAAATTGGCCGACATACGAGGACCAGAGAAAGCACATGTGGCCATCACCAGTGGCAACACTAGACAAGCTCTATGGTAGTGTCGACAACCTCAGGATGACCGCTGCTTTCTTCGAACAAATTCAAGATGACGCCTGACAGCGTAAGAAAAAGATAATTCACTGCTGCATCGTAGACCCTATCACTAATTTAACGTGTAATCTTTTTTAACCACATCTATTTCACTGATAAAACTATCGGACCGCCTCATGTTTCTCTCATTGTCACACAGTTTATTCTCCCAAATAGCCACATCTGTTTTTCTCATAAACCTGACGCCTCTCAGACTTCTAAAGTCGCCATAAAGTTTATTTTCTTAAATGATCACTCTCAAATAACCATATCTGTTTACTCGATAAAACTGGCAGTCTGACTTAGATTTCTCTCATCGCCATACTCCGCTTGCTCTCAAAGAACATGTTCTTTATCCACCATAAACTGTTTCGTTTATCGCCATACACTTAATGATGCTCTCAAATTTCTACATCTCACATTTGGCTCATGAACTCTTGGTTTGGCTCGTGTTTCATTTCCGATTATACGATTAATGCTCGTATACAACCACATATATTTCCATTTGGGTGTTGATATTGTTGTTGTTGTTGTTGTTGATGATGGTGCTGCTGTCTTCTTATTCTTCATCTTCCTCATTATCTCTCAGATAAGCACATCTATTTTCTTCAATAAAACAAACAGCTCTTCTCCCGCGTCTCCCGTCGCCATATTGTTTATCTTCTAATTGGGTTGGGGAGTGTCATGTAGTCACTCCGCTCCTCTCGTGGAGTCGGCGGACCTGTGGACCATTGTTCCATCTGTTTGTTCTCCCGACATAAGCACATGTCTGTGTGCCCAATTTTTTAAATTTCTTGAACATATGGCTTCTCTTGGCTTGGCTTCGTTCGTTCTCAATCTCCCGCTACCAAACCCTGAAAGGGCTTAAGTAATAGAATATAGTCCAGAGAACGGAATGCGTTGTGTCGTAGTTTACATCTTGACTGCGATATTTGCAGCTTTCGGTCCAACATATCCGACTTCAGTAAGCATTTTTTAGTACCGGGTTAGCATTCCCTCTTCGATCCTTTCTCCTTAGCCAGTCTGCACTGCTGCAGCCTGTTATCCAGGATCACCGCGTGGATGTGTAGAAGGGTCTTGACAGCTATGGTTCGCTGGCCCTGACGCTAGCAGTCAGCTATGGGTCGCTGACCACTGCAGCTCATGCGCTGCTCAGCATCTTGATCCCTGCTGAACATATGATTTTGCAATCTGCTATGGCCTGTTCCCAGTCTGGCTACTGTCACGTGATCTCTTCTTGGCAATGAGCAGTATGGATACGCTTCTGCTGTATCAGATCCTGGCTGCTCTCTAAGCCACTTGTCTTTGAAGTTCATTTTTATAACCGTTTGATTTCTTCATACGTAGCTCTGTCTTCAGTTTGAGTTTAATTTTTTTTTAAATATTTTTTTAATGTTTTTTTTGCGTTCGCCTTATTTCTGTATTCTCCAAGGCGGTGTGTGTTGCACTGTGGTTTTTATTTTGTCGCCCAGTGCATCCGACTTCAGCATGCATTTTATCTAAGGGTCTGCTTCCTCCTGCATTTTCTAAGGGTATGTTTCCCTGTGATAGCGGCTGGTGCTGTGATGGGGATCGAACCCAGCACCTTTGGTTGTGAGCCGTGTCACTTAACCACTAGCCCACGACGACTCCGTTTGAGTTTTGCTTCTTCCATCTTTTGCCAGTCTATCTGCCTTCCTCATTTGCTCTATCTGTCACCCTCTTTTGCCAGTCTATCTGCCTCCCTCTTTTGCCAATCTATCTGCCTCCTCATTGCCATGTATCGTACAGTGTGGCAGGGATCCACTGCATTTTCGCTCTCTTGACACTGTGGCTTGCATTCATGAGTGCCTCAGACAGGTTGTCCAATCCATTGTTTTGATGGTTTCTGGGGGCCATAATGACTGACAGGGAACCTTGAGGAAATATATCTTGTCTATGACAGCTAATGCAGCTTTTATTTGTGCAACAGCCTCAGCTCTCAGCCTTTAGTCTTAGCTCTCAGCCTCAGCCTTAGCTCTCAAACTAAACTCTCAGCCTCAGCTATCAGCCTTAGCTCTCAGACTAAACTCTCAGCCTCAGCTCGCAGCCTTTAGTCTTAGCTCTCGGCCTTAGCTTTCAGCCTTTAGTTTCATCTCTCAGCCTCAGCTCTCAGCCTTTAGTCTTACCTCAGCTTTAGCTCTCAGCCTCAGCTCTCAGTCTTTAGTCTTACCTCTCATCCTTAGCTCTCAGCCTCAGCTCTCAGCCTTTAATCTTAGCTCTCGGTCGTAGCTCTCATCCTCAGCTCTCAGCCTTTAGTCTTACCTCTCAGCTTTAGCTCCCAGCCTCAGTCTTACCTCTCAGCCTTAGCTCCCAGCCTCACCCTTAGCCCTCAAGACGTTTGAGAAGTGTCCATCAGCCACTGAGATATAGATTTCCTGTCTGTTATTTAATGCCGTGTATCCTCCTCTCCTCCATTTTGCATAGATCTCATTGCTGACCCATCTGTCTATATGCTGCTCAATTCTGTGGCTGGGTATGTCTCTTACTATATTCTAAGGCTATTCGTTTTCTCTCTAGTTATGTTTGGGTGCTTTTTTTCATCACTTCTAGAATTCTGTCAACTTTTGAATCATGTTCTTTTACATGGTGGAAATTTGCTGCTTCTCTTTAGGGGCTTTGCTTTTATCTGTACATATATGGGGCTAGTGTTTTCGCTTTTTGAGAATAGCCGTTTCTCTGGAGTCTGCATCGGCCATATTCTTCCAGTCTTTTATTGATTGGATGATTTAGGAGCCGTTTGAATTTGTCTGCCAGTTGTAGTACTTTGTAAATTTGTCTGCCAGTTGAAGTACTTTGTAAATTTGTCTGCCTGTTGTAGTACTTTGTAAATTTGTCTGCCAGTTGAAGTACTTTGTAAATTTGTCTGCCTGTTGTAGTACTTTGTAAATTTGTCTGCCAGTTGAAGTACTTTGTAAATTTGTCTGCCTGTTGTAGTACTTTGTAAATGTGTCTGCCAGTTGAAGTACTTTGTAAATTTGTCTGCCTGTTGTAGTACTTTGTAAATTTGTCTGCCAGTTGTAGTACTTTGTAAATTTGTCTGCCTGTTGAAGTACTTTGTAAATTTGTCTGCCAGTTGTAGTACTTTGTAAATTTGTCTGCCAGTTGTAGTACTTTGTAAATTTGTCTGCCAGTTGAAGTACTTTGTAAATTTGTCTGCCAGTTGAAGTACTTTGTAAATTTGTCTGCCTGTTGTAGTACTTTGTAAATTTTCTCCTTCAGTCAATAGTTGCAGCTTTGTTATTTTTTCATTTCTCTTAATAGTGTTGATTTCTCATCTTCTGCAATAATTCTGGTTTGTAAATTTGACTGCTGTTGTTCTTCCAAAAGTGGACTTTATATTGTTGCTCAGGCTGGAATTTCTAATTCTAAAGCTGGTATCACATTTTCCATGTACAACAATTTCAGTATTTGGTGGTCTATATTATTGTTGCACCGACTGACCGGCAGATAATTCGGTAATCGCTCATATCAGCCATTTTACCGATTAATCGGAAGAGGTTTATTGGCCGATTAATCGGTTTTGATAATCGGACATTCTTTTTAAAAAAAACTATTATGGCTAGGTATGACCACCTTGTAGCACACGTTCCACAATAACAGTTACGGAAATTGGCCCGTGAAGGACAACTGTAAACCAGCAGACTACTAAATTGGCCCGTAAAGGACAGCTATCAACCAGCAGACTACTAAATTGGCCCGTGAAGGACAGCTGTCAACCAGCAGACTACTAAATTGGCCCGTGAAGGACAACTGTAAACCTGCAGACTCCTAAATTGGCCCGTAAAGGACAGCTATCAACCAGCAGACTACTAAATTGGCCCGTAAAGGACAGCTATCAACCAGCAGACTACTAAATTGGCCCGTGAAGGACAACTGTAAGCCAACAGACTACTAAATTGGCCCGTAAAGGACAGCTATCAACCAGCAGACTACTAAATTGGCCCGTAAAGGACAGCTATCAACCAGCAGACTACTAAATTGGCCCGTAAAGGACAGCTATCAACCAGCAGACTACTAAATTGGCCCGTGAAGGACAACTGTAAGCCAACAGACTACTAAGTCGTCGTATCAGTCTCATATGCCGATACAAACTGGCGCACAACCGGCGCAGATCCAAGATTTGACCCCTCTCTGAGGTACTGAGCACGAGACGGTTTCAGAGGAAAAAATTAACGGGAAAGCGGGCGTAGTCCAAAACCGATGAGTGACATGTGTTAATCACGTGTCCACTCCAGGGTTAACTAGTACCATTCGTTACGTATAGAGTGGTGTGGTTACTAAGGACGTTGTTGCTGTTCAACTCTCTGCCACACAACATTCTCGCGTAGGCTCAGACTTTTTTATTTACTTATCTCATCTGTTGCACACTACAGGAAAATGTGGTTTACATGATTGGATTAAGCAGTGATTGTTCAGCTTCATAAAATTGTCGAAACTTATTTGGGTAAAAAAAAATGTGTTTATGGTAATTATAATTGAGGGAATAACATTCAATGTTGTATACTTTTTTTGTATACTGCTGAGGAGCAAGCATGGTTCAGACAGGAAAGAAGCACTACAGAACATATTTTTAATTTAAGGCTACTATGCGAGAAATATCTTGAACAGCAGCAAACACTGTATCATGTGTTTGTTGATTTGAAGAAGGTGTTTGATAGGGTATGGCATAAAGCGCTGTGGGCAACCGTGAGGATGTATGAAATCAACGGAAATATTATAAAGGTCCTTGAACACCTGTATGACAAGGCGTCCAGCGCAGTTCTTGTGAATGGGAGGCGAGGAGACTGGTTTCGCATTTCATCAGTTGGTGTGAGACAGGGGTGTACACTCTCTCCAACACTTTTCAATATATTCCTTGAGGGAATTATGAGTGAGGCACTTGGAGGTCACGTTGGTACTGTCACGATAGGGGGCGGAACGATTACCAACCTTCGTTTTGCAGATGATATTGACGGGTTGGCGGGTTCAGAAGCAGAACTCCAGGAATGGGTCAGAAGGCTCGATGAAACAGCTCTTGGCTGTGGTATGGAGATAAACGCTGGAAAAACAAAATTAATGACCAACAACGCCACGGGCTTCAACAACAAGATAAAAGCTAACGGTCAGGAACTCGAAGTGGTTGACCGTTTTAAATATCTTGGATCGATTGTCAGTGATGAAGGATCAAAATGTGAGGTGTTGGCCAGAATAGTACAGACAATAGCGGCGCTTGCACGGCTTATCAAAATTTGGCAAGATAAACGGTTAGCACTAAGCACGAAAATCAGATTAATGCGTACATTGATCCTGCAATATCCCTCTATGCGTGTGAGACATGGACAGTTACAGCTGGCCTGCGGCGGAGGATACAGGCATTAGAGATGAGATGTTTCCGAAGACTTCTAAACGTCACGTACAAAGATCGAGTTTGAAATGAAGAAATACGAGAAAGAATTACAACAACAATAGGGCCTTTGGAAGACCTCTTGGCAACTGTCAAAAGAAGGAAACTCGCTTGGTACGGCACATATCGAGATCAACTGGTCTTGCAAATACGATCCTCCACGGAAAATGTGCAAGGCAGACGACGAAGAGGCCGGCCCAAAAAGAGGTGGGGGGACAACATAAAAGAATGGACCAGTCTCCGACCAGAAGAGTCACAGGGAGTGACCTCTGACAGAGAAGAATGACGTGGGGTTGTAAGGATGTCTTCATGTGTGCCCCAACGACCTCACTGGTTACGGGATGACCTGACCTGATACTTGATACGCCTTATTACATATTATCGAAAGTTTGTTTCATAACTGGGAGGATAGATGATGCAATATTATCAGCAATTACCTACAGTTACTTACGCTACTCATTTCATATCACAATACATAATTACGTGATAAATAATCGACGGCCGATTACTCGGTATAGGCTAATAAGGCAAAGTAGATTAATCGATAATCTACCAATTTGCTTATCAGTGCAATCACAGCCTACAGTAGATCTATAGTAGAACACGTGCAACCATTTTCTGCACCCCACGTAGTTCCTTCTAATTTTTTTAAATTAAAATAATTTGTTGTTTACCTTTTATTGACATTTTTCAATTTGATTTGAAATCCATGTTGTAGGGTTAGCGTCTTCTCCACGCGTGGAGACATGTCTGTCTGTCTGATTTGTAAACTTGAGACATGTCTGTTTGTCTGATTTGTAAACTTGAGACATGTCTGTCTGTCCGATTTGTAAACTGTCTTTCCACGTGAACAAGCGTTATGTCTGATACCCTTAGCCTCAGGCTAGTTTAAACGGTTGTTTATGGAAAGCATTCAAAATGATAGTTGATGTATGATTTGACAGGCAAGTGTCAGTACAGGAATTCCAGACCTGGTCTGTTCAACTTATGTTTACTGACCGAGACCGCCGGACGGAACGCGAGAATGTTCTAGTCTATGTCCTTCACAGGCAATCTAGAACTATCATTGAGCCATTTGATGTCGTGTTTCACTAAATACAAACACAAAAACGGTACGTGTCCCTTTACCCCAAACAGAGTGTTCCCATCATACGTATATGACAGAACCTGGACTATGTACAGTCGACAGGCGAAGAAGTTTAACCACTTCCGCCTGGGCTGTCTAAAAAAAACTTCTGAACATAAAATGGCAAGATAGGATTACAGATCTAGAAGCTCTTTCGCGGGCTGGCGTGACAAGCACACATGCAACTCTGTACAAATCGCAGCTTAGATGGACTAGCCATGTTGTCTGCATGACAGATGAGCGACTTCCAAAGAAAATATTCTATGGCGAACTGAAGTCTCGCGGTGGCCAAATAAACCGTTACAAAGACACTTTGAAAGCCTCACTAAATTACTGCGCATGCGACATTGACCCTGATCATTAGGAAAATATTGCTGCTGATCGCTCTGCCTGGCGTAGTAAAGTCTCCGCTGACACGACACATATGGAGCAAACAAGAATCAAGGAAGCTGTACAGAGACGGGCGACACGAACGGCAAGAGACGAGTTGCCTCCGTCTGACGGTCAGACAGTGTTTCTCTGCCCTCAGTGTGACAGATGCTTTCAGACTCGGATTGATTTGATCAGCTACCTCCACACCCACTCCAGGATTGATTTGATCAGCCACCCACTCCAGGATTGGTTTGATCAGCCACCCACTAGAGGATTGGTTTGATCAGCCACCTACTCCAGGATTGGTTTGATCAGCCACCCACTCCAGGATTGGTTTGATCAGCCACCCACTCCAGGATTGGTTTGATCAGCCACCCACTCCAGGATTGGTTTCATCAGCCACCCACTCCAGGATTGGTTTCATCAGCCACCCACTCCAGGATTGGTTTGATCAGCCACCCACTCCAGGATTGGTTTCATCAGCCACCCACTCCAGGATTGGTTTGATCAGCCACCCACTCCAAGATTGGTTTCATCAGCCACCCACTCCAGGATTGGTTTCATCAGCCACCCACTCCAGGATTGGTTTGATCAGCCACCCACTCCAAGATTGGTTTCATCAGCCACCCACTCCAGGATTGGTTTCATCGGCCACCTACGAATCCACTCCAGGATTGGTTTGATCAGCCACCCACTCCAGGATTGGTTTCATCAGCCACCTATGAATCCACTCCAGGATTGACAGATGACAATATGATCCTTTTCGGAAACGATGGAAAAACTACATTGTACATACGATGATTGTAGCGGGACATTCTACATTAGACATACGATGATTGTAGCGGGACATTCTACATACGATGATTGTAGCGGGACATTCTACATTAGACATACGATGATTGTAGCGGGACATTGTACATACGATGATTGTAGCGGGACATTCTACATTAGACATACGATGATTGTAGCGGGACATTCTACATACGATGATTGTAGCGGGACATTCTACATACGATGATTGTAGCGGGACATTCTACATACGATGATTGTAGCGGGACATTCTACATACGATGATTGTAGCGGGACATTCTACATTAGACATACGATGATTGTAGCGGGACATTCTACATACGATGATTGTAGCGGGACATTCCGTAACGAGTAGGACAAGTGAATATAATTTTATTTTAAATAATAAGTACAAACTTAGATTCGGAAAGATGTATAGAAAAGATGGTTATATTCAGATTTGAGACCAAGCTTCTGTAAGAATACAGAGCCCTAAAAAAAACACAAGTAATTTTCCTGGCTGCTTGCCAAACACCACAATTTTAATTATTGAGGTGGCCAGAATAAAACAATGTCGACAAAGAAGGCGCTGAAAACGTCCAAACCACTTATTTTGATTGGTCGATACCACATGAACTCGCACACATGCGAATCAAGCATATGCCTGTACCATTTTTTGCGGTTGTCACTTACAATTTGATGATCAAATCTCAGTTTATTGGCAATTCCGCTATACTCGCGATGTTTGACATCCCCATAGTTGAAAAAGTGGACTTTTCTGTGACGTCACTACCCCCAAAATCCGGTGCTAAATAAATATTAATATTTGTTTTGGGTGAATTAAGGGATAAGTACCACGAAAACCACACGAAAATTCTCTACCTTGTGCTAGAAGTACACATAATATACATGTAGTTCAAATGCCTCTACCTGGCCCATTTATATAATCCTTATATTATAAAATATTACAACAGTTTGATTGTCTTGGAAGACTTTTTGAACTGTAGCTATTATTAGCTCGCACGACGTCTGATCGAGAATGGGAACATACCGTTTGTCATTTTGAATGTTGTCATGGACAGAGGTGTCGATGGATCCCGTAGCTGATCTTCAAGAAAACTACTGCTAATCTGAACGTCAGTCTGCCAGAGGCGTTGCATGGATGCCATATTGGGACTATTTAGACTAGCATCCTCGCTGCATGCAGCCTGAGGCTTAGTCAGGCATCGTGCCCATTTATGGTCATACTGGATCCTGCATACCTACTCTCTGTGACGCCACAAGACAGAGCCACCAGGACAAGTTAAGTTTAAGGAACAATTATCTCAATTCCTGCCTACAGGGACCCCGCCTCCCCCCAACTTGTCTAGGTAGCTTGGTAGGTGTTCCGATAATGTGAACCGTTACACTGAGTTGTCTGCCTACGGGTGTTACCAGGCACGTCAGGTACAAGCAGCGTTTCCATTTAGCTCATCACAACGTGTTGGCAGATTGCACGTTTGGTCAAATAATTTAACTATCGCTAGGCTTCGTTGTTATTCCTAGGCTTCACTGCCATCACTAGGCTTCGGTGTCATCACTAGGCTTCGGTGTCATCACTAGGCTTTGGTACCATCACTAGGCTTTGGTGCCATCACTAGGCTTTGGTGCCATCACTAGGCTTTGGTGCCATCACTAGGCTTCACTGCCATCACTAGGCTTTGGTGCCATCACTAGGCTTCACTGCCATCACTAGGCTTTGGTGCCATCACTAGGCTTCACTGTCATCACTAGGCTTCACTGCCATCACTAGGCTTCACTGTCATCACTAGGCTTCACTGTCATCACTAGGCTTTGGTGCCATCACTAGGCTTCACTGTCATCACTAGGCTTCACTGCCATCACTAGGCTTCACTGCCATCACTAGGCTTTGGTGCCATCACTAGGCTTCACTGCCATCACTAGGCTTCACTGTCATCACTAGGCTTTGGTGCCATCACTAGGCTTCACTGCCATCACGGCTTCACTGCCATCACTAGGCTTCACTGTCATCACTAGGCTTCACTGTCATTACTAGGCTTCACTGCCATCACTAGGCTTCACTGTCATCACTAGGCTTCACTGTCATCACTAGGCTTTGGTGCCATCACTAGGCTTCACTGTCATCACTAGGCTTCACTGTCATCACTAGGCTTCACTGCGATTGTTGAAATTTAATAAATGAATCACACGAACAACATAAAACGCTGAGATCACACGGACCATTGTCAGAACGGCAGGCAGACTTGTTGACACAACAACCGCAACAACAAGCCGCAACTCTCTGTTGTGGGTCACATGGCCCACTGCCGACTCGGAAAGAATTGTTTCGCCTCGGCCCATGCCCGCGAAGAACCCGGGAATGAAATGTGTAATACATTTTAGAAGCGGGTAGGCGGGTTCGCAATTTTAAAAAAAATTATTGTGTTTTTTTTTTGGCGTTCGCCTTATTTCTCTATTCCACAAGGCGGTGTGTGTTGCACTATGTTTTTATTATGCGCCTGTCGGCCCAGTGCATCCGACTTCGGTATTATTTTATGTAAGAGTCTGCTTCCTGAATGGATAACGTACACAAAAAATGATGCCTATTACCAGTTGAACAGAAGAGAGCAGGTCGTGGTCTTCAGACTCCGCACAGGCCACAACAGACTGAGGTACCACCTATTCAATAAACTGAAGATAGGTGGCACTGACGAATGCAGGTGTGGTACAAGGAAAATGACCGCTGAACACCTGCTGCAAAATTGGCCGACAATACGAGGACCAGAGAAAGCACATGTGGCCATCACCAGTGGCAACAATAGACTAACTCAGGATGATCGCTGCTTTCTTCGAACAAATTCAAGCCGACGTCTGACAGTGAACGAAGAAGAAGGAAGAAGGAAGAAGGAAAAGGGAAGGAGGGAGGAAGGAGGGAGGAAGGAGACGAATCAATTTTTCAAAACTTGATAGCTTCCCCCGCATTATTATCATAATTTTAATTTGTTCTTTTTTCTCCATGTATTCTCGTGAAAAAAAATTATTTTTTAAAATTGTGGTGACCGGCATACTGCTTAAATTCTGTATCTGTTTGTAACGGCTTTGCTTAGATCACAGGGCGTACTGAAGAAGGTGGCTGTGTATTTCACGCTGTTGTGCAATGCAAGGTTTCTCAGTAGGATCGCTACTATGGTGATTACAGTGCCAAATTCCCTGCCTCGTTGGCCAGGTTTATGCAACACATCCTATTTCTAGATGCACGACGTGGACATTAAGTGGGATGTGGTCTTGGTCAGTGTGTTGTACCTGACCCTGGCGCGAGGCAATATTTTGGTTCATATGTTGTACCTGACCCTGGCGCGAGGTAATATCTTGGTTCATATGTTGTACCTGACCCTGGAGCGATGCAATGTCTGTGTTGTGTGTTGTGCTGTTCTGTGTTGTACTGCTGCCCGAAGCTACTAGTGCTCTGGTGAGTTAAAACTGAACGTTACTTCTGACTAAGGTTCCGGTGGAGCCTCATACATCCTTGGGCGGACTTGAGAAGGTTGACCCGGTCCTCCTGGCTGTAAAAATGCAATACTAGGGTCCTGAGTAAGCTTTTAACTATAGGGATTATAGTGTCGATCCCCATCTCGTTGGCTAAACTGCTGTGACACAGTATGTTTCCAGAGGGACTGCAAGGAAGTGAGGTGGGGGTTTTGTTAGGTATGTTACCCTGGCCATGATTTCTCCTCGCTCCCTACCAATGCTGGTATAATTAGGGTGAGTCAGTACATCTCTGATGTCAATGGACTACTTTAAGAGCTGGTAGTTCGGACGCCATCGGCAAGCAGGCCTCATCGTAGAGGGGATATAAACATGCTGGACACGATGCAAAGACGAGCGACAAAACTGATAGTGGGATTCCAGAATAACAGGTATGAGGGTAGACTACGAATGGTCGGCCAACAGTGTCTAGAAAACAGAAAAATTCGAGGTGACTTAACGCGAGTCTATAAGATGATCAAAGCAAAGGATAAATTAGACTATAAATTAGACTATAACCAGTTTTTCAAAGTCCAGCCATTTACAAAAACAACAGGGAACCGCCACAAATTAACTAAAAAAGATCCAGATTAGATATTATGAATTTTTTTTTTAGAAAGAGAATGATGAATGCTTGGAATGCATTGCCACAGAAAATAGTGGAGACACGATCAATTAATGTATTCAAGAATAGATTGAATGTGCATAGTTTTTAGATCAAGGAAATGTAAAATAAACTGTATACAGTCTCTGCAGAGTCTTCTAAACCAGTATGAAACGACGTCAGTTAAGTCTAAATATTGGCAGATAGCGATGGTCTAGCATGAAGACTGCTTTCGAGATATGTCCTTTGCGCGACTTCGTCTTTTGTGACCCAGTTATACGAGTGGATCAGAAGGATGGGTCCTCGGTCTGCGCAAGTGGACGGCTTCCGTGTGCTACAGAATGTTTCAGGTTTAGGGACCGTTTAGCAGGATTTGGACAAATATTCAAGGGGAATAACAAACACTACACGCTACAATTAGCACAGCCATCTCCTACGATTCAATGCTTAACCAAGGACAAGACAAATCTCAGACGCCAGGTAGAGATAGCGACTAAAAAATGTTGCAATGACGCCTAACATATCAAGATCAGTGTCGTACAATACTCCCACAACTTTACGCACAATACTCCCACAACTTTACGCACAATACTCGTACAATATTACGCACATTACTCCTACAATATTACGCACAGTACTCGTACAACATTACGCACAATACTCGTACAATATTACGCACAGTACTCCTACAATATTACGCACAATACTCGCACACTATTACGCACAGTACTCGTACAACATTACGCACAATACTCGTACAATATTACGCACAGTACTCCTACAATATTACGCACAATACTCGCACACTATTACGCACAGTACTCGTACAACATTACGCACAATACTCGTACAATATTACGCACAATATTCGAACAATATTACGCACAATACCTTTCACCGTCTGCTCGGTATGTCAGCAATCTTAGCGCTGCTACAAATACACGGACCTACAATGCCACACCTGGCCAGAGGGAGCCGAGGTGACACAGAAGCTGTGGGGCTCCCACGTGGATTCGGAGAGAACTGTGGACTTCGTCCTAGCGATGTGATTATAAATCTAGCATGACCAAAAAGCCTGAACGCAGAAGAAGAAGACATTGTAACAGATCTTAGCTGTACGGACAATATATGGGTTGGAGCTTAGACAACCCTGTATTTCTTTCTTCTTCGTGGGATTTGAGTCAATGCAGCCGAACTCAGTCCCGCCAACATTTGAGTAACCAAATCGAGCCACGGCGTAACCTGACGTAAGTTTCAGGCCATGTGTCAACATCTGGAACGATAGTGGTTAGTGACGAATAGGCTTGTTACCGCCGATAAACCCGCGTCGTCTGGAAACCACGCGAACAGGATGGATGATGGTAAGCAGACAGACAAAAATAAGGGCGGTTTTTGAAATCACGTGATCTGGTATGCAGATCGAATATAAATCCCGGGGTAGACAGACTTGGGGAGCATTACATGATAATACTTGAGAGAGTGAGAGAGAGAGAGAGAGAGAGAGAAATAGGTACTTTGGGGAGAGACGCTCAATGGAGAGCAGGCGGCGGGGAGACAAGACTTGAGAGATGACATGAGATAGACACAGAGAGAGAGCATTTCACTTCAGAGACAGAGAGAAAACACTTCACTGCAGAGACGGAGGTACTTTGGAAAGAGACGCTCAGTTGAGGGCAGGCGACGAAGATATGCAGTTGAGGAAGATTTGAGTTGAGATTTAGGCGACGGGGAGAGGCAGTTGAGATAGACACGCAGTAAGGAAGGTAACCTTAATATTATGTAGTGGTCGTAATTCCAAGTCGTCAGTAGCTTATAGAGGCAGTCTTCCAGTCTTCATATTGACGCAGTCCCACTGATCACGTCGACATCACCTTGATCATGTGAATGTAAGTCGTCGGTCGCAGCTAGAGGCAGTTATGCAGTGATCCCATGGAACAGATTTTATGCAGTCTATCTGTACCACGTGGAGACCACTTTGATTTACCGCCGAGAGGAGGAACAAGGCCACGGACGGTATACCTGGGTTCAGAACCTACGAACTTTACCATATGCGGCAATCCGCAACTAAGTTCGATCGCAGCAGGCAAGATTAGGAGATGAGATCAGTAGACCAGATTAGGAGAGGAGATCAGCAGACCAGATTAGGAGAGGAGATCAGCAGACCAGATTAGGAGAGGAGATCAGCAGACCAGATTAGGAGAGGAGATCAGCAGACCAGATTAGGAGAGGAGATCAGCAGACCAGATTAGGAGAGGAGATCAGCAGACCAGATTAGGAGAGGAGATCAGCAGACCAGATTAGGAGAGGAGATCAGCAGACCAGATTAGGAGAGGAGATCAGCAGACCAGATTAGGAGAGGAGATCAGCAGACCAGATTAGGAGAGGAGATCAGCAGACCAGATTAGGAGAGGAGATCAGCAGACCAGATTAGGAGAGGAGATCAGCAGACCAGATTAGGAGAGGAGATCAGCAGACCAGATTAGGAGAGGAGATCAGCAGACCAGATTAGGAGAGGAGATCAGCAGACCAGATTAGGAGAGGAGATCAGCAGACCAGATTAGGGAATATGGACGTATAAATAGAGAGAGAGAGAATTTAAGTTGTTAGAAAGTTTGTAGTTGGCGGTGTTTCTTGATTAAATAATATGTTGTATTGTGTTTATAGTTAGTGTTACTTGAATTTGTTTAGAGCGAGTGTTGAGTGAAATAGAATAGAGCAGACCCATTTATCGTCTGCGACAGAGCTCCATCAAATCGATCTGCTCTGGTATAACATGATACTCAGTGGAGACAATTCTTGGCATGGGAAATATAGGTCGCCCTGTGATGTATTGGATATACGATTGTCAAATGTAGAGTGGCAAAACCCTGAAAGCGACCAATCCACATACATGCGCATGACATATTGCGGTCACGTCAAGAGAATTCATGCAGTAAAAGAGATGCCCTTGCGATCTCCCAGGCCATGGGAAAGATATGAGGTGACGAAAGCATTACTTTTTGTTTTTTTTAAACATTACATGAAAGGTTTGGCAGCACTACTGTAACATCTGAGCTTGAATTATGGGAAAGATACTCAGTGTTTTTATATTTATATTTGACATCTCCACTCTGAGATCATCTTCAACTTATAGTCAATTTTGTTCTTTTTGTAGTGTGCGCAGATAATTCAGCTTCAGACACATTTCGTTGAATGCTTAATAATTTCAAATGTTGTCCTAACCGTAGATAAAACGAGTTATTCACTTGTTTATTCCCGAATCATGTGGGTCGACCCAACCTACAAAATGGGTACCAGAACAGGCCTGAGAAGTAAAGGCAGGCGACGTGATGCTGACACGTCATCCGTAGTGTGCCATTAGTTAATTAAATATGGGTCCAAACTCATATTCACAATATGCCACATTGGCGTGTAAACAGTACATTTCGTTTTTTTTTACTTTTTCTTCAAGTATATGATATGTATTATTTCTAGAGCTTTTTTGTCAAGTTCAGAATGTTAGTCGGCACTTCCTTTGTAGATTTTATTTTACTTACTACACAGAGTCAATGAACGAATTACGTATACGTGGCTTAACTATAAAAAGCAAGATACTTGTGAATGGACATCATATCGAGACTTCTATAAACATCACAATCAATGACCCAAAACTAGAAGTTAATTCCTTTAAATATTTAGGGTCCTGCACAAGTAGTGACGGAAAATATAATAAGGAAATAAGACAAGATTCGAGATGGGCGCCATTATCAAAACTGGATGTGATATGAGACAGTAACATCGGTACTAGTGCTGTCGTATCTTTTGTAGGGATGTGAGAGCTGAGTACATACTGCTGAGGAGAGATGAGATGTTTGGTCAGGCAAAACATACTGGTCGGACTGTGTTAGTCAGGGTCAGGCAAAACATACTGATCGGACAGTGTTAGTCACGGTCAGGCAAAACATACTGATCGGACTGTGTTAGTCAGGGTCAGGCAAAACATACTGATCGGACTGTGTTAGTCAGGGTCAGGCAAAACATACTGATCGGACTGTGTTAGTCAGGGTCAGGCAAAACATACTGATCGGACAGTGTTAGTCACGCTCAGGCAAAACATACTGATCGGACTGTGTTAGTCAGGGTCAGGCAAAACATACTGATCGGACTGTGTTAGTCAGGGTCAGGCAAAACATACCGATCGGACAGTGTTAGTCACGGTCAGGCAAAACATACTGATCGGACTGTGTTAGTCAGGGTCAGGCAAAACATACCGATCGGACAGTGTTAGTCAGGGTCAGGCAAAACATACTGATCGGACTGTGTTAGTCAGGGTCAAGCAAAACATACTGATCGG
Source organism: Ariolimax columbianus (assembly GCA_036924085.1). Taxonomy (NCBI): domain Eukaryota; kingdom Metazoa; phylum Mollusca; class Gastropoda; order Stylommatophora; family Arionidae; genus Ariolimax; species Ariolimax columbianus. The sequence continues at coordinate 75,200,968 of JAVGWX010000013.1, forward strand.
ACTGTGTTAGTCAGGGTCAGGCAAAACATACTGATCGGACTGTGTTAGTCAGGGTCAGGCAAAACATACCGATCGGACAGTGTTAGTCACGGTCAGGCAAAACATACCGATCGGACTGTGTTAGTCAGGGTCAGGCAAAACATACTGATCGGACTGTGTTAGTCAGGGTCAGGCAAAAAATACTGATCGGACATGTTAGTCAGGGTCAGGCAAAACATACCGATCGGACTGTGTTAGTCAGGGTCAGGCAAAACATACTGATCGGGCTGTGTTAGTCAGGGTCAGATAAAATATACTGATTAGACACTATTAGCCAGGGTCAGATAAAATATACTAATTAGACACTATTAGCCAGGGTTAGATGAAATATACTAGCCACGACCCCCATCTCACATCCACTCGGTTCTCCCAGGATCCAGGCTATTTCATGGCAGACTGTCTAACGAGGTGGGCGATCGACGTGATCCCCGTAGTACAGAACGTCATGTACGTAGATGAAACCAAGCATAGCACAACAGCCTAGATGACTCTTGGCCACCTTTTTAGCACGCTCGGGATGTGAGGATAGCTACTGTAACCTGCCACTTAACTTCCTTTTCAGAGCTGACAAGAGAATAAACTTACTCACTGGGGCATTAATGACAACATCAACGTGTGGGAAGAAGGATAAAAGGTGTTGAATATACATGCTACCGAAAAATGTAGCACATCTCTTATAAATAACATAAAAGGAATGATTATGTGGGAGATAAAATATATTTCCTTGCAGATCAACACGAAACACTTCTGTCAGTAGTGAAACGTCGAGAAATTGCGTACGAAGAAGAAAAAAACGTCGAGAAATTGCGTACGAAGAAGAAAAAAACGTCGAGAAATTGCGTACGAAGAAGAAAAAAACGTCGAGAAATTGCGTACGAAGAAGAAAAAAACGTCGAGAAATGACTTGGTTTGGGCATGTAACAAGACATGACTCCATCTCAAAAGTAATATTATTGCAGGGAACGGTTGAACGCCGAAGGAAGCGAGGAGGACAAAGAAAGTCATGGGTTGATAACATTACACCACAGACATGACATGATTTTTGCACACTCAGTTGGCCGGGCTGATGATAGAGAAATATTGAGAACATTTTGTGCTGATGCTCCCACCATGTACAACATCTATGGATGACATTTTGTGCTGATGCTCCCACCATGTACATAGCTATGGAGGAAATGTTTGGCTGATGCTTCCACCATGTACACAGTTCCCCGTGTACTAAGCACATATTAGGGCCAGGTCAAAAAACTTCTTCATTACCTGCCGGTGAAAGGCACAAGAAGGTGAAAAAAAAGAAAAAAAAAGAACACGTTTGCACCATCACACCTCTACAACCCTAACGAGTTAATGGTTTATTGATTTATTGATTGACTGATTGATTATCAATATAGTATTTTACTGAAACCAGCATATCAACTGTCGCATTGGGAGGAAGACTAACGTCTAGTCAGGCAAAATATACTGACCAGACATGTTAGACAGGAAGACAAAACATACTGGCCAAGAACCTCGCCTTGGCTACCTCGTAGCTCTCCCTTGAAACGAGCTGTTTTCATGGCAGCCTAGCTAACAAGGTGTTGGATCGACGTGAACGACACGCAGATGAAGTCAAGCATAGCACAACCTTCTGGAGAACCCCATCCACCTTCATCAGTACGCTCGGGATGTGAGGAAAGCTGCTGCAACGCGCCATTTAACGTCCTCTTCAGGTCCACAAAAGAGTAAACCTACTCATTGTGGGCATTGGAAATAACAACTGTCGCAATTAATGAGGTCACCATCGTGACCAGATGCTCACAAGTCCACACCCCCCTCCCTCCCCCGCCGCCAGGTTTGATGCTTCTATGTTCGCATTTCACTTAAGACGTAACCATATCTTCACTGCCTTCCGTTGTCGAGCGCAGGGAATGAGATTCCGACATGCAATCCCAAATGTTTAAAACTACTACAAAAAAGAGCTCTTGAGTAACAGAGTTGTAGAACGCTCTACTCTCAGCAAAAATACAGGGTTCGACCTCCCTTTATCGATACTGTCCAATCGACCCAGCCGTAAATAGCCACCTAGATGATGTTAGAACATAATGCAGAAATGAAGAGAACTGACTACCCCACCTATTAAATGATAAAGTCTAGCACAATGAAGCCTAAAGATTTCATCGTAACAGCAGATTCGACTAGGCGACTACCTGTTCAGTATTGATAGTGCGACAACTTCACAACATCCGTCAAGAATTCATTAGAAGAGCTCTTCCCATTTGGGATTAAATTAATGTTCAACAAAATAGAAATATTATAAAAGACACTCACAACTGGTATCACGAGATCCTTGCAACAGCTGCCAGCACACGCATACACACATCAGCACTGAATAAGAAACAAAATAATGTCTTCTTCATGCCAGTTGGAAACAGTAACGATTTTTTAGTGACACAGTCTTCGCGTGCACGCTACCCACGGTCAAGGACTGTCGCACGAGCGCCTGGAACGAACACAAGCACGTGTGAGCACGCGGTATTTCCCCCCACAAAGGATTATCGATTCATGAGTTGCACAGCCTAAGGATTCGATCAAACACGTGTTTGGCGGGAACAACAGGAGGAGAAAGGCCCTCTAGACAGATGCATAAAAAATAACAGCTGGATTCTTTGTGCCGTCGCTTCACAGTAGCAACGCATTGTAAATTGATACCTGATTTTTAAGGAAGGACAGACAACGAGGAATAAATTTCATACACCATCAACACACAAAAACAACACCGGGACGAGGCCTCACACAGTGAAGCGTGAATGAAAAAGTGTCAATAACAAGAATCCAAGTCTGATAGCCTGATATTTAGACAGGCATCAGATTTGTGTGCCATATGCCAGGTTGCTAAAAGTTGTTTACGTTTATTTTGCTCTTTTGCTCTGAAATACCTTGTTGGTGCAAAGGTTTAACGACTATATGACAGGTATTTACATGTCCAGGTGGCAGTAAGAAAAGGCTAATGCAATACTGTATATGATTAAAAGAAAGATTACAAATAGGAGCAAGGAAGTGTTAGTCAAACTACATAAATCATTGGTGAGACCTAAATTGATATACTGTGTTCAGGAGTGGATCATTATCGTAGAGGGTATATAGACATGCTGGAAAGGAAACAAAGAGGAGCTACACAAATAATCGTGGGATTTCAGAATTATGAGGAAGGACTGGCCTACAGTGTCTAGAACAGAGAAGAATTCGAGGTGACTTAATTAATTGAAGTTTATCAATTTAAAAAAAGAATTATAGGAGCTTGTGACAAAATATACACAATAGGTCAAGAGTTTGGATAAACATCAAGAAAACAAAGACTATTATACTTTGAAAAAGTAACAAGAAACCATGCATGAAGATAAAAATAAAAGATCAACTACTGGAACAGGTACAGAGTTTCTCCTATCTAGGTCATATAATAACGGAAGATGGCGGCTGTGAAAGAGAAATCTGAAAGAGAATAGGTATCGCCAAGATGATATTCGACAACATGCGACACATACTGACATCCAAACAGATAAATAAGGATTTGAAAATGAGAATTGTCAGGTGTTATGTATACTCGTCACTACTTTATGGCGCAGAAATATGGACACTGAATAACAAGTTGGAAAAGGGTATTGAAGCATTTGAAATGTGTGTATATAGAAGAGTGGGTCGTATTTCTTGGAAAGAGAAGAAAACAAATTTGGAGGTATTTAAAAAGTTGGGGGCGGGGGTGGGGTGGGGGAATTAATGACCGAAATCAGGGTTAGACAGTTACGTCCTTTTGGTCATATGGCTTGGCTTCGTTTGTTCTCAATCTCCGCTACCAAAACCTGTAAGGGCTTAAGTAACAGAATGTAGTCTTGAAAACGGAATGCGCTGTGTCGTAGTTTACAGCTTGACTGCGATATTTGCACTTTTCGGTCCAACACATCCGACCAGCAAGCATTTTTTTAGTATCGGGTTATAATTCCCTCTTCGATCCCTTCTCCTTAGCCAGTCTGCCCTGTTGCAGTCTGTTATATAATAAGACACACCTCCTTGTTGAAGACCATACTGGAGGGTAGGGTGGATGGCTGTCGTTCAAGAAGCAGGCAACGTTTTAAGTGGGTGGATAACATCAGGAGATGGACTGAAAAAAACAGCTCAGATTGCACAATTACTGCAAGAGATAGAGTACACTGGAGATCCATTGCAGCCGACCTCCGATGCGGAGATGGCACCTGAACTGAACTTAACTGAATAAATTAATAAATGGGAAGGATCAATTAGACTATACCAAGTTTTTTTCAAAGTACAATCGGCTACAGGAACAAGATGGCACAGCTTCAAATTGTTTAGACAGCGTACAATGAAGAAGAAGAAGAAGAAATTGTTTAGACAGCGTACAAAGAAGAAGAAGAAGAAGAAATTGTTTAGACAGCGTACAAAGAAGAAGAAGAAGAAGAAATTGTTTAGACAGCGTACAATGAAGAAGAAGAAGAAGAAATTGTTTAGACAGCGTACAATGAAGAAGAAGAAGAAGAAATTGTTTAGACAGCGTACAATGAAGAAGAAGAAGAAGAAATTGTTTAGACAGCGTACAAAGAAGAAGAAGAAGAAGAAATTGTTTAGACAGCGTACAAAGAAGAAGAAGAAGAAGAAATTGTTTAGACAGCGTACAATGAAGAAGAAGAAGAAGAAATTGTTTAGACAGCGTACAATGAAGAAGAAGAAGAAGAAATTGTTTAGACAGCGTACAATGAAGAAGAAGAAGAAGAAATTGTTTAGACAGCGTACAATGAAGAAGAAGAAGAAGAAATTGTTTAGACAGCGTACAATGAAGAAGAAGAAGAAGAAATTGTTTAGACAGCGTACAATGAAGAAGAAGAAGAAGAAATTGTTTAGACAGCGTACAATGAAGAAGAAGAAGAAGAAATTGTTTAGACAGCGTACAATGAAGAAGAAGAAGAAGAAATTGTTTAGACAGCGTACAATGAAGAAGAAGAAGAAGAAATTGTTTAGACAGCGTACAATGAAGAAGAAGAAGAAGAAATTGTTTAGACAGCGTACAATGAAGAAGAAGAAGAAGAAATTGTTTAGACAGCGTACAATGAAGAAGAAGAAGAAGAAATTGTTTAGACAGCGTACAATGAAGAAGAAGAAGAAGAAATTGTTTAGACAGCGTACAATGAAGAAGAAGAAGAAGAAATTGTTTAGACAGCGTACAATGAAGAAGAAGAAGAAGAAATTGTTTAGACAGCGTACAATGAAGAAGAAGAAGAAGAAATTGTTTAGACAGCGTACAATGAAGAAGAAGAAGAAGAAATTGTTTAGACAGGTCCAGATTTGATATTAGGAAATATGTTTTTAGTAAGAAATTGTAAAAGCTTGAAATGCATTGCCACAGGATGTGATGGAGCAGGGTCAGTTAATGCATTCAAAATTAGATTGGATGAGCACAGTCATTTTTAGTATCGGTGGAGTGGAATAAACTGGTATATAAACTGTTTTAAATATCTGTGCTCAATTGTCAGTGATGAAGGGTGGTATTGGCTAGAGAAGCTCAGCCAATAGCAGTACTTGTACGGCTTAACAAAATCTGGCAAGATAAATGGTTAACCATATGCACGAAGACAAGATTAATGTGTACATTGGTCCTGCCAATATTCATCTTTGCTTGTGAGACATGAACAATTACAGCTGACCTGCAGCGGGTGATACAAGCCTTGGAGATGAGATGTTAACGAAGACTTCTGAACGTCACGTATAAATATCGAGTTACAAATGAGGAAATACGAGAAAGAATTAAAACAGCAATACGGCCTTTTGAAGACCTCTTGGGAACGGTCAAAAGGCGGGAACTCGTTTGATACTGCTACAAACCGAGATCAAACAGTCTTGCAAATACGATCCCTCACGGAAAGGTGCGAGGCGGAAGGCGTAGAGATGGGTCTAAATAGAAATGGAAGGACAACATAAAAGAATGGACCAATCTCCGACCAGAGGAGGCACAGGCAGCGGCCGCTGACAGAGAGAGGTGGCGTGGGCTTGTGGGGGTGTCTTCATGTGTGCCAAACGACTTCCCGGTGGGATGACTTTGACTTTACTTGATACAGACTCTGTAGAGCCTTCTAAACCAGTTGAATCAAATTCAGTTGTTAAGTTACAAGGGAAGCCAAACCGAAGTCCTGAACAGGGAAAGACTCTTGAGCAACCACACGTATTAACAAATTCAGATAAAAATCTCCCAAAGCATATATTGTACAATGAGCTTAGATCAAGCAAATTGTCATCAGGCAGGACATAAGAAACACTGCTAAGACTCACTGAACGTGGCTTTAAACAGTTTCCACATTGATGTGATCTCATTGAAACTGATCACTCAGAACTGCTCCGCCTGGCTCACTATTTTCACAGAAGATGCTCACATAACTGAGATGAACATAATGGCTGAGGGACATAAAAATCGAACTTCACCAAAGCACAGAATGTACAGCAGCCCAACCACCGAATCCACCTATGTGTGTTCTACGTCCTGTAGGACCTTTTGTGCTATTATAGGACTTCACATATCTCATTCAAGATATGTTCTTCGCATACGATGGTGTCCTGGTCACTCACACCGAAGCCGAATTACAGATCCTCATTAATAGGTTGACAAAATCATGTGATCTGTTTGGACTCACCATCAGCATACAAAAGACGAAGGTGATGGCCTAGGGTGCAGATCCTCCAGACATTGTCTTAAAAGATAAAAATTTGGAGGTAGTAAATCACTTCAACTACCTCGGATCTATCATCACCGACAACCTTTCACTGGACACAGAGCTGCAGAAACGATTAGAAATGGCCTCATCAACATTTGCCAGGCTCTCACAGAGAGTGTGGAATAACAACATGCTGACCATCTCCTCACAGGTTGATGTGTACAGATTATGTGAGATTAGTACCCTACTCTATCGCAGCGAAACATGGACTCTGTATGCCTCACTCGAAAAACGGTTGAATGATTTTCATAGGCGCTGCCTGAGATGCATACTTGGAATTTCATGGAGTGACAGAGTGACTAACAACGAAGTGTTGGACCGTGCAAAGATTATCAGCTTATTTACGATCCTCCGCCAGCGGCGCTTGCGATGGCTTGGTCACGTGTGCAGAATGGAGGATGGGCGAATACCAAAAGATATCCTATACGGAGAGCTGACCACGGGCAAGCGTAAAAAAGGTAGACCTTTCTTCCGCTACAAAAATGTTTGCAAGCGTGACCTGAAGGCGTTGGATATGAATACCTGCAACTGGGAGGAACTTGCCAAAAACAAACCCGGCTGGAGGCAGCCTTTGTGTGTTGGTCTGCAGGCAGGGGAAGACAGGATGAGTCAAGGACAAACCCGGCTGGAGGCAGCCTTTGTGTGTTGGTCTGCAGGCAGGGGAAGACAGGATAAGTCAAGGACAGACCCGGCTGGAGGCAGGCTTTGTGTGTTGGTCTGCAGGCAGGGGAAGACAGGATGCGTCAAGGACAGACCCGGCTGGAGGCAGCCTTGGTGTGTCGGTCTGCAGGCAGGGGAAGACAGGATGAGTCAAGGACAGACCCGGCTGGAGGCAGCCTTTGTGTGTTGGTCTGCAGGCAGGGGAAGACAGGATGAGTCAAGGACAGACCCGGCTGGGGGCAGCCTTTGTGTGTTGGTCTGCAGGCAGGGGAAGACAGAATGCGTCAAGATGCAGACTCCAAACGAGTGCGTCGAAACAAGGGCAACAACTGACTGTCTCATCTCTAGCATGAAGTCCATTGTCTCTCGAGACTGACAGGATGCTAATCTTCATCTTCTTCTTCTTCTTTGCGTTCGGTTTCAGGTGGGCTGCATCCATGAAGTGACGTCAGTCGCAGGTCCTCAATGGTTCCCCACAGTTTGTCTTGTATGTTTCTCTTCTCGGGCCAGGTCTTCTCACGGGAGTCTTGGTGCAGTGGACATGTTTGCAGGATGTGTTCTGGAGTCTGGGGTCCTCTCTGACATGTGCATTGTGCAGTCTGTGCTGCTTTCATTTTATGCATGTGTGCATTTAGTCTGCAATGACCTCTGAGGCTGAAAATTGTGGTATACGTTTTCCTATTAAGTCTATTGATTGGGTCCTGTGGGTATTTACTGTTTGTTCTCTCTATCCACTGTTGTTTATAGTTTTTTGTAATGTTTGCCTTGACTTCTGGCAGTGACACTTAGTGGGTGAATTGTTCTCTTTGTCTTCCCTCCCTGGCTAGCCTGTCCGCCCATTCATTCCCAGGTATGCCGCAGTAAGCTGGAATCCACTGGAGGGTGATTTTACTGTGCGAATCAAATGAGGACTTCACAACGATATGTGATCACGTTTCACAACACCAACATTGAGGCTGTCCACATCTTAGATTGTATTGGGCAGCTATTAGAAAGAAAGTCACGTGATGTGTAGCCTAGTCACGTGCCTTAGATCTACTTTCTTCTACTAAATTTGCCCTAGTTTGCCAGAGAAAAATAGCATTACAACAATTACTGTGTTCTACGATGATTCCAATTGTGGGCCATCTTCTTAATCTTCGTTGACGAAACTCCAGTTGTTTTGGCTTGAACATCCTCTATTCTTCTCCCCCAATGTGAGTTTTGTCTTCTTCTTCTTCTTCTTCTTTGTAAGATGTCAGACCTCGACTTGATTTTTTTCAAAGAAAGCAGTGGTCGTCTTGAGGCTGTCGACACTGCCATAGAGCTTTTCTAGTGTTGGCACTCCTGATGGCCATTAGTTTATTGAATAGGTGGTACCTCAGTCTGTTGTGGCCTGTGCAGAGTCTGAAGATCACCACCTGCTCTCTTCTGTTCAACTGGTAATAAGTGTAATTTTGTGTGTAGCCAGTATGCACTGTTTCCCATTTGTCCATGTATCTGGCCCTAATAAACCTTTTGGACTCCTAGTAGGTCATACTAGACTCTGGTTGTGATAACCTTCCACCATCTTTCGCCAGTCTGCCTTCTCGTTGCCTTGAATGTTACAGTGTATGAGACCCACTGTACTACGCCTCTTCTGGGTTTGAACTGCTGGCATAGTTGACAGAGTACTGACAATAGGTCATTTAGGCCTGTATTTATCTAGCTCTTTAGCGCAGTAACCACGTACAGGGAATAGGTTACAAAAACTACCTGACTTTCAGTACTTTCGGCTGTCAGCATATCTTCTACTGCAGTCTTCTTATTGTTGGCTCATAAACACCCCTCCACCTCCATTCTCTGTTACATTTGTTGCAGAACCGTGAGTGTGTGATGAGTCCAGTCAGTACTTGGGTGGTTCTTCTATATGAATCTTTTTGTGTGTGTGTGAATATTTCTCTAATCCCCAAGGCGGTGTGCGTTGCACTGTAGTTTTTATTTTGCGCCTGTCGGCCAAGTGCATCCGACTTCAGCATGCATTTTATGTAAGGGTCTGCTTCCTCCTGCATTTTCTAAGCATTTGCTTCTCCGGGGTAACGTCCGGTGCTGTGATGGGAATCGAACCCAGCACCTTCGGAATGTGAGCCGTGCCACTTAACCACTAGACCACGCCGTCTCCCTCTGTGAATCTCAAGAGTTATTACTTTTTTTTTTCCTTTTCAGTGTGACTGTTCTTGCTTCCGATACGTGGTATGTTTTCTATAACCTCTGGAAAGAGCTGCTGCTTCCAATGTGGGTTTCAATCCAGTCTGATTAAATTGTTGGTTTCTTTCCGGAAGGTGTACTGCTGTCCATGTCAAATTTCTATTCTTAGCTCATTCAGTAAGGAATAGTCTGGAACACGTGAGAAATCAACTACAAAATATAGAATGTTTCTTCACCAGAGTTGGTCCTGAAAATGACGTCATAGCGTTATTTCGTAGTTTACAGCCTTTCGGCCCGACTAATCCGATTTTAGCTAGCTTTTTTTAAAACCAAATTTAACTTCCCACTGCGATCCATATTCTCTTAGCCAAACTACACGTGTGCAAACAATTTCCAGGACCGCCTCTTGGAGGCGGAATAAGGTCTTGATCAGGTCCAGGTTAGATATTAGGAAATATTTTTTTAGTCAGAGAGTGGTGTCTGCTTGGAATGCATTGCCAGGGGAGGTGGTGGAGGCAGGGACAGTTAATGCGTTTAAGAATAAACTGGATGCGCATAGATTTTAGAGCAAGGTGATGTAAATGTAACTGGTTGTATACAGACTCTGCAGGGTCTTCTAAACCAGTATAAAGACGTTAAGTTAAGGTCTGGTTCGTTGGCCCTGATCAAAGGAGCCAGCTATGAGTCCTTCGCTGCTGTCAGCTCATTCACTGTGCTCCATCTTCTGTCCCAGCTATGAGTCTCTGACTCCTGTCAGCTCATTCACTGTGTCCCAGCTTGTCCCAGCTATGAGTCTCTGACTACTGTCAGCTCATTCACTGTGCCCCATCTTATGTCCCAGCTATGAGTCTCTGACTGCTGTCAGCTCATGCACTGTGCCCCATCTTCTGAGTCTGGCTGCTGTCAGCTCATTCCCTGTGCTCCATCTTCTGTCCCATTTCTGAGTCTGGCTGCTGTCAGCTCATTCACTGTGCCCCATCTTCTGTCCCATTTCTGAGTCTGGCTGCTGTCAGCTCATTCACTGTGATCCATCTTCTGTCCCAGCTATGAGTCTCTGACTCCTGTCAGCTCATTCACTGTGTCCCAGCTTGTCCCAGCTATGAGTCTCTGACTACTGTCAGCTCATTCACTGTGCCCCATCTTCTGTCCCAGCTATGAGTCTCTGACTGCTGTCAGCTCATTCACTGTGCCCCAGCTTGTCCCAGCTATCTCTGACTGCTGTCAGCTTATTCACTGTTCTCCATCTTCTGCTTAACTTACAATATGATTCACATTTAGAAATTCATACAATTTGGTAAGGTGAAAGGTTTGATTGGGCAATAATAAATAATAAGAAAGACAGCCCGTAGACATCACATAATGCATTTGAGGGTTATATCATTTACACAAATGTGAATATTTCTGGCTGTATTTACTAGAGGCTAAACAAGAATTTACATACAAAACCACGTTGCATTTGTATGACTGCATCAGCATGCAAGTTGGGGAATAATTTGTAGCGAGGAAGAGTACTGGTCATTCACTCACTGAAGGGAGGGATGGATGGAGAGAGAGAGAGAGTGTGTGTGAGGGAAGGAGGGAGAGAGAGAATGAAACAGACGTCGAACTCGTTACACACATAGCACACACTTATCACACACAGGTCACACACACATTACGACTTCTAACAATGAGGCCTCAAACATTTCCTCCCTAATGCCAATTTCCAATATGTTGTTAGACACACTTCCCCACTTAATTATTGACATGTGTTTGAAAATAAAATTGTACAGAACCACATCGCCTCATAAATGTTATACCGGCAAACATAATTAATTAGTATGTATAACTGAATTCTGCAATCACGAAGTCCAACAACAGACAAGTTTAAGACCTTGCAAACATAGAGGGAGCGAGCAGATTACGTCTTCAAGAAATTAATCAAAGTCAGGAACATAGACGAACATACACATATATAATATTTACCCTGTATGAGTCTACTTCGCCATATGCATCTCCTAACATTTGTCACTTCTAACACGTTTCATGAGTAAGAATCTTTAAACACCCACACGCAAAGCCTGACCTCTGACCCGAATAGTCAAACTGTCACCTCTGCAGTGCCTTGACCTTCTAACCTTAGGTGTCGAAGTTACTTGAGCCGCCCTGTTTATTTTCCACTGACATCAGCAAAGGTTTTACCTTTCATGTTATTTTAAACGTACACATAATCCCAATTTACGCGAGTTGCGTTCGTGGGAATTAGAATGTAGGCGAGCTATTTCTACACCGAACATAACATTTTTTTTCGCTTAGAAATGCGAATTCAAGCGTAATAATATTTGTTACACTATCAAAACATATGTGTGCAATTTGCTACATATGTGAATTCAGAGCAGAAAATAATAGGGCCCCTTCAGTCTTCCAAGCATATCGTAAACACCCATTCACCAACCTGGATCCATTCGGAGTATGGCAGTGCAATGGATGCTCTGAGTTTGTTCTTATTCCGAGTCAGCTTCTTCAGTTCCACCTACAAGACTAGCTGCACTGGTCGCTTCTTTTATTGTTCTGCTCTAGTCTTCTTTTCACGGGGGGTTCGGGGGGTTCAAATTCAGCGCATATCTAGTAACATTTCCGGGCTTTTTTCAACGATGTGTGTCCTATCCATTTTCTCTCTCTCTCTCTCGCTCTCTCTCTCTCTCTCTCTCTCTCTCTCTCTAATCTTCCGCTGTACTGGGCGAAAGAAAAAAATAAGTAAAGATTCCGTTTACACGTGTGTGGTATATTAAGAATATGACGTTATGCCCATATTTTCTTGACGAACGGCACACTAAAGGTGATGTTGTCAGCATCATGTCTGCCACCCTAACTTGCTCATAAAAATTTAGTAAAAGTCGACTAAAATGGTTCTGAGTCAGACTAACAACTTCGTCATGAATAACAAACAGATACCACCAATCCAATAATGCACGCACTTAACTAACTTAACATAACTTAACTTAACTTCCTTATACTGGTTTAGAAGGCTGTATACAACCGGTTTATTCCCCTCTACAATACTAAAAATAACTGTGAGCATCCAATTTATTTTTTAATGCATTAATAACCGACCCTGGCTCCACCACTTTCTATGTCAGTGCATTCCAAGCATGCACCACTCTCTAACTAAGAAATATTTCCTAATATCTAATCTGGATTTATTTTAAAATAATGTGAGGCTGTGTCCTCTTTTTCTTGTAGCCGGTTGAACTTTGAAAAACGTATAAAGTGTAATTAAATGTTTGTTTATCCGTTCCATTGATTCATTTATTAACTGTTTATTAGGTCATCTCGAATTCTTCTTTAACACATGCTTTCTTTAAGAGCAGAAAAAGATACTAAGAACACGATGTGTGTTCACTTGGTAGCATTTAAAAAATGTAATTCAACCTTTATCCTGAAAGCATGCAAGGATGGAAGCAGTGGTGCTATTCTGTTTACAACCAAACTACAGTATAGCAGACCATACATTGACCGATATTTTATAAAAACTCCTAACAGTCACAAACATATGTCAAGTATTCAACGGTGAAAGATACGATGCAATATAATATAATTTTGTTACATAAAAATCAGAAGTGTTTTTAGCAAATCTTATTTATTATTATTTGAATTATGTATAGATGTAATATAAATATATCAATTTATTTTTTAAATCTCAGTTAAAATTGTGAACGAAAATGTTTTGTTCCTGCTACAAATGAGTTGGGTTTTATTTGCGTATGACTCATAATAGGTAGTGATGTAGTACTCAACAGATTGGCTGTGTCGTCTGTCGGATTTCCTGCTTGGCTTTAGCGGAGGTAAGAGTTTGCATCTTACTAGCTTCGATCATTAATTAATTACAGGACGCACTTATTATATGCCTGTGTTTTGTTAGACGACATCTATGAGTTACGCGATATATAGATCCAACTATTTGAGTATGTGGTCTTGTGTGTGTTCTTGAAACTGAGAGCTCCAGGTCACCTATTTTCCTAATTCTCCCAATGAACTCTCTGAAAATATCATTATAAATAAGTTTCGGCAAGTATGACTATAGTATAATCATGTGTAATAATTTATTGTTTTAGTATTACTGACTGAAGTGACGGTTTTGCCGTGAATGGGCGTCGTCACTAATTTTTTTTATAACTGGTTTACAAGTAATACACATTAGATTAGGTCATTGGGGAAACTTGTAATTGAAAGCCAAAATTACAAAATATTCAATATTTCTGCGAGTTTGATAGTAAATAATACTAAATAGTTAAGTATAATACTATAATACTAACTAATAGGTCTACTAACGTAATACTAATACTACCTTGACTCAATTGTCAAGTACATCATATATAGCAGCGCACGTTATTGTGTCCCTGCTGAATAATCAATAACACTAGCACTTAGTAACACTAAACTCACTAGTAACACCACTCAACAGTAGTAACTAGTAACACATACACTGTTGAGTCACTGGCGGTGTGACAACTATGACAGTATACAGGATACACAGACCTCGGTATTTTTAAAGCCAAAAGATGGTATAGGCAGAAAGTATTATCCACTACACTCAACCACCGTTGTTTTTTAATATATACATTTTAGTCAATATATATTATATGGCAACATTCACTTGTTAGAAATTCCTCTCAGAAATTTCGACATCAGATTGTAATGTAAGTAGTGAATATCAATATATATTTATGTATCAGTTTTGCCATTGCTCATTATTTGTTTGTTTTTCGTGACTCACATATTTTTTGCTAAGTGTTAATACATACAGTTGTGATCACTGTTTCTTTTCACTTTCATTGTAAATTTATGGGTCTTCATCATCATCAGGTTAGTCAGTCCGGAGACTGGTGTTTAAGTCATCTGATCATGTCACATCACTATCCTCTGTTAGTCAGTCCGGAGACTTGGGTTTAAGTCATCTGATCATGTCACACCACTATCCTCTGTTAGTCAGTCCAGAGACTAGTGTTGAAGTCTTCTGATCATGTCACACCACTATCCTCTGTTAGTCAGTCCAGAGACTAGTGTTGAAGTCATCTGATCATGTCACACCACTATCCTCTGTTAGTCAGTCCAGAGACTAGTGTTGAAGTCATCTGATCATGTCACACGACTATCCTCTGTTAGTCAGTCCAGAGACTAGTGTTGAAGTCATCTGATCATATCACACCACTATCCTCTGTTAGTCAGTCCAGAGACTAGTGTTGAAGTCATCTGATCATGTCACACCACTATCCTCTGTTAGTCAGTCCAGAGACTAGTATTGAAGTTGTCTGATCATGTCACACCACTATCCTCTGTTAGTCAGTCCAGAGACTAGTGTTGAAGTTGTCTGATCATGTCATGCCTCTGTTAGTCAGTCCAGAGACTAGTGTTGAAGTCATCTGATCATGTCACACCACTATCCTCTGTTAGTCAGTCCAGAGACTAGTGTTGAAGTTGTCTGATCATGTCACACCACTATCCTCTGTTAGTCAGTCCAGAGACTAGTGTTGAAGTTGTCTGATCATGTCATGCCTCTGTTAGTCAGTCCAGAGACTAGTGTTGAAGTCATCTGATCATGTCACACCACTATCCTCTGTTAGTCAGTCCAGAGACTAGTGTTGAAGTCATCTGATCATGTCACACCACTATCCTCTGTTAGTCAGTCCAGAGACTAGTGTTGAAGTCATCTGATCATGTCACACCACTATCCTCTGTTAGTCAGTCCAGAGACTAGTGTTGAAGTCATCTGATCATGTCACACCACTATCCTCTATTAGTCAGTCCAGAGACTGGCGTTAAAGTTGTCTGATCATGTCATGCCTCTGTTAGTCAGTCTGGATACTGGTGTTGAAGTCATCTGTGTAATGTACTTTTTTCTTGGACACCCTCTCCTTTTCCCCCTTCAATATTTTAAATAGTAGGCCTCCATGTGACATGTCTCATAATGTGGTCAAGATAATCCATGTTTTTGTATATTTTTTGTTGTCAGTGTGCCCCTATATTGTTAAGCACTTGCTCATTTGACATTTTTTCTGTCCATCTCATATCTTTGCACCCTGATATTTCAAAAGCCTCTATGGTCTTTTCATCTTTTATATTTAGGGTCATGTTTCAGAGCAACACTGTGCCATGGGCCAGATATTTGTGCTGATTATTATTTTACACATCTCAATGTTAATGTTGCTTGATGTTAGATTTAAGTGTTCATTTATGCTGGTCTTGCTTTATCTAACAAAATAATTTAAAAAATTATGATTCTTTTTTCAGTTGTCGCATTTGTTAATTTTTTTACCAATATTTTAAAATAACACTACAACTTACCCAAACTGTTTAGCTTCTATCTGTACTGTAGTTTTATAGCTTATGTTGTCATAAGGACAATAGTTCCATTAAGTCTTTGTTTACATTGTTCCAATATCAGTGTTAAAATGTATTCAAAGATCATATATTTGTTTATGATTTTGGTTTATTTGGCACAACATGTTTAATCTACATTTAAATAAAAAGCAAAGCAGGAACTGTCCTTGAAAATAGAGCTTCTTCGTAATATGACAATCTTCATTATGCTTATGGCATGCTACTGTTGGCTGAAAGTGATGACCTTGTAGAACAAGTTCATAAGTGCAGTGCAGATTGTGAGATCGACATTATTATTTAAAAAAAAAAAAAAGCTAAGATAAATTAGCAGTACAAAAGAAGTCCAAACTGTACATTGGAATAAATGGAGAGGTACTGGAACAGGTGACAAGTTTCTCATATCTTGGGCATGTAATAACCAATGATGATAATGTTAAACTGAATCAAGAAGAGAATAGATATGGCCGAGGATAAAGAAGATATTCACATCTAGAGAGCTTGGCTACAACTTATAATTAAGAATGATAAAGTGCTATACATACTCAACACTACTGTATGGAGCGGAGAAAGACTAACGTATCGGGCAAAATATACCGATCAGACATGTTAGTCAGGGTCTGGCAAAATATACTGATTAGATATGTTAGTCAGGGTCTGGCAATATATACTGATCAGACATGTTAGTCAGAGTCTGGCAAAATATACCGATCAGACATGTTAGTCAGGGTCACGCAAAATATACTGGCCAAGACCCTCATCTCGGCTTTCTTGTAGCCCTCCCTGTAAACAGGCTGTTTTCATGGCAGCCTGGCTAACAAGGCAAGGGATCAACGTGATCTCTGTAGTAGTGAGCGACACATAGATGAAGCCAAGCATAGCACTACTGCCTGGAGGACCCCGGTCGACCTTCATCAGCACGTTTGGAATGTGAGGAAAGCTACTGCAACCTGTCACTTAACGTCCTTTTTGGGGCGCACAAGCAGCTAGAAGAAAAGAGTCCCTGAAGTTGTCCCTGAACGATGGACAAGCAGCAGTCTGTATGTATGTACCACCTGAGCGAGAGATAAAGAATGTTGAAGATCTATTACAGTCAGCCTTTATTGAGAAGATGGCACTTGAATTGGATAGAATACTAGTTAGTTGCCCATTGCAATCGATGATGGCGACATCATCATACGGTTTTTGTCTTGATGATGTAACTTGCCCTGTATTTGGATAAAAGTGAGGAAGAAACTGCGTTGGTCATCAACCTCACTCTCTGGTCCCGAACTACCTTGGACCAGTGGCAAGACTTTAATGAAGATGATTGGAGGTAATTCAGAATGCAGGCACTCTGGTCTCATCTCTTTGAGACCAGGGGTCACTTTAAACCTGCAGGGCTCAAACCCACGCCATTTCCGTTCATCGCTTTGAGAGGCGAGTGCCTTACCTGTTGACCACAGCAACACTCTGGATTGAATAATATGTCAAGTGTGAGCCATGAGTCTGAAGAGCGACAAGAGCATGAGTTATGTTGTGTCACATTTTACAGCTTTATTGTCATAACTGAGTGGAGGGATGTGACGATTTCTAACTGAAGTACATTATTTTCTCCTTATATGTTGACATCTCCCATTTATGTATTCCTCCCTTCTTCTATGATATGCTAGTTCATTATTGTTGTTGTTCGTTGTCCCTGATGATGGCCTATTGGTCGTAACATAGGTTTCGTTTGTGTTTTCGTCTCAGTGCGTTATTTGACCATACCTATTTATTATTTTAATCACTTTGTTTTTTACTATTGTCATAACTTCATCTTTTGACCCAATTCATTTTCTGTAAATATATATGAAGGGGGGGGGGGGGGGGTGGCTTCTGACCTCTTCTTTTGGCTGCCCACAGCCTACCTGCAAGGGGATGAACAATAATCAAAATATTGACATGCAAAGTTGTTGTTAAACGTCTACAATGAGTAACTTTACTGCTTTGTGCGCCCTGAAAAGAATGTTTAGTGGTGGGTTGCAGTAGCTTTTCTCACATCCCGAGTGTGTTGATGAAAGGGTAATGGGGTCCTCCAGGACATCATCTACATGTCACTCAGTATTACAGGGATCATGGCGATCCCCTACCTTGTTAGCCATACTGTCGTTTAACAGCTTATTTCCTGGGAGAACAGCGTGTAAGTGAGGTCGGGATCTTGGTCAATATATTTTACATGATCAGTATGTTTTGCGTGACCGGTCTCCTCTCCCCTATGACAGACAGAGAGCTATGTGGTTTGGACATATGCCATGAATATCTATATCTACCTGTTGCAAGAGCGTAATACCAGACAGTAGGCATCAAGGGGAAAATAGATTGGCCATCTTAAAGAAACATTACAGAGGTATGGATTGAAATTAAGAACAGTGACACAGATGCACTCGCTCCACAGAGTCTGGTCCCAGCGAACGCTCTCCCTGTAGTCCAGGCTTCGTATTTACTCCTGCGTCGTCCCCATTCTTCTGTACGGCTCCGAGTCCTGGAAACAACTACAGCGGGGCCTACAGAATCTTGAGGCCTTCAACCTGCGCAACCAGAGGAGCATCCTTGGGATCGTCTGGCATGACATGATACCCAACAGTGAAGTAGTTCGACGTACTCAACTTGCTGGCATTGTTTCAACGATTGATCGCCGTCGTCTCTCCCTCTTCGGTCACATTGCTTAGCTTTCCCGGGAAGTCCCAGTCCACGAGATGCTCCGGCTGGCCGTGGGGGAGAGTTACTGGAAATAACCGTGCTCATCCTGGAGATGTCCTCGGGTCTGCCATCGACGTGGTCATTCGATGCGATGGGTCCTGGTCACCTAAGCATACTTCTGTATCGTATTGACACAGATGGCAAATTAAAGACGTGTACACCTGTCATCCAAGTAATGTGACACTTCCTCAAATAAGGCTATGATTAAATATTTCATCGTCATGTACTGTAGTATACCCTTTGCAGCACGTCACTCCCATCACACCACTCTGCAAGGCTATCTATCTTTGACCCGTTATCCTGCTTCCGTCACTCCCATCACACCACTCTGCAAGGCTCTCCATCTTAGACCTGTTATCCTGCTTCCGTCACTTTCATCCTTAGAACATCTTTGATGTTGTGTTTCCATCTTCTCCACAGTCTGTCTCTTCCTTGTTTTCCAGGTACCGTAAGCTACATTTTTTGTTGTTGTCTATAAACAGCTGAGACGTTTGATGTAGTCAAAGTGTCTTAGTCTTAGTCTGTTAGAGGTAATACTGTTTACAAGCCAATTTCGTTCTACGAGGGGCGTTTAAATCAAATCGGGACTTTTTGTTTAGTCCTACCTGTATGGATTATAGCATGCATTAGTTAGGGTCACTTGTGTCCTATTACTGCCAGGTGGCCCACTTGTCATGGGCCAGTCACGGGCCATAAATAAAAATAGCGGAAAACACTGTTAGTGCTTGCATGGAACAGCGTGTTATGATGAAGTTTCTTGTGAAAGAAGGCGTGAAACCTGGGAAAATTTACAGACGACTGCCATCACAATATGGTGATGAGACTCTCAGCCGCAGAAAGACATTTGAATGGTGTAAACGTTTTAGAGAAGGCCGTACATCCGGGAGTGATGATTCCGGCCGTGGTGGCTCTCAACCCACCACAGTCATTCCTGTGAATATCCAGATTGTAGAACTCCTTATCCTGGATGTTGATTTTCCACCCTGTAGTGCCACTATTATCAGTGAACAGTACATACACAATTTGAGTGTTATGCATAACCATCTGAGGAAATAAACCGCCTGGTTTGCTCCTGGAAGATAACGCTCGACCTCATACGGCTACCGCACTATGTGCCATCTGCAGCAATCTGATTGGCACGTATTGCCACATCCACCTTATGGCCCAGACCTTGCTCCGAGCAATTTCCATCTTTTTGTATCTCTAAAAGAATTCCTGGAAGGTCAGCATTTCAGCACTGATGACAAAGTGAAACAATCTGTTCTGGATTGGTTCAGACATGCTGACAAATTATTTTACGTTGAAGCTTTTCAAGCATCACTTAAACGCTGCGATAAGTGCAGAAACATAGCAGGAGATTATATAGAAAATTAAATGGCATTCTGACTAATTCAAAAATATTTTTTTTCATTGCAAAAAAAAGTCTCAGTTTGATTTAAACGCCCCGCCTATATCCAACTACCTACATATAGGATTTTCAACTTTCAACCGAGAATGGCCGGGGCTGGTAAAGGAGTCAAAGGTCACTTTTTGGGGAAGTTTATGACCCTGAAATTATCAACATAACCTGGGTAAAGGTGGTACCTAACTGGAAACAAAATATGGCTAGGTTCACAAAATGTGCATTTATAAACCATAATTTTCTTGAGTGAAATGTCATTTAACCATTTACTGGCAACCAGTTTGTGCTTTTTTGATTGTAGTGTTTAGAGAGAATAGCAATGCTGCAGACAGTAACACAAGCCCATCATGTGAGTGTGTTCTGAAGTTGTGTTCCCTTTCTCAGTGTATTTCAGCCTAATGATGTCTGCTGTTCATGTCGCAAACACAATTTGAGAGTGCGACAGTGTGACACTGTCAGCAGAAGTTGTACAGCTGCTTAGCACCACACCTGACTTGGTTGAATTCCCTTTCAAGCATGGCCCAGGAGCCAGTTATTCTTAATGTCTATGACATGGTAAGTTTTCTTTGACATCCGGACTTTGGTGTTTTATTCGTCTTCAGATCCTTGATTTTCATGTATAGGGTAATGGCCTGAAGTTGCAGCGCAGTAAGAGCTGACAGCAACCAGCAACTCATAGCTGGCGGCAAAACAGAGCTGACCGAGACCCTATTCCGCCTTCCCGCAGCAGTCCTGGAAACATTTGTGTATTCTAAGAAAATAGGGATCGCAGTGGGGAGGCAAACCAAGTACCCAAAAAAGCCTGATGTACTGGGACGAACGGTACAGATATCGCAGCCTCGATATAAACTACAAGACGTCATGTGTTTTTCAGGATGAAAGCAGAAGATGAATAATATATTGGGTATTTTTCCTAGAGTTTTATTTCAAACATAGACTTTATCACAATTGGCAAGTTTTTGGTCTGTGTGAAATGCTTTAGTCGACCTGTACTTCTACAGAGGCAGTTGTTCCTGTGCAGGTATCAGCTCTGATGTGAGCTGGATGTAGCCGGGAAGACAATTTTCTGCTTAGTGGGCTAGGCTCTAGCTGATTATTACTCCGCTGCATTGGGACAAGTGCCGCAGATGGTAGTTAACCGATGTGCGAATCCATCTTAATAGACTCAAACACTAGAGCAAAGTAGACCAACAGCCTGTTAGGCGCCATCTATTCTGCTCTTAACACCACGGTCGGTGTTATGCCATGTCACACGGTTAGTTGCTTGTTACAACATCCTTTCTGTGGTGCAGTGATACTATTCTTGTCCTTGTCATAAACACAAAGGCCCCGGCTGACCGCTCGGGAAATGTTGCAGTGTTAATGTTGCAAGTTAAAAGTCTTCTACCCTTGATGACTGTGATTTATAGCACTACTAGACACCTCTTATGACATGCTTTGTAAGTTAAACAAAACTATCATTATAACATCACGCTACCAAAGCTACCACCTAGTATCACACTACAAATCTGCCAAAAACTATACATAGGAATGGCGAAATTAGTGTGCTACATCCCAGACGGGCTAAATATATTTCAGAAACCAACAAAACTAGATCTCCGAGACCCAGCCACGTAGTTAGAAACCAGACCAGAGTTTGATTTTCAAGCTGAGACCAGGCCATGTTCCTGTCAGCAAACATCTGAATAGAATAGACCCAGTGTGTGAACCAAATTGCAAATTCTGTCACGACGACAAGGAATCATTTGAGCACCTCCTGACCCTGTGCCCAGGGCAAACCGATCTACAAAACCAGCTGTTTCTATTGGACCCAACTATACACAACATACTCTATACATCACCACAGCAACCAAGGGAGACATGTGCTTTTGTCCAGGAGCATTGGGCTGTCAAGTGTTAACCAGCTCACAGCTAAAGGGAGTATATATCACCATTATCACATTATAGCACTTGGGACAGAACTACCCATACATGCTTATTCTCATTCAACGAAGAACGTGGATACTGATTGTTCTTATAGCTCGCTAGCTACACACACTCATGATTAGGCCTTTCTCGCTCCCCTCGCTTCCTGAACCATGTTTTATCCATACTCTTGCTGTCCATGTATCACTGGTTTATCATATTCTGTTCTGCTTTAAAGAATCAACATTAATGCACTCCAGGCATACCCATAGGCGCTAAGTCTCTCTCGGTATATGACTGTTCCTGTAGCTACCCAGGGTATTGAAATCCAAGGTCACATTGCGGAGGGCTCCATTCATCTATCTCGGTTTTCATGATATTCTCTTCTTCTTCTTTCGTTCTCAATCTCCTACTAGCAGAATGTAGTCCAGAGAACGGATTGCGCTGTGTCGTAGTTTACAACCTGGCTGCGATATTTGCACCTTTCAGTCCAACACATTCAACATTTTTTTAGTACCGGGTTAGCGTTCCTCCTTCGATTCCTTCTCCTTAGCCAGTCTGCCCTGCTGCAGCCTGTTATCCAGGATCACCGTGTGGAGGTGTAGAAGGGTCTTGGCAGCTATGGTTCGCTGGCCCGGACGCTAGCAGTCAGCTATGGGTCGCTGACCATTGCAGCTCATGCGCTGCTCAGCATCTTGATCCCGGTGGCATGATATCATCCAATGGGCGCAGCAATCCCGATATTTCAAGGTGGATCAGACTAGCTGCGTCTGCTATGCACTATCTCCTACGTGTGTGGAGTAATGGCAAGATCTCCGTTGGGACAAAAATCCGCATCTACCAGTCCTGCGTGGTCCCAGTCCTAGTTTACGGCTCTGAAACATGAAAGGTCGAGACTGGAGGCCTTCCACATGCGCAACCACCGGCATATCCTGGGCATCTGATGGCATGACTACATTCGTAACATGGAGATCTCTGCTGTATTAGCTTTTGTGTGACTCCTTAGTACTGACTACCTTCACGAATTAGCTTTTGTGTGACTCCCTAGTACTATCTACCTTAATGTATTAGCTTTTGTCTGACTCTCTAGTACTGGCTACCTTAATGTATTAGCTTTTGTGTGACTCCCTAGAACTGATTACTTTCACAAATTAACGCTTGTTTGACTCTCTAGTACTGACTACCTTCATGTATTAGCATATGTATTGGTGTTTTTGCTCTCTTTTTTTCAGCATTGAATTTGGAAGCTCTTTTCATTTATCGCATTCCTAAACACTGCTTACTGTCTGTTTTAATTTTTTGTTTGTTGCGTTCACCTTTTTTCTTCTTTCCCCAAGGTGGTGCGCGTTGCACTGTGGTTTTTATTTTGCTCCTGTCGGCCCAGTGCATCCGACTTAGCATGCATTTTATGTAAGGGTCTGCTTCCTCCTGCATTTTCTAAGGGTTTGCTTCCCAGGAGTAACGGCCGGTGCTGTGATGGGGATCCAACCCAGCACCTTCTGGTTGTGAGCCGTGTCACTTAACCACTAGCCCACGCTGTCCCCTTACTGTCTGTTATATTCTTCTTCTTTGCCACATATCACCTTGTGTGTATAGGCCATCAACCAACCGTACAGACCTGTTCTATTTTCTCCAGCTTCTTCCAGTTTTTTCTTGTATCAGTCTCTTCTCCATGTGTTCTTTGGCATTCTTTCCCACTTCCCTTATGGTTCTCACATTCCAAATTCCGAGTCTAGAGGTCTTCCTTGAGGATAGACAGGCTGTCTGCAAACCAATTTCCTTGTGGATTTGGCTGGTCCGCACCATAGACCCTGTTAAAAGACCTTTTTTTGCAAGGAATGCTCGATAGATATATTAGTTGATGTTCTATGTAACAAGAAGGTTTTTATAGGATGGAGGAGCTAGTTACATATGCAACCCTCTTCTGCTCAAGGCTAATGTAAAATCAGTCCTGCTGTAAGGCTAAAAAACATGGAATGTCATTAGAAGTCACATTCAGACTGCGCATCTATCACCAACAGATGTTTTCACTGCATACCTCATGATGGATGGCCAGACATAATCACAAGCATAGAAAAGTGGCAACAAACATAACGCAAACAGCTGGAGATTGGAAGGAGAAACGGGAGATTAAGAAAACATCGGGGGGGGGGGAAGGCTTAGCATGCTGAGGCAGAAGGTGTGACACTTGTGTGACTTGTTTGTGCTCCATATTAAGTATTAACAATCACTGTATCTGACCCCTTCACATGAAGCCTAGATCACAGCACTCACAGTAGTCGTCACTCTAGCAATTAATTTGACACGCTAAGGTTGCTAGCCACACTCACAACTTTGTTTAGTCACTGTGTACAATGTGTTTGAAACGTTACAGTCAGCCATAATGGCACTCAAATCATGATACTAACTGATGTGCAGTCAGCCATAACGGCACTCAAATCATGATACTAACTGATGTGCAGTCAGCCATAACGGCACTTAAATCATGATACTAACTGATGTGCAGTCAGCCATAACGGCACTCAAATCATGATACTAACTGATGTACAGTCAGCCATAACGGCACTCAAATCATGATACTAACTGATGTGCAGTCAGCCATAATGGCACTCAAATCATGATACTAACTGATGTGCAGTCAGCCATAACGGCACTCAAATCATGATACTAACTGATGTGCAGCCAGCCATAACGGCACTCAAATCATGATACTAACTGATGTACAGTCAGCCATAACGGCACTCAAATCTCACAAGAGCACTGAACTGACGGAATTGAGATCAGTCTTGGAGAAAATGTTTTGGATTCCAAAAAGCAGTGATTCAGTGGATATAATCGCAGTAGTATCAAGGGAAACTGATACAGGAAGTCATAGTAAAAGGGCAATACATGGTAGAGTGGCAGACAGGAAGAACACTCCAAATACCACGTAGATAATGGAAACTACCCTGTCCAGAAAAGACCGGGTTATCATACTACGTCTCCGAACTGGCCACAACAGAATGAGACACTGCCGGTACACATGTTACTGAGACCTGGCAGACATGACAGCAGCACATCTACTCCGTCAGCCTCCAGCATATAGATTTGAGCAGAATGTGGCCCACAACGATCCCCTCTAGGAGAAACTGTACTGAGACCCTGAAAAAGACAGCAGAATTTATTGAAGAATTCAGAACCCTAGTCTAAATGAGCAATGATTGCAGAAGATGCAGAATAACAAGATATTCTATGATAAGACGAGGCAGTGAACAGAATAAAAAGGGTCGTGCTAGTAAAATTTGGAAAATATTTCTAGAGAGAAAAAGAGAGAGAGAAGAAACAAAAATAGGGAATATTTGGTATACTTATGCATGACGGCCTGAAGGTGGACAATACATTTTAATAAGCTGTGTGAAAAGAATGAAGGATTAAGAACCTCCAAGTGACAGTCCTGGAAACAGGCTGCATCTATGTAGTCTGGCTGAGAAAATAGGGATAGATGAGGTAAGACAAATCCGTCACACAAAAAATCCAGCTGAAATTGGATTGTGTCAGATATCTCAGTGAACTACATCAGAAAGTTCTGTTCAGGACGAGCGCCAAAGATAAGAAGTATCAGAATTCTATGTGTTTTACTGCTCATTTCTCAAAGATATTACTAAAAGATAAGAAGTATCAGAATTCTATATGTTTAATGCTCATTTCTCAAAGATATTACTAAAAGATAAGAAGTATCAGAATTCTATGTGTTTAATGCTCATTTCTCAAAGATATTACTAAAAGATAAGAAGTATCAGAATTCTATATGTTTAATGCTCATTTCTCAAAGATATTACTAAAAGATAAGAAGTATCAGAATTCTATGTGTTTTACTGCTCATTTCTCAAAGATATTACTAAAAGATAAGAAGTATCAGAATTCTATATGTTTAATGCTCATTTCTCAAAGATATTACTAAAAGATAAGAAGTATCAGAATTCTATGTGTTTAATGCTCATTTCTCAAAGATATTACTAAAAGATAAGAAGTATCGGAATTCTATGTGTTTTACTGCTCATTTCTCAAAGATATTACTACTGACGACAAACAGGTCTCAAATAAAGTATGTGATAGTGTGTGATAGTTTAACATTAGAAAAATAATGCATAATGGTTTCCAAACTATTCTTGAGTGAATGAGCAAGGAAATAAATTCAAGATGGGTATGAGCACACCTTCCAGAAAGAAACCATCAGTTTAATCAGGCATGCACTGGATTGAAACCCACAGGGTGAGAGAAGCTGAAACCTGATATGTCACACCAAAAGATGCAGATATCGCAGCCTCGCTGTAAACTACAACAAAACATTCCCTTCAGGACGAATGATAAAGAAAAATAATTTTGATCACATTAGAGCTAATATTCTTGTCAGACTCTCCACATGTCATCGTGGTTAGGTTGAAATCAATCATCTGTGTTTGAGGGAGAGATGTAATTAGGTCAGAGTAAATTGGTATTTTCTTTGTAATAAAGATGGCAATATCATATTCTACACTTTTATGTTGAATATAAAAGTAAATTACAATGGGCAGTGATGATAATAATAGAATAGGTAGACCTGTTTGCAAACATGTGCACCAAACAACACAATGGAAAGTAAAGCATTAGGCACTAGAAATCAATCTGTACTGCTCTCAAGAAAGGAATCAACGAAAACATGAAACTCAGGGGTGTTTGAATTTTGATCTTAAGGGAGGTGAGATTGGTACCTTGTTCTATCAGAGATGGATGATAAACTCTGAGGTCCAAGACAGTTAAAAAATACCAGACGTGTTTAGATGAAACCGGGCCTAACTGCACCAAGTGAACATACGTACGATGCGCATGATGACGTTACTTCTGATGTAAACTGCACATACCAACCGTCAACTTTGCAAAATTTCATTATCCTCAGACTCATATTTTTCTTATCAGACCACAGGCAGTTTATGGGGACAAAAGTGTGTCGAAGACAACAGTGAAAAACTGGACAACGATGTTTAAAGAAGGACGTGAGTTAACGAAAGATCTTCCGAGACCAGGTCAGGCGCATATTGTTGCATCAGAAAATTGATGCAGCAATCCGGGTGTACTGTCGCTGGAGCTTACGTTCACCACACTTTTGTCACCATACACTCCTGCATTCTGTGATGAATGTCCACTGGTCGACATCCTTCAGCTGTTAAAAACCAAATCACAGCTCGCTGATCAACTCTGGACAATTTCGTATCACATCTGCCATGTTTTCAAGTCTGCTGAGGTAACTATGAGTCGGAGGATAATAAAATTTTGCAAACTTGATGGTTGGCATGTGCTGTTTACATCAGAAGTGACGTCCTCATGCGCATCGTGCGTATGATCACTTGGTGCAGTTAGGTCCAGTTTCATTTGAACACGCCTCGTAAAATAGCAAACTGTTAGCTGCTGTCTAGGCAACAATTCTAAGGGTAACAAAATTACTGTCCAATAGTAGCCTGCTTGAATATCAAAAGGAGGCTGTCCCTCCATTGTGCACAGACACAATGGACTAATCATCTGGTTGTCTGCACACTCAGTAGGGGAAATGAAAAAAAAGGTGGGGGGAAGGACCTCTACGCTTCCAGGGTTAGAAGAGGAGCGACTAAGAAGAACATACGCTTCTTCTTCTTCTTCTTTTATATACGTTATTAGATGTCAACTTGAATATATCTTTAAAAAAACAGTGGTTAGCCTGAGGCTATCGGTATCTCTGTAGAGCTTGTCCAGTAATGGTATCAGTGATGGCCATGTTTACGTTCTTAAAGCAGTTGTCTAGCAGTTATTTTATCGGTACAGCAGACACATTCATCTATATGCCCTATCCTTGGTTTGTTGAACAGATGGTATCTCTGCTGGGGCCTGTGCCCTAGTCTAAGATACCTGTTAACCTCTGTTAGGCTGGTAACATGCATCATTTGATTGTTGACCTGTGTGCTAAGTGTTCCACTTGTTCCAGTATCTCCACCTGATAAACCTCTTTGCCTCTTCATAATGTCATACGACTGTATTCCCCTTGCTGGGATAGTCGAGGGGTTTTTAGTCTGAGAACTACAGACCACTTCTCCACTGCTGTCGCCACATCACGTGCTGGCTATGTTTGTTTAATTCACCCCCAACAGAAAAACAACATATGTCTTACAATGGATTCGAACTTTTGCCCTCCTTGTCGACAGGCAGGCATCAAAAATATTTAGTCACACGCTCCTCATCAGTTAAACCTATATCCAGGGCTTGACAAAAGCGCTTGTCTGGCCATCTGTGACGAGTGAACATTTTTGCTTGACTGAGTAAAAAAAATCAATTTTTAATCGTTAATTACGTTTTTAATCGTTACTACATAACAACTCTCGCACGATTACTAATAATATTACGGTTCGAATAGATTGTAAATAAGCTTGATTATGATGGTGAATCTAAATGAACCTCTACTACCACAATTTAATCTGACTAAAGCCATCGTTAAATGGTACTACAGTGCTAAAACTATCAAGAATGTTCAGGGACACAAACGCGATGCCTCTGACAGCAGTGCATTTTGTCTTATGAAGAAATAGACTAATACTGTGTAAGTAATACAATATATTTTGGTTTGGTACGCATTATTATTTAGAAATAAAAGTGAATTAGTGCCTAGTTTAAACTTGTTAACATAAATTACATGTCTGCAGTCTGACCATGTGCTGCTTTTCCTTGTTTAAGCCACAAGGAAAAGAAAACATGAGTTGAAGAGTCTTCTGCACTAGAGGAAGTATATCGCATTGTCGACTGCCTCGTGCGCCATGCTTTCAGTAATTGCCTGGCTCTGTTCTCACACAACCACAAAGCTAAATGAAATTCAAATTGTCAATAATCTTCCTGCACATTGTGTAACTTGTATGTCTTTGTCCACAGTACTGGATCAATGAGTACACATCTTCTCTTGGCATTGGGGTGTTCCATTCTGGTGTTCAGGTGTATGGCACAGGTAACAGTGTTGCACATAGTTTAGAAATCGTAGAGGCTGTGTGTGTGGATATCCTTCTACTTTCCACATTTTTAAAACTGATGTCAGAAACATTTAAACTTACCCATTTTTAGGAATACCAGTTGTCTTGTAATTCCATGAAATTGCCACAAAGCACTGATAGTGTTCCTAACCAGATTGGGTTATCTGTTAGTTTCCACTACAAACATATTTATAACATCTACATAAACAAACTAAACAGACTTACCACAGACAAATCCGTTGCAACAACTTAACTTCATCACAGTAAAAAATGGATAACCTTCCAAATCCATGTGAAACAGAAACAAATCTTTAAAAAATTATCTACGGTCAATATCACCATTGTATTTTTATCAGGGCGGGTGGAAATTGTCTTGTTTTTGATTCAGCCGTTTCTATAGCATAATGAGTGTTAAAACAACGAATACACCAATGAGTATACAATACACCAATGCCTATACAATACACCAATGAGTATACAATACACCAATGTGTATACAATACACCAATGAGTATACAATACACGAATGCGTATATAATACACCAATGAGTATTCAATACACCAATGAGTATACAGAGACAATGCCTCTATGAATTTTTTCGCCAATGGTTCAGTAAACGATATATATTTGATATAATAATAATCATAGTTGTCCATCACTAGCAAAGATGGCGGCATCGGCAGACATGTATATTTACATGTGACTGTACCACATGTGGACAGAATCAGGGATTGGGTCGTCTTGCATTTTGTCTTTTCACATAATTCACTTTTTCTATGTCACAGCTATGTCTCATTCCTCGTTGATGCGAGCACCATTTGTGATGGCAGCGTGCCAGATTGAGCAGTTCAGAGCAAGCAGCTCCCAGGAGGCGACATCAATAAAAAAACTATTAAGAGATACTTTCAGACAGTCTTTTTATCATATCTTCCGTCTCCCCGGTCGAGCGATTGCTTGTTCTGAGCTCACCATACAGCAGTGGCTTAAGGAGGCACTCATCGTACTTACGAACAACATGCCCTTCTTCTTCTTCTTCATCGTACGCAGTCAGACATCAACCTTTATTTTTTCGAAAAAAGCAGCGGTCATCCTGAGGCTGTCGACACTGCCATAGAGCTTGTCTAGTGTTGCCACTGGTGATGGCCACATCTGCTCTCTCTGATCCTCGTATGTCAGGCAGTTTTGCTGCAAATGCTCAGCGGTCATTTTCCCGCTTACCACACGGGCATTCGTCAGTACCACCTATCTTCAATTTGTTGAATAGGTGGTACCTCAGTCTATTGTGGCCAGTGCGAAGTCTGAAGACCACGACCTGCTCTCTTCTGTTCAACTGGTAATAGGCATCGTTTTTTGTGTAGCCAGTATGTTCTGTTTCCCATTTGGTCATGTATCTAGCTCTAAAAAGCCGTTTTGACTCTTCGAACAACATGCCCAATCCATCTGATCTGTGCTCTCTGCAGCACATGTATGGATGCCTGACAGCTTTGCCCTGCTAAAGACTTTAAAGTTGGCACTCTATCCTACCAGCTGATCCCGAGAATCTTGTGGGTGCAGCTCAGAGATAGATATATGTGTATATAGAGATAAAGATGAAATTATGTCAGTTTGTTCATTCCTTATACAACTCTAAACTTTCCACAGATCTGAACCAAATTTTACATAATTACCTTTCAGGACACTTTGGACATTACTGGCTACATATGATTTGGACACCCCAACCTAATCCCCAGATTTCATCCCCGTGACACATGATAGCCTGAAATTGGTGAAATATCAAAGTTGACGTAGAATGGCCAGACAAAGATCATTTTAAGAGTCTCGATGTGAGAGATAAAAACTGCAGTTCCCCCTAAAATCACATTTTAAGGCCCTAAGGCACACCAATTTGGATATTTGCATCGCGCCAGAAACGCATCCGTCCTACAGCAGGCAAGAGTATTCTTGAAGATATGACCCAATCAGTACAGCCGATGTGGTGTAGTAGCTGTTGTTGTTGAATGCCCACTACACAAAAAAACGATACCTATTACCAGTTGTATCTGTGTCCAGTCCCTCTCTGAGAGCCATCAGTGGCGCAAATCTCCCTCCCACCCTTGCTTGGAACACTTCGGTGATTTTTGGGTCCATTAGTTTGTCCAGGTCAAACTTTAGCCTGGTCACACCCTTCTTTGTGACTGCCTTCAATCGCAGACGCATGGTCATCATAACCAGATCGTGGTCGCTTCCTATATCAGCTCCGGGGGAAACCTCTTGTTTTGTCGGTGTTGATGCTCGATCGGAACCTCCTCTAGACCAGTATATAGTCAATCTGGCTATGCACTTCATTGCTTGGGTTATGCCATGTCCAGCGTCTAGACGGCTTGTTTAACCCAAACGTATTTGCCACCAGCAGCTGGTTGCATCTTGCAAATTCTAGGAGTCTGAGGCCCCGGTCATTGGTTTCTTTATTTCCGTATGGGCCACATGTTCCCCTCCAGTCGTGGACTGCATCTTCTCCAATTTTTGCATTCCAATCACCCTGGACTACCAATGTGTCTTTTTTTTGGCGTTTCGTGTATCAGACTTTGAAGTTGATCATAGAATGCCTCTATTTCACAATCTTCGTAGTCTGCAGTGGGTGCGTAGCACTGTATTATGGTAATATTAAATGGTGCTGCCTTCAGCCGTAAGATGATAAAACGGCTAGATATTGGGCGGCAACCCAATATGCATCTGGCTGTGTCTTTATGCACTTGTATCCCCACTCCGTGTAAATGTTTGTCCTCCCTGCCACTGTAGTAGAACTTGTGGCCCTCCTCCGTGGTAAACTCTCCAAAGCTTTTCCATCGAGCCTCGCATATACCAAGGATATTCCACCCGTAGTTCTCCATCTTGTGCGTTAGCTCATTGATTTTGCCACATAGGTTCAGTGTTCTAACATTCCACGTACCTATTGTGAGCTTGTCTTTCCTCAGTTTGATGGTTCCACCAGTAGCACACTTATCGCCTCAGAGAGGGACTGGATACAGATACAGTTACAGAGTCTCTTAACGCAGCTCTCATAGATACTGCAACATAGATCCTGGGATGCCACCAAACAAAAAAGAAGCCATGGGTGACCAAAGACATTCTAGACCTTTGTGATAAAAGAAGGTCACTGAAAAAACACAATCACCCACCGGAGGAGGTCGGCAGTTATAAAGAGGTCAAGAAAGCCATACAACAAAAGATAAGAGAGGCGAAAGAAGCATGGATATGTGAGCAATGCGCAAACATCAAAGAGAGACTAAACAGAAATGATGCTAAGGAGCATACAAGGTGGTCAAAGAACTGGTAACACCAAGACAAAGCAGGAACCTTATGATCCCTGATAAAAACGGCAAATGTCTCATTGAGGGAAATGATGTACTGGCAAGATGGACAGAGTAATGTTCCGAGCTATACAACTATGAAGGGCGAAACAAACCTGAGAAATCAATCCTCCCATCACCAACAAATATAGAGGATAACCAACTGATAACGAAGGAAGAGGTAATTGCAGCGATAAAGACATTGAGAAGAGGGAAGGCGGCTGGCGTGGACAATATACCAGCAGAGCTCTTACAAGCAGGTGGAGAGGTAGTGGTGGAAGGCCTGACACACATCTGTAACAAAATATGGGCGACAGGAAACTTATGGACGAAAACATAAGTCTGGAAACCTAAAGCTGTGCCAAAATTACAGAACAATAAGCCTGATTAGCCACCCTAGCAAGGTCATGCTTAGATTCATCCTAGACCGATTGAAACCCCAAGCAGAGAACATTATTGTATCATGTGTTTGTGGATTTTAAGAAGGCGTTTGATAGGGTATGGCATAAAGCGTTTTTGGCAACTATGAAGATGTATAATATCAACGGAAATATTATAATGGTCCTTGAACACCTGTATGACAAGGCGTCTAGCGCAGTTCTTGTGAATGGGAGGCGAGGAGACTGGTTTTGCACATCACTTGGTGTGAGACAGGGGTGTACACTCTCTCCAACTCTTTTCAATATATTCCTTGAGGGAATTATGAGTGAGGCACTTGGAGGTCACGTTGGTACTGTCAAGATAGGGGGCCGAACGATTACCAACCTTCGTTTTGCAGATGATATCGAGGGTTGGTGGGTTCAGAAGCAGAATTCCAGGAATGGGTCAGAAGGCTTGATGAAACAGCTCTTGACTATGGTATGGAGATAAACGCTGGAAAGACAAAATTAATGACCAACAACGCTACGGGCTTCAACAACAAGATAAAAGCTAACGGTCGGGAACTGGAAGTGGTTGACCGTTTTAAATATCTTGGATCGATTGTCAGTGATGAAGGATCAAAATGTGAAGTGTTGGCCAGAATAGCACAGACAATAGCGGCGCTTGCACGGCTTATCAAAATTTGGCAAGATAAACGGTTAGCACTAAGCACGAAAATCAGATTAATGTGTACACTGGTCCTGTCAATATTCCTCTATGCGTGTGAGACATGGACAGTTACAGCTGACCTTCAACGCAGGATACAGGCCTTGGAGATGAGATGTTTCCGAAAACTTTTAAACGTCACGTACAAAGATCGAGTTACAAATGAGGAAATACGAGATAGAATTACAACAGCAATAGGGCCTTTCGAAGATCTCTTGGCAACTGTAAAAGAAGGAAACTCACTTGGTACGGTCACATATCGAGATCAAATGGTCTTGCAAACACAATCCTCCACGGGAAGGTGCATGGCAGACGACGAAGAGGACGGCTAAAAAAGAGATGGGAGGACAACATAAAAGAATGGACCAGTCTCCGACCAGAAGAGTCACAGGCAGCGGCATCTGACAGAGAGGGATGGCGTGGAGTTGTGAGGATGTCTTCATGTGTGCCCCAACGACCTCACCGGTTACGGGATGACCTGATCTGATTACCAGTTGAACAGAAGAGAGCAGGTCGTGGTCTCCAGACTTCACACAGGCCACAATAGACTGAGGTACCACCTATTCAACAAATTGAAGATAGGTGGCACTGACGAATGCCCGTGTGGTACCGGGAAAATGACCGCTGAACATAAGCTGCAAAACTGCCCGACATGCGAGGATCAGAGAAAGTAGATGTGGCCATCACCAGTGGCAACACTAGACAAGCTCTATGGCAGTGTCGGCAGCCTCAGGATGATCACTGCTTTTTTCAAAAAAATACAGGTTGATGTCTGACTGCGTAAGAAGAAGAAGAAGAAGAACGCCCACAATGAGTAGATTTACTCTATTGTGCACTCTGAAAAGGACGTTAAGTGGTGATTTGTTGAAGCTTTCCTCGTATCCAGAGCATGCTTCTGAAGGTGGACCAGCGTCCTTCAGGCAGTTGTGCTATGCTTGGCTTCATATGTGTTTTGCTCACTACTACAGGGATCAATCCGTCACCTTGTTAGCCAGGCTGCCATTAAAACAGTCCGTTTCCAGGGAGGACTATGGGGAAGTCGAGGTGAGAGTTTTGGTCAGTATATATTGCCTGATGTGGTGCTAAACCTTAAGAGGCTGGTGGTAGGTTCAGAGTCATTTGGAATGTAACAGAGATGAAGGTTGCTAAAAATATTCAATACTGTGGCCTAAAATTAGGATAAGATTTAGAAATATTAGAAAGCTCAGCACAGAGAAATATGAGCTCAGCACAGAGAAATATGAGCTCAGCACAGAGAAATATGAGCTCAGCGCAGAGAAATATGAGCTCAGCACAGAGAAATATTAAAATATTAGCTCAGCACAGAGAAATATGAGCTCAGCACAGAGAAATATGAGCTCAGCACAGAGAAATATGAGCTCAGCACAGAGAAATATGAGCTCAGCGCAGAGAAATATGAGCTCAGCGCAGAGAAATATGAGCTCAGCACAGAGAAATATGAGCTCAGCACCGAGAAATATGAGCTCTAGTTCCATGACCTAGGCAGAAGTGAGGTCTGCATGCACCGAGGAGAGTGAGTGAGTTGAGGGTGGAAAAGATTGGTAGGGGATGAATTAAATTATGGACAGCATAGACAGTTTTAAAGCAGGCATGATCAGAGGTGTGGGGGGGGGGATGAGGAAGGTAGGTCTTAGGAGTAGAGGGAGCACAAGGGGGGGGGGGGGCATTGAGAGGAGTGCGAGTAGAGGGTTTTTAAAATGAACATTCATAATTATTCCGGATAGCGTCAGGCGTCCTTGTTATATATCATAATAATAATAATGTTCGCTTAAGAGTCTGACTCCTGTTGCGTCGGTCTGCCACATCCATGACACATTGTTACAGAGTGGTTCCAGGGCAGAGGTGGATGTCGATATCTGTTGGAGCCACACTGTAAAGGGACGGTCTTTTGGCGCTGAGGAACGACTTGTGTAGTATCTTGTGGGCCAGGGTTTCCTGGTCCAGCCGTACAACATGTATATATTTTTTAATATGTATATGCATAAATACAAATGTATATCTTTCTGTTCCACTTTGACCATCTAGTTGTCCAGTACTTTCTCTCTCTCTCTGTTGCCCTGAGGTCGCTGACGTATCACTTGACACACTTTCTGTCTCGCTGTTATTTTGTCATGGCGATAAGTGGTTCATTTCTTGTTCGTATTCATTGTTGTCAATGGGGACGGCAGGGGCTAGTGGTTAAGTGACACGACTGATAAAATGAAGGTTTTGGGTTCGCTCCCCAGCGCAACACTGGCCATTACCCAGGGGAAGCAAACCCTTAGAAAATGCAGGAGGAAGCAGCCCATACTTAAAATGCATGCTGAAGTCGGATGCACTGGGCCGACAGGCGCAAAACAAAAACATAGTACAATGCACACCGCCTTGGGGAAAAGAGAAATAAGGCGGACGGGAAAATGAAAAAAAAATTTGTAATTTGTGATTATGATTAGAGGTACCCTAGATGCAGTGAATGAGCTGACAGTGGCCAGCTACTCATAGCTGACTGCTTGCATCAGAATCCACGATTCAGAACTGATCAAGACCATATTCCGTATACAATTAGCGGCCCTGGAAACAAACTACACCACGCAGCCTGGCTTACAGAATACGGATTGAAGGAGGAAGGCAAGCCTGGTTCCCAAAATACAGTACTGATGTGTCGGGCTGAAAATGTAGATATCGCAGGTCGCTGTAAACTGAGACACAATGAAACAAAATATCCCTTTCAGGACGAACATAGAAGAAGAAGATTATGATTTGTTACTTGTTTTTATTTGCATTTTTTGTTGTCCCAGATGAAGACCTTTTGGTTGAAACATAATTGTTGGTTCTATTCTTGGCCATATGGTTACTGAGACTTGTTGGATACAGTTATGTAGTTGTGGAGATATAGGCGTATATGCATAATACATGATATATCACAATATAATATGAAAGGTTTACAATTCACATTTGTAACACAATCTGATACAATATGTTGATAATTATTTGTCACTGTCACAACGATGTGAAACATTACATAACACCGGCCATGGTTATGTAGTTTGTTAAGAGCAGCTAAGATGTACATCCACATCCGTTTTTTTTTTTTTGCTTAGATGTTTGCCTCACTAGTTTCTACTGGCGGAGGCGCGCCATTTTCCGCCCCAGACCGTAGTCAATTGGGCGATATCAGGACGCATAAACCAGTGCTTGGATGCATGTGTGCATCTGTATGTACCTATGCTAGGTTTGTGCGCCCTCAGAAGCTAGCCCAACCAAAGTGCAATGGAAGGGCTTTACTACGAGGGCGCGTATGACAGTTGTGCAAGGGTGTGACTGTGGGATAGAGTCAAATGAAACAGAGTGAGGTAAGAAAAGAGAGGAAGGAGCCTTTTCCTTCTGCACATCGGTTAACCACTCTCTG
The DNA here is from genome assembly GCA_036924085.1 of Ariolimax columbianus. NCBI lineage: Eukaryota > Metazoa > Mollusca > Gastropoda > Stylommatophora > Arionidae > Ariolimax > Ariolimax columbianus. Next base: position 75,237,799 of record JAVGWX010000013.1, read on the forward strand.
TGGTACTTATCTCAACACAGTGAAGTAATAAGCTGCTCGAGCCTAGACCGCTAAGCAGGAAATCCTCCTCCCGGCTACATTCAGCTCATGCCAGAGCTGGGACCTGCACAGGGTCATCTACCTCTGTAGAAGTACAGGTCGACTAAGATAACAACGGATTCATATCGCACATGTAAGGACAAATACCTTCTGCAACCAAACCAGACGAGCAGGGCAGACGTGACTCAGGCTACATGCACATTAGGTTCATAGGTCAACCTGTGCATACCAACTTCTGACTGTGTCCTGCGGTTCTGGAATTATGATCCCAATTTGGATGCTTTTTCATCACATGTCGTAAATATCATATGTCAACAACACACTGTTCCCAAACCTGACTAAAATATCATACTTCAACAACACACTGTTCCCAAACCTGACTAAAATATCATACTTCAACAACACACTGTTCCCAAACCTGACTAAAATATCATACTTCAACAACACACTGTTCCCAAACCTGACTAAAATATTATACTTCAACAACACACTGTTCCCAAACCTGACTAAAATATCATATGTCAACAACACACTGTTCCCAAACCTGACTAAAATATCATACGTCAACAACACACTGTTCCCAAACCTGACTAAAATATCATACTTCAACAACACACTGTTCCCAAACCTGACTAAAATATCATACTTCAACCACACACTGTTCCCAAACCTGACTAAAATATCATACTTCAACAATGCCCTGTTCTCAAACCTGACTAAAATATCATACTTCAACAATGCACTGTTACCAAACCTGACTAAAATATCATACTTCAACAATGCACTGTTCCCAAACCTGACTAAAATATCATACTTCAACAATGCCCTGTTCCCAAACCTGACTAAAATATCATACTTCAACAACACACTGTTCCCAAACCTGACTAAAATATCATACTTCAACAACGCCCTGTTCCCAAACCTGACTAAAATATCATACTTCAACAACGCACTGTTACCAAACCTGACTAATTTACAGGGGTCTGCTGTACATTTTGAGTTGAATATGAGATTGCTGCTGAATGACCTATTCTTCTTCTTTCTTCTTCTTCTTGGTACGCTGTCAGACGTCAACCTTTATTTTTTCGAAAAAAGCTGCGGTCATCCTGAGGCTGTCGACACTGCCATAGAGCTTGTCTATTGTTGCCACTGGTGATGGCCACATGTGCTTTCTCTGGTCCTCGTATTTCGGGCAGTTTTGCAGCAGATGTTCAGCGGTCATTTTTCCGGTACCACAACTGCATTCGTCAGTGCCACCTATCTTCAGTTTATTGAATAGGTGGTACCTCAGTCTATTGTGGCCTGTGCGGAGTCTGAAGACCACGACCTGCTCTGTTCTGTTCAACTGGTAATAGGCATCTTTTTTTGTGTAGCCAGTATATTCTGTTTCCCATTTGGTCATGTATCTAGCTCTAATAAGCCTGTTGGACTCTTCGTAGGTCACACTAGTATCTGGTTGTGGTAGTCTTGCACCTTCTTTTGCCAGTCTGTCTGCCTCCTCGTTGCCTTGGATGTTACAATGGGATGGCACCGACTGTACCACTACTCTTTTTGGTGCGGTCTGCTGGCATAGCTGACAGAGTACTGCTCTTAAATCATTAAGTTCAGTATTTTTCTGGCTTTTTAGTGCTGTGACTACGGCCAGGGCATCTGTAAACATGACTATCTAGCTTTCATTTCCTTTGCCTGTCACCATTTCTTCCACTGCAGCCCTCAGTGCCTCTGCCTCTGCTCTGAGATTGCTGAATGACCTATTCATTAGTTATCACAATACTTTTTTGTTCTGAACAGAGTATGCTTATGGGGGACACCCACTTCCTCTGTCCGGTGTCTTTGAGATAGAGCCTCGAGATGCAGATGACCTTGGCGAGCAGTTCAAATTCAAGTATGTCCACTTTTCATGTAAACAGTTTATGAACAACAATTGTTACGAGTACTTTTTTGATTGATTGATTCACGTTTTTGCTCCTGGCGAAGGATACGGCCATCACAAGAGCCTGAGTTACAAAACCAGTGTGGATTACAAAACTGTCGGTTTAATTTAATCCTAAACGGAGATTACTAATATCAATTACTGTAAGAAATAGGTTATATGACAACTCATTTCAGATTGTTTGTAGCAAATCAGAAATGATTTAAAAAAGTTTTTTTCATCGTTTAAAGTCCTGCTGAATTTGGAAAAATTATGTCTGGCCATCCAAAATAAAATTCGCTAATATTAAATTACATTAAGTTAAATTGTGATCTGAAGATCGTAAGACAAATAAGTAGATTATTTATGACTTGAAGTTATTTATGACATAATATAAATATATATTAGTAAAGTAAAGCTTTGTCTCGTAGTTGTACACCTGTACTACTGTCGGGGAATGAAGTTGTTAGGGACTTCAGTATACTATGTCAAGGTTTGTCCCATAGTAGTTACACTACTGTCAGGGAATGAAGTTGTTAGGGACTTCAGTATACTAAGTCAAGGTTTGTCCCATAGTAGTTACACTACTGTCGGGGAATGAAGTTGTTAGGGACTTCAGTATACTAAGTCAAGGTTTGTCCCATAGTAGTTACACTACTGTCTAGGAATGTAGTTGTTAGAGACTTCAGTATACTAAGTCAAGGTTTGTCCCATAGTAGTTACACTACTGTCTAGGAATGTAGTTGTTAGAGACTTCAGTATACTAGGCCACAGCTTGTATGAGGTAGGGTGGCCAGTTTCTTTTTGTCGCTGCATTTTACTTCCTTTGCCATATGCCAGGTACCAATTTACAGCTGGGTCAACGCTGGCGAAAACGGATGTGCCGGACCGAAAGGTACAAATGGGGCAGTTGAAATGTAAACTAGCGACACAACCCATTCCGTTCTCCAGACTACATCCTGCTACCTTCAAAGCCCCGTTCATGACTTGGTATCGGGAGATTGAGAACGAACGCAGAAGAAGAAGCTAGTTCGACTGGAGTATACCAATAGTGGGTTTCGCACTCTGTACTTTTGCCATGAAAATCAAGTCCTCTACCACTTACGTGAATCGTACCTTCGTATATTAATATGATGTGTTGAATATCATTAATGTGAAGAGAAAAGTACCATGCAGTTTTTTGGTTTAACTCTCTACTTGCGCTGTTTGTGTGTGTTATTATTACATGAATATAATTAGCATAGCCACTTTTTATTTGTCTCAGTTAAAATTTGAATTGAACTTTTATTAGATATTTGCATGTAATCCAGATGTCTGACCATTGGTCTGATAAAATAATAAATCGTTTTTCGGGTCTTGAAGTCCAAATTCCACTGCACTGACAACGCGTCTTTAAGACATTCAACATACATATGGATACCGATTGTTTGTCGCGACAAAATAATTAAGCAAAAGCTGTACATCCAGTGGTTATTTGCCGTTATTACGGCTATTTCAAAACCTGGATGGTGTTATCTAAGCCATGGTGTTAGATACAGATTGTCACAGACTCAGATTGTAATTGATGTTTTGCACGTCACAGAATCAGATTGTAATTGATGTTTTGCACGTCACAGAATCAGATTGTAATTGATGTTTTGCACGTCACAGAATCAGATTGTAATTGATGTTTTGCACGTCACAGAATCAGATTGTAATTGATGTTTTGCACGTCACAGAATCAGATTGTAATTGATGTTTTGCACGTCACAGAATCAGATTGTAATTGATGTTTTGCACGTCACAGAATCAGATTGTAATTGATGTTTTGCACGTCACAGAATCAGATTGTAATTGATGTTTTGCACGTCACAGAATCAGATTGTAATTGATGTTTTGCACGTCACAGAATCAGATTGTAATTGATGTTTTGCACGTCACAGAATCCTACCATTTAGGACTGGTAAGAATTAAATGACACAGGACAAGAGAAAAAGAAATATTTACATCATTGTTTGGGGAACGGAAACGGTAGTCCAGTTAGGCACACCATACTGACCAGGACGTCGAGTCAGGGTCATTCATAATATACTGACCAAGACCACTAACTTTCTTCCATGTAGTGTTACCTGGAAACAGCTGTTTTCAAGGCAGCCTGGTTGACGAGATATGGATCTATGTGATCCCGGTAGTAGTGAGCGTCACGTAGATGAATCCAAGCATAGCACAACTGCATGGAGAGCCACAGTCCACCTTCATCAGCATGCTCGGGATGTGAGGAAAGCTACTACAACCTGCCACTTACCGCTCGTTTCAGGGCGCACATAGGAGTAAACTTACTCATTATGCGCATTCAACAACAACAACAATGTTTTAACAAAACTCGTTAGTGTGAAATAAAACTGCAAAATGTGAGAAATGATTTATTGATAAATATACTTTATGTTGTCGCTCACAATACACATCATGTAAGCATGTTTTATTTTGACAGGGAGGCTATTTGCCTAGGATATACAGATTTTGCTCCAGATGATGTTCGGAAAATAACTGAAGAACTTGGGAAGGCATTCAGGGGAGACCAGTATCACTTACTCAGCAAAAACTGTAACCACTTCACCTCGTCACTCTCACAGGTAGGGTGATAGTTGTGGGCCTTTGGTATGAAAGTTTCCTTGACAGCAAGGTACAGATTGTTACAATGCAGTGTATCTAATAATAATAACTTCTGATCACAATCAAAGATGGCTACAGAATCAAACTTTGGCTGCGAAATGTCTTCTCTGATGGCTGTAAATACCAATTCTGGAACGGCATACTCTGCCAGATTCGGGGCACACATGTGTGGAGTCTCCGTGGGGTTTTTGTTTTGGACAAAGCACTTTTGCAGAGTTTCCACTTTACACTCTGCGATCTGAGCATATTTGATGTGCCATGTGGTACAGTTTCTGCAATCGTCTCCCATCAGGTGATATCAGTATTGAAGCTTTTCAGAGACACTTATAAGGATCCTCTGTAGTGTTTCGCCCCCCTCTCCTCCTAGTATTCTACTTCTTCTTCATCATCGTACGCAGTCAAACATGAACCTTAATTTTTTCGAAAAAAGCAGCGGTCATCCTGAGGCTGTCGACACTGCCATAGAGCTTGTCTAGTGTTGCCACTGGTGATGGCCACATCTGCTCTCTCTGATCCTCGTATGTCGGGCAGTTTTGCAGCAAATGCTCAGCGGTCATTTTACCGGTACCACACGGGCATTCGTCAGTGCCACCTATCTTCAATTTGTTGAATAGGTGGTACCTCAGTCTATTGTGGTCAGTGCGAAGTCTGAAGACCACGACCTGCTCTCTTCTGTTCAACTGGTAATAGGCATCATTTTTTGTGTAGCCAGTATGTTCGGTTTCCTATTTGGTCATGTATCTAGCTCTAATAAGCCGTTTTGATTCTTCGTACGTCATACTAGTATCTGGTTGTGGTAGTCTTGCACCTTCTTTTGCCAGTCTGTCTGCCTCCTCGTAGCCTTGGATGTTGCAGTGGGATGGGACCCACTGTACCACTACCCTTTTTGGTGCGGACTGCTGGCATAGTTGACAGAGTATTGCTCTTAAATCATTAAGTTCAGTATTTTTCTGGCTTTTTAGCGCTGTGACTACGGCCAAAGCATCTGTAAGCAGGACTATATGGCTTTCATTCCTTTTACCTGTCACCATTTCTTCCACTGCCGCCCTCAGTGCCTCTGCCTCCGCTCTGAAATTGCTTGTGTATTTTCCAGTAGCGAATGACAGTGTTATTTTTCTGCCATTTGGTAGGTTCAGAAATGCTCCTGCCCCTCCGTTCTGTGTAGTGTTTGTTACAGAATCTTCGGTGTATGCATGGGTCCAGTCCATGCTTGGGTAGTTTTCCGTTATGTAGCTCAGGGTAGTATCTCTTCTTTCTTTTTCAGTCTGGCAGTTTTTGTTTCCACTCCTAATATTCAATCAGACATTGGATGTCTGATGCCAGGTAGCCAAATGATGTCTAAAAATATATATCTGTCCTTTGCCTTGGAGAACCTCTCGCAGGCCTTCTCTCCATCTCATTGGTGAAGATTCTGGAAGCTGTCGAGAGTTGTAGGACCACCAGTACATAACTCTATGTGTCTATCGGTTGTCAGACAAGCGTATAACATGACCCACATATCTGTTTTTTCTTAAGAGCGCTGTATCCAATACGTCGCTGAAAGAGGTCTGGCACCTAATTTGAGTGCTGTGAATGCGGTCTCTTAGTGAGACTGACAGTGTTCTTTGCTCCATTCCTCGTTGGATCACTCGAAGAAGTCTGTCAGCATCTGTTTTTCTGAGGTTCCAGACCTCACAGCCATATATCATGGCAGGAATGACCAATCTGTCAAATATGTGAGATCTCGTCTTGTCATTTTTAATCTGCTAAAAGATTGGTTTGATTTGGTGAAAACTGGGCCGACCTGCTGCTATTCTCCTTGAAATCTCACGGGATCAAGATGCTGAGCTGCAGTGGTCAGCGACCCAGAGCTGACTGCTAGCGTCAGGGCCAGCGAACCAGAGCTGCCAAGAACCTTCTACACCTCAACGCGGTGATACTGGATAACAGGCTGCAGCAGAGCAGACTGGCTAAGGAGAAGGGATCGAAGTGGGAATGCTAACCCGGTACTCAAAAATTACTTGCTGAAGTCGGAAGTGTTGGACCGAAAGGTGCAAATATCGCAATCAAGATGTAAACTACGACATAACGCATTCCGTTCTCTCGACTATATTCTGCTACTTAAGCCCTTTCAGGGTTTGGTAGCGGGAGATTGAGAACGAACGCAGAAGAAGAAGAAGAAATCTCACGATTGTTGATGAGAGTTTATAATTTCCTGGCCCAAGTAGATGTCAGAATTTTTCCTAACATTAGTTCCTCATGAGGACAAAATATATTCAGCATGTACTGGGATTTTTGTTTGTTTTGTCATAGACCTACAGCTATGCTAGCTTCGTTTAGTCTTAGACCTACAGCTATGCTAGCTTCGTTTAGTCTTAGACCTACAGCTATGCTAGCTTCGTTTAATCTTAGACCTACAGCTATACTAGCTTCATTTAGTCTTAGATCTACAGCTATACTAGCTTCATTTAGTCTTAGACCTACAGCTGTGCTAGCTTCATTTAGTCTTAGACCTACAGCTATGCTAGCTCCGTTTAGTCTTAGACCTACAGCTATGCTAGCTTCGTTCAGCTCATTTAGGCACTTCTTTGATGCTCTGGCTGAGGCTGATTATGACAACAGATGATTAAGCATTTCGCCGTCTATTTTGATATCCATGTCCTCCCAGTGGAATTGTTTGAAGACTTCCTCAAGGGCCGCAGTGAAATGTTTGCGAGAGATGCTTGGTATGCATTTAACTCCATACATGAAAAGGTCAAGGTCAGTCCCATGGCAACAATTGTTGTCGGGGATGAGGATAACGCTTCATGTACTAAGCCGCAGCCTATGTCAGGTGGTGTGGCCAGTTCCCTTCCTTGCTGTTTATACCTTCCCCATTCATACGTCAGGTACTCTTTAACAGTTAGGTTGACCATAAGGAGCGGTCGTACCAGGAACGAACCACGTCCAGATTCTTTTATATCCGTCTGTGAATCCGAACCCTGGCATGCTGTAATCCGAGTCTTAGCAAGCCAGCTCACATAACAAGGTGAGTGATTGATGTGATCCTCGTAGTAGTGAATGATATGGAGATAAAGCCAAGCATAGATCAACCACCTAACGAACCTTGTCCACTTTCATCAGCATACTTGGGAAGTGAGGAAAGCTACTGCAACCCGCCACTAAATGTTCTTTTCAGGCGGTACAAAAAAGTAAATCTACTCATTGTAGGCATTAACAACAAGTCGATCCAGCTCTAAATGGGTACCTGTTGAAGTGAGCGGAAGATGTATGAGCTGCCTCTGAAGCTTTAGAGTTTAACTTAACTAATGTATTTATACTGAAGACTCTGCAGAGTCTGTATACAACCAGTTTCTTGGAGGGTTGTTTAACCGATGTACGAGTCCATCTTAATAGACTCAAAAGAGTTAAGTAGACCCGCAGCCAGTTAGGCGTCTTCTATAGCTTCTCTTAACAAACAACCAAGTGGAAAGTATAAATAATTTTTGGGTAGAGTTTTAGATAGAATTGTGTCCAGCCAGCGGCCGTTAGCCTACTCTTTTCGACTTCCAATTGCCAATGGTTTTTTAACTAATCTCGCTACCCAGAGATCAGGGGAATTTTACCAGAAGATCCACTTGAAAAATATCCCCGTCTTTACCATGATTTGAACTCGCGACCTCCGGCACCCGAGGTGGACACCTTATCTCGAGACCACTGAGTTATGAGTAGTCATGTTTGTGCTCTGATGCCGGCGCTTTCAGCAATGAACGTGATTGAACACATAATTGGAGCGCCCAGGTGCAGTGAAGTCAGTTCTGTGAACCATTTTTCATTTCCAATATGTTTTCCATTCTCATGTTCTGCAACAACGTACAAAATAACCCCTGGAACTGTCCACAGATATTATGTGGCAAGGAGCTGCCCAGCTGGGTCAACCGTCTGGCTTACGTCAGCTCTTGTATACCCTTCATAGAGCGTGCTATACCCAAAGAGTGGCTTACACCAAACGCCCTGCAGAATGTAATAGAAACCAGCACAGCACCACAGGACAGAGGCAGACCTGAAGGGCCCAAGAGATAACATACGTGCGTGTTCTGTGTATGGTATTAGTCATGTGTGGATATTATGTTATTGTATGCTTAACAGTGCTATTATATTCTCTGTAGTTCGTTTGGATGCCAAATTGAATGTTTCACACTTTAACCCTTTACAGTTCGGACTAATTTTGCCGATTTGTGTCTTACAGTTCCAGGCAAGTGCTGCTACTCTGTATATACAAATTTCTTTTTTCAAAAATAAAATAAATTAATGTCAAATAAACTGAGCTAAAATTATAATCTTCTTCGACATTCGCCTGGGAAAGGATGTTGTGTCGTAGTTTACATGGAGGCTGCGGTATCTGCGCTTTCCGGCTGACTCACTCGTTTTCAGTATGGTATATTTGCCTTTCCTCTACGATCCTTTTTCTAGCCAGACTACACAAGTACAGCCTGTTTCCAGGGCTTGCCACTTTGGTGGGAATATGGTCTTGGTCAGCTTTAGTTCACTGGCCCTGAAGCAAGCGACTAGCTGTGAGTTGCTAGCTGCTGTCAGCTCATTCAATGCTACATCTCCAGCTGATATTAAGACACATAAAGTATCTCTGACTTGAAGTATTCTTAGTATTAATGTGTAGGTGGGGACACTGTATCATTTTGGTATTATTTGTAGTCACGACACATGTTGGAATTGTTGTTATATTACATCTAAAGCATTACTATTTCCGATCTGAATTCAGACTTGTATTGAATATCCATGTGTGATCCGGATGTATGATTATAGCCTGATCAGATAAATCATTTCTCAGCTATTGAAGTCTTCATTTCATCGCACAGAATGCCAGAACTTTAGAAAATGCACAGAAATTGTCAAATTCCACCAAACAGAAATAATTCTACGTTAAATAAAATCATCGCAGGACACTCTATATATCTAAACATTTGCTCTAAACTAAACTGCAAAATATCGGAGTTAGATACTGAATGTCACAGAATCGGCCTGTAACTGACGTTTCCGCACCACTCATGCCTACCATAGTGGACTGTAAAGGGTTAATATACGGTATTGGAAGACTTCCTGTGGCGTGATTAATTGTTGT
>JAVGWX010000013.1:75247599-75354957 GCA_036924085.1 Ariolimax columbianus
AAATGTTACTAATAATTATAATTGCACACCTAAAACTGTTACTAGTGTTTTCAGTAACTAACAATGTTACTAATAATTATAATTGCACACCTAAAACTGTTACTAGTGTTTTGAGTAACTAAAAATGTTACTAATAATTATAATTGTACACCTAAAATTGTTACTAGTGTTTTCAGTAACTAAAAATGTTACTAATAATTATAATTGCACACCTAAAACTGTTACTAGTGTTTTCAGTAACTAAAAATGTTACTAATAATTATAATTGTACACCTAAAATTGTTTCTAGTGTTTTCAGTAACTAAAAATGTTACTAATAATTATAATTGTACACCTAAAATTGTTACTAGTGTTTTCAGTAACTAAAAATGTTACTAATAATTATAATTGCACACCTAAAACTGTTACTAGTGTTTTCAGTAACTAAAAATGTTACTAATAATTATAATTGCACACCTAAAACTGTTACTAGTGTTTTCAGTAACTAAAAATGTTACTAATAATTATAATTGCACACCTAAAACTGTTACTAGTGTTTTCAGTAACTAAAAATGTTACTAATAATTATAATTGTACACCTAAAATTGTTACTAGTGTTTTCAGTAACTACAAATGTTACTAATAATTATAATTGCACACCTAAAATTGTTACTAGTGTTTTCAGCAACTAAATGTCATGTTAATAATTGCATGACACAAGTTGTTACTAGCAATTTCAGCCATAAAAGTCTTGCTACAAATTGCAATATTACAAATATCATATAATGACTAATAATTGCACATTTTCCTTCTTCTCATTTAAGAAAGTATCATGTTAGAATATCATATCTCATTATCGTGTGGCGAGTACAATATGTCGTTTTTTTCTAACTGGCCGGAACACAACTGCCTCCATGTGGCTATCTACCCGTTTTTCTGGGACTTGTGGCTCCAGTTTCCAGCCCGCTCCACGAGGCGAAAGACGTAACAATTTGACAATCTGACAGGCCACTTAACATGACAGCCAGTTTGTTAAAAGCATTGATAGTATCTTACTAATAAGGATCAATTTTGAGACGCAGAGATTACTGTTAATGAACATAATTAATATAACAAATGAGGCCCGCGGTTATATGCGGTTCGTCAAGCATTATGTGGCCCGCGAAAGATTTATGAGATAAAACCTAATTACAGTTTGAGAAGATGGATTTTCAACGGATTTTTAACTATATCTGGCTAAATGTAACACACACAACAGAAACTATGTCCTTTCGCTTCTGGTCCATAGGGACAGTAGTTATATAGCTTGATCGTGAGTTTGATACCCGTTCCTCAGCATAGCTGAGGGTCCCAACTTCGTCTTCTGCGGTCCCTGTCTTGAACCACAGATGTCCAGTACGGTGTAAGTGCTCCTCTAAAGGCGTCTCAGATATTGCAGCTTACAGCAGACGCATCTAACCAACGCATTGTAAGTCGTTCCTGCAGTCTCTTCTTACATCGGGGGTACAAGACTGCTGTTGCTGTGGTACTTCGACCATCGATCCGTCGTTACATGTGACCTGTCCATCTCTGTTTTACCTTGTCTGTATGCATTACCGCATCAGGGACAATCGTCTTATGTCAGAATTGTGGAGACCTTGCATAAATTGGTCCCGGAGAGTGATTCCAACCAAACGTCTCTCAAGGGAGGCCTGGGTAACTCTCAATTTGTCTTCGAGTGATTTTGTTTGTGTCCAAACCTCGTTTTACATATATATATATATATATATATATATATATATATATATATATATATATATATGTATATATATACTATTAGATATATACTATATATAGTTATAGATACACTATTTTATAGCTAGAAATAAAATGAATGACAAAAAAATTAAAGTAATTTAAATTTAATTAAAAATTAAAATGAGTACGGTCAGATACCGCACCGAGACGAAAACACAAACGACGTTACGACTAATATGCCTTCATCAGGTACAATAGATAATAGCAATGCTGAACTAGCGAATCATAGAAGAAGGAAAGAATGCATAAATGGGGGATGTCTACATATAAGGACAACATAGTGTACTTATCTTTTGACACGTCTCACATCACTTCTTATCAGGTCGGACGCCTCACTCGGGATCAAGATGCTGCAGCGGTCAGCGACCCATAACTGACTGCTAGCGTCAGGGCCAGCGAACCATAGTTGCCAAGACCCTTCTACACCTCCACGTGGTGATCCTAGATAATAGGCTGCAGCAGGGCAGACTGGCTAAGGAGAAGGGATCGAAGAGGGAATGCTAACCCGGTACTCAAAAAATGATTGCTGAAGTCGGATGTGTTGGACCGAAAGGTACAAATATCGCAGCCAAGCTGTAAACTACGACACTACGCATTCCGTTCTCTGGACTATATTCTACTACGTATGCCTTTTCAGGGTTTGGTAGTGGGAGATTGAGAACGAACGAAGAAGAAGAAGAAGCAGGACGCCTCACTCCAAGTGACGGAGAAAGTTCAGATTTGGTAGCCATTAGGGCGTAACAATAAGCAAGCGGAGACCAAATTCAGAAAAGACAAAAAAAATGATATAAATGGAAGAAAGGTGGTGGGGAGGGGGCGGGAAGGCAAATGGATAGGGCCAGTTTGAGATTTTAAGAAAAGGTATGGACGATATGAATGCCATGTGGTTGGAGGGAACTCATTCTGGTGATTAGTCTGTTCTCAATAGCGAATCGATGACGATTGACAGACAAGCAAGAAGATGAGCCCTGGACACTAACATCAGCCTGACCTCGGTCCCCGGACATTTCATTATGCCAACGTGTGAACGGACATTTCATGATGCCAACATGTGCCGGACATTTTATCATGTCACCGTGTGAACGGACATTTAATCATGTCAACGTGTGAACGGACATTTAATCATGTCAATGTGTGAACGGACATTTAATCATGTCAACGTGTGAATGGACCTTTAATCGTGTCAATGTGTGACCGGACCGTTAATCATGTCAACGTGTGACCGGACAGTTAATCATATCAACGTGTGAACGGACATTTCATCTTGTCAACGTGTAACCAGACATCTGGTCATGTCAACAGGTGACCGGATATCAGGTCAAGTCAACTGTGGCCAGACATGTGATCAAGAATTTGATGCCGGACATCAGACGACCCAATTTCAAACAATTAAAAACACTCATATCCTTATACTTCCCCAAATGTCCTGTAACGGTTTGACCATTGTGTCCTTGGTTTTGTCAGCCACGTCAGTTATCGCATCTGGTTGGGATAGCTCACCGTACCATACTCTATGTCCATACAACAATTGGGTGTCTATGAACTGTTACAAAGTACGTCCAACATTTCCTTCCCGCCATCATCTTCATCGCTATTTTCTTCTCATTATGTATCTTATTCTTATCGTTATTCTGCTGCTCCTCTTTCTCATCTTCATCCTCGTCTTTTTTCTTCTCTTCTACCTTCTTCGTTTTTCTATTTCTCCTTCTTTTTTTAATTTTTGAAATTCCTTTCTTGAAATAATTGTAATCCTGGTATTCACACAGGCATGTTAATTAATGTATGTTGCCAGGTAAGCCGAAGGCTTCGACTTGACGAAGTAGGTTGATCAAACTCCCTGTGGCTTACTAGGCCTGGCGGAAGGTGCACTTCATTTTAGGTTCATTTTTTAACTACAATTTTTGAATTTTGTCCGGACAGAGGCCGTTAAGCCAAATCTTTCTTGTCCGAGCAGCGGCCGTTAAGTCAACTCTTTCTTATCCGAGCAGCGGCCTCTAAGCCAACCCTTTCTTATCCGAGCAGCGGTCTTTAAGCCAAACCTTTCTTATCCGATCAGCGGCCTTTAAGCCAACCCTTTCTTATCCGAACAGCGGCCTTTAAGCCAACCCTTTCTTATCCGAGCAGCGGCCGTTAAGCCTACACTTTTCGATTTCCAACTGCCAAGGAATTTGGAACGTGCTCGACACTGACCAGAGATCAGGGAAATTTGGACCAGTAGATCCACGTGAAAAAATATCCAGGTCTCCACTGTGATTTTCCACCTCCCTCATATCTTTCTTCATGACTCGGATGATAGTGTGAGATACGTTTCCTGGGATCGCTTGAGCAGTAAAGTGCTTAGAGCTCTTACTCCCACAACAAAAGTCATTGGTTCGATCCCTGGTTTCAAAAAATGTCAGCCTACCTAGCTGTAAATAGATCTTTGACTATCAATTATGAAAACATTAAATCAATGAGGAGAAAGAGTCAATGAGGATGGTAATCTAGTCTTGACCACTTCATCCACGACAACACTATCCAGAACTGCACTTACTGACTTACTTTCCTTGTCCAAGCACCACGTCATACAGTATGTATCCAGTATCCAGTGACATGGATTGCCTTGTCATTTATCTCCAGCAGCATGTCGCACCTATTGCTTGTTTCCTGGAGGTTGGTGCAGGTCATCAGGTGGCCTGGGTCCTGTATTGCCTTAGTCACGTGTGTCCTCATCTGTGTATCCCCATCTGTGTATCCCCATCGTTCCATATTCCTCTTCCACCGTGATACACCAGCTCGGAGTCTGTTCAGCGACTTCCATGTTGGGTATGGTAGATGATCTCCAGGGGTAGGCTCCTCCCGGAGTCCTATCTCTGGGGGCCAGCATCGATTCGTGCCATCTCGCGATACGGCGGTTTTCAGGGGCTTGTCTGTATGGGCTGTGATGATTTTATGAAGTTATGTCTGGATTTGAGTCTTGTGTTCTGTATCTGATGTCAAAACATTGGGTGCCTTGGGTCGTGCTCCTGTTTTCTCGTTAGATTTCTGTTACGACGCTTCTTCGGATCTCGGGTGGTGCTATGCCAATTATGGATTATATTTTACAGTCACACCCTTGCACAACTTTCACACGCGCCCTCGTGGTAAAGCCCTTCCGTTGCACTTTGGTTGGGCTAGCTTCTGAGGGCGCACACACCTAGCATAGGTACATACAGATGCACACATGCATCCAAGCACTGGTTTATGCGTCCTGATATCGCCCAATTGACTACGGTCTGGGGTGGAAAATGGCGTGCCTCCGCCAGTAGAAACTAGTGAGGCAAACATCTAAGCAAAAAAAAAAAAAAAACAATATGTTGTATTTAACAGTTTGTCTACGATATATTATGTGGAGCCGCGTAGCGCAGTGGTTAGCGCGCTGGCCTCGCATCTGAGTGGTTCTGGGTTCATTCCCCAGTTGAGGCGGTAATGTTTTTTTCAGACCGCAATGGCTCCTGGGTCGACCCAGCCTTAAATGGGTACTGGTTCAGTCCGGGAAGTAAAAGGGAGAGGAGATGGCTACCGCCCTCATATAGCCGAGCCTTTGAAATGTGAGATCGCTAACACCTCACACTCCTACGTCAGTAATGCTATGGGATACTTTACTTTACTTTGATATATTTACTTGAAGACAGATACCCTGCCGAAGCCGGATGTGTCGGACTGAATGGTGTAAATATCGCAGTCAATCTGTATTCCGTTTTAACGACTAGATTCCACTAATTGCAAAGCCCTGTTCAGGACTTGGGACCTGTTTGGGAGATGGATATTGAGAACGAACGCAGAAGAAGAAGAATCAGTGAAAATCAGAATAAAAATCAGAAACAAAAAAGAAGAAGAAAAAATGGAAGATTAATCCCAACTTCCTTCAACAAGCCGTTTTTTTAACACCCTAACCTTTGACTGTCCACAGACACCTGAAGCTACGATCCCCTATTTGACCAATGCTTAATTTACCCAGTACGTTCTGAATTTTAGATGCCAGAAACTCGCCCCTCTCCCCTTCGCTGTTAGTAGAGACATTCCAGTAACAAGATGGCCGACAGCTGACCTGTTTCCTGTTAGAACCTGTGTTGCGCATGTGCTGAGATAATTTCGTTAGAATTGTAAGATCGTTCTTATAGTCCTCTCTCGGCTACGACAGAATTTCAGACCACCAAGATAGTCGAACCTGATGACATAAATCAGTGGCTACATGAAATGTAGCGAAATATAGCTCCTGGCTATGGATACAAATTCATGAATTGGTACAGCGAACGGTAGACATTAGTTGGTAGTACATGATCCGCCATCTTGAGGAAGAAAATCAGGAAGACGGAAGTAGTTGGCTTGGCTGAAGGATTCAGTTTTATTAGTGCTGGATGCATCTCATGTCTCGTTCTACCCTCTCTCTCTCCCTCCCTCTCTCTATCACACCCACACATTTTGTCAAATGCTCAGAATGAACATTTTGGTCCCTGATACTCTATCTCTCATTCTCTTTCATACACACTCTCTATCACAGACTGATTCACACACACACATACACAAAATACTTATGTATCTGATATCTCTCCCCCTATCTCCACGCTTTTCCCCAATTTCCCTCTTCCTCTGTCTCTCACTCTCTCTCTCAAGACACCTTCGCCGATTCTCTACCTCACCCTCACTAAAGAAACCATTATTTTCCAAGAACTACCTCGCACTCACAAAAAACATCTCCAACTTCCATCTATCCACCCCAAACACGACACCCCTCCACTCACACAAGACACCCTTCCATCTATCCACCTCAAAAAAGACACCTATTCACCTCACACAAAACACCGCTCCACCGTACACAAGACACCCCTCCACCCACACAAGACACCCCTCCACCACACACAAGACACCCCTCCACCAACACAAGACACCCCTCCATCTATCCCCCTCAAACAAGACACCCCTGCACCCCACACAAGACACCCCTCCACCCACACAAGACACCCCTCCATCTATCCCCCTCACACAAAACACCCCTCCTCCTCACACAAAAAACCCCTCCACCCCTCCCCCTCACACAAGACACCCCTCCACCCACACAAGACACCCCTCCATCTATCCCCCTCACACAAGACACCCCTCCCCCTCACACAAGACAGACCTCCACCTATCCCTCTCACACAAGACACCCCTCCACCTATCCCCCTCACACAAGACACCCCTCCACCTATCCCTCTCACACAAGACACCCTTCCACCTATCCCTCTCACACAAGAGACCCCTCCACCTAACCCCCTCACACAAGACACCCCTCCATCTATCCCCCTCACACAAGAAACCCCTCCCCCTGACACAAGACACCCCTTCATCTATCCCCCTCACACAAAACACCCCTCCACTTATGACCCTCACACAAGACACCCCTCCACCCACACAAGACACCCCTCCACCTATCCCCCTCACACAAGACACCCCTCCACCCACACAAGACACCCCTCCACCTATCCCCCTCACACAAGACACCCCTCCACCCACACAAGATACCCCCTCCATCTATCCCCCTCACACAAGACACCCCTCCACCCCTCCCCCTGACACAAGACACCCCTCCACCTATCCCCCTCACACAAGACACCCCTCCCCATCACACAAGACACCCCTCCATCTATCTCCCTCACAAAAGACACCCCTCCACCCACACAAGACACCCCTCCATCTATCCCTCTCACACAAGACACCCCTCCATCTATCCCCCTCACACAAGACACCCCTCCATCTATCCCCCTCACACAAGACACCCCTCCATCTATCCCCCTCACACAAGAAAACCCTCCATCTATCCCCCTCACACAAGAGACCCCCACCCCCCTCACACAAGACAACCCTCCACCTATCCCTCTCACACAAGACACTCCTCCACCCACACAAGAGACCCCTCCAACTATCCTCCTCACACAAGACACCCCTCCACCCCTCCCCCTCACAGAAGACACCCCTCCACCTATCCCCCTCACACAAGACACCCCTCCACCCCTCCTCCTCACACAAGACACCCCTCCACCTATCCACCCCACACAAGACACCCCTCCTTCTATCCCCCTCACACAAGACACCCCTCAACCCACACAAGACACCCCTCCACCTATCCCCCTCACACAAGACACCCCTCCACCCACACAAGACACCCCTCCACCTATCCCCCTCACACAAGACACCCCTCCACCCACACAAGACACCCCTCCACCCACACAAGACACCCCTCCACCCACACAAGACACCCCTCCATCTATCCCCCTCACACAAGACACCCCTCCACCCACACAAGACACCCCTCATCCTATCCCTCTCACACAAGACACCCCTCCAACCACACAAGACACCCCTCCCCCTCACACAAGACACCCCTCCACCTATCCCCCTCACACAAGACACCCCTCCACCCCTCCCCCTCACACAAGACACTCCTCCACCCCTCCCCCTCACACAAGACACCCCTCCACCTATCCCTCTCACGCAAGACACCCCTCCACCCCTCCCCCTCACACAAGACACCCCTCCACCTATCCCCCTCACACAAGACACCCCTCCACCCCACCCCTCACATAAGACACCCCTCCACCTATCCCTCTCACATAAGAAACCCCTCCACCCCTCCCCCTCACATAAGACCCCCCTCCACCCCTCCCCCTCACACAAGACACCCCTCCACCTCTCCCCCTCACACAAGACACCCCTCCACCTATCCCCCTCACCAGACACCCCTCCACCTCCCCCAAGACACCCCTCCACCCCTCCCCCTCACACAAGACACCCCTCCACCCCTCCCCTTCACACAAGACACCCCTCCACCTATCCTCTTCACACAAGACACCCCTCCACTTATCCCCCTCACACAAGACACCCCTCTCCCTGACACAAGACACCCATAAACCTATCCACCTCGCATAAGACAACCCTCCCCCTCACACAAGACACCCCTCCACCTATCCCCCTCACACAAGACACCCCTCCACCTCACACAAGACACCCCTCCCCCTCACACAAAACACCCCTCCACCCCTCCCCCTCACATAAGACACCCCTCCACTTATCCCTCTCACACAAGACACCCCTCCCCCTCACACAAGACACCCCTCCACCTATCCCCCTCACACAAGACAACCCTCCCCCTCACACAAGACACCCCTCCACCTATCCCCCTCACACAAGACACCCCTCCACTTATCCCCCTCACACAAGACAACCCTCCCCCTCACACAAGACACCCCTCCACCTATCCCCCTCACACAATACACCCCTCCAATTATCCACCTCACACAAGACACCCCTCCACCTATCCCCCTCACACAAGACACCTCTCCATCTATCCACCTCACACAGGACACCCCTCCATCTATCCACCTCACAAAAGAAACCCCTCAGCCTATCCCCCTCACACAAGACACCCCTCCATCTATCCACCTCACACAAGACACCCCTCCATCTATCCACCTCACACAAGACACCCCTCCACCTTTCCCCTTCACACAAGAAACCCCTCCATCTATCCACCTCACACAAGACACCCCTCCATCTATCGACCTCACACAAGACACCCCTCCACCTATCCCCCTCACACAAGACACCCCTCCATCTATCCACCTCACACAAGACACCCCTCCATCTATCGACCTCACACAAGACACCCCTCCACCTATCCCCCTCACACAAGACACCCCTCCAATTATCCACCTCACACAAGACACCCCTCCCCCTCACACAAGACACCCCTCCATCTAACCCCCTCACACAAGACACCCCTCCATCTATCCACCTCACACAAGACACCCCTCTCCCTCACACAAGACACCCCTCCACCTATCCCCCTCACACAAGACACCCCTCCACCTATCCCCCTCACACAAGACACCCCTCCATCTATCCACCTCACACAAGACACCCCTCCAATTATCCACCTCACACAAGACACCCCTCCCCCTCACACAAGACACCCCTCCACCTATACCCCTCACACAAGACATACCTCCATCTATCAACCTCACACAAGACACCCCTCCAATTATCCACCTCACACAAGACACCCCTTCCCCTCACACAAGACACCCCTCCACCTATCTCCCTCACATAAGACACAAATCCCCCTATCCCCCTCACACAAGACACCCCTCCACCTATCCCTCTCACACAAAAGACACCTCCACCTATCCCTCTCACACAAGACACCCCTCCATCTATCCCTCTCACACAAGACACCCCTCCACCTATCCACCTCACACAAGACACCCCTCCATCTATCCCTCTCACACAAGACACCCCTTCACCTATCCCTCCCACACAAGACACCCCTCCATCTATCCCTCTCACACAAGACACCCCTCCATCTATCCCTCTCACACAAAACACACCTTCACCTATCCCTCTCACACAAGACACCCCTCCACCTATCCACCTCACACAAGACACCCCTCCACATATCCCCCTCACACAAGACACCCCTCCATCTATCCACCTCACACAAGACACCCCTCCAATTATCCACCTCACACAAGACACCCCTCCACCTATCCCCCTCACACAAGACACCTCTCCATCTATCCACCTCACACAGGACACCCCTCCATCTATCCACCTCACACAAGACACCCCTCAGCTTATCCCCCTCACACAAGACACCCCTCCATCTATCCACCTCACACAAGACGCCCCTCCATCTATCCACCTCACACAAGACACCCCTCCACCTATCCCCCTCACACAAGACACCCCTCCATCTATCCACCTCACACAAGACACCCCTCCATCTATCCACCTCACACAAGACACCCCTCCACCTATCCCGCTCACACAAGACACCCCTCCAATTATCCACCTCACACAAGACACCCCTCCCCCTCACACAAGACACCCCTCCACCTAACCGCCTCACACAAGACACCCCTCCATCTATCCACCTCAAACAAGACACCCCTCCCCATCACACAAGACACACCTCCACCTATCCCCCTCACACAAGACACCCCTCCATCTATCCCCCTCACACAAGACACCCCTCCCCCTCACACAAGACACCCCTCCACCTATCCCCCTCACACAAGACATACCTCCATCTATCCACCTCACACAAGACACCCCTCCATCTATCCACCTCACACAAGACACCCCTCCAATTATCCACCTCACACAAGACACCCCTCACCCTCACAAAAGACACCCCTCCACCTATCCCCCTCACACAAGACATACCTCCATCTATCCACCTCACACAAGACACCCCTCCAATTATCCACCTCACACAAGACACCCCTCCCCCTCACACAAGACACCCCTCCACCTATCTCCCTCACACAAGACACCCCTCCACCTATCCACCTCACACAAGACACCCCTCCATCTATCCCTCTCACACAAGACACCCCTCCACCTATCCCTCTCACACAAGACACCCCTCCATCTATCCCTCTCACACAAGACACCCCTCGATCTATCCCTCTCACACAAAACACACCGTCACCTATCCCTCTCACACAAGACACCCCTCCACCTATCCACCTCACACAAGACACCCCTCCACCTATCCACCTCACACAAGACACCCCTCCCCCTTACACAAGACACCCCTCCCCCTCACACAAGACACCCCTCCCCCTCACACAAGACACCCCTCCATCTATCCCTCTCACACAAGACACCCCTCCACCTATTCCTCTCACACAAGACACACCTTCACCTATCCACCTCACACAAGACACCCCTCCCCCTCACACAAGACACCCCTCGCCCTCATACAAGACACCCCTCCCCCTCACACAAGACACCCCTCCATCTATCCCTCTCACACAAGACACCCCTCCATCTATCCCTCTCACACAAGACACCCCTCCACCTATCCCTCTCACACAAGACACCCCTCCATCTATCCCTCTCACACAAGACACCCCTCCACCTATCCCTCTCACACAAGACACCCCTCCACCTATCCCTCTCACACAAGACACCCCTCCACCTATCCCTCTCACACAAGACACCCCTCCATCTATCCCTCTCACAATAGACACCCCTCCACCTATCCCTCTCACACAAAACACACCTCCACCTATCCCTCTCATACAAAACACCCCTCCATCTATCCCTCTCACACAAGACACCCCTCCACCTATCCCTCTCACACAAAACACACCTCCACCTATCCCTCTCACACAAGACACCCCTCCATCTA
Source organism: Ariolimax columbianus (assembly GCA_036924085.1). Lineage (NCBI taxonomy): Eukaryota > Metazoa > Mollusca > Gastropoda > Stylommatophora > Arionidae > Ariolimax > Ariolimax columbianus. The sequence goes on from JAVGWX010000013.1 coordinate 75,259,571, forward strand.
TCCCTCTCACACAAAACACACCTCCATCTATACCTCTCACATAAGACACCCCTCCATCTATCCCTCTCACACAAAACACACCTTCACCTATCCCTCTCACACAATACACCCCTCCCTCTCACACAAGACACCCCTCCCCCTCACACAAGACACCCTTCCATCTATCCCTCTCACACAAAACACACCTTCACCTATCCCTCTCACACAAGACACCCCTCCACCTATCCCTCTCACACAAAACACACCTTCACCTATCCCCCTCACACAAGACACCCCTCCACCTATCCACCTCACACAAGACACCCCTCCCCTCAGACAAGACACCCCTCCCCCTCACACAAGACACCCCTCTCCCTCACACAAGACACCCCTCCATATATCCCTCTCACACAAGACACCCCTCCATCTATCCCTCTCACACAAAACACACCTTCACCTATCCCTCTCACACAAGACACCCCTCGATCTATCCCTCTCACACAAAACACACCTTCACCTATCCCTCTCACACAAGACACCCCTCCACCTATCCACCTCACACAAGACACCCCTCCCCCTCACACAAGACACCCCTACCCCTCACACAAGACACCCCTCCATCTATCCCTCTCATACAAGACACCCCTCCATCTATCCCTCTCACACAAGACACCCCTCCACCTATCCCTCTCACACACGGCACCCCTACCCCTCAAACAAGACACCCCTCCATCTATCCCTCTCATACAAGACACCCCTCCACCTATCCCTCTCACACAAGACACCCCTCCACCTATCCCTCTCACACAAGACACCCCTCCATCTATCCCTCTCACACAAGACACCCCTCCACCTATCCCTCTCACACAAGACACCCCTCCACCTATCCCTCTCACACAAGACACCCCTCCACCTATCCCTCTCACACAAGACACCCCTCCATCTATCCCTCTCACACAAGACACCCCTCCACCTATCCCCTCACACAAGCCACCCCTCCACCTATCCACCTCACACAAGACACCCCTCCCCCTCACACAAGACACCCCTCCACCTATCCCCCTCACACAAGACACCCCTCTACCTATCCACCTCACACAAGACACCCCTCCCCCTCACACAAGACACCCCTCCACCTATCCCTCTCACACAAGACACCCCTCCACCTATCCCCCTCACACAAGACACCCCTCCACCTATCCACCTCACACAAGACACCCCTCCCCCTCACACAAGACACCCCTCCACCTATCCACCTCACACAAGACACCCCTCCCCCTCACACAAGACACTATCCCTCTCACATAAGACACCCCTCCATCTATCCCTCTCACACAAAACACACCTTCACCTATCCCTCTCACACAAGACACCCCTCCATCTATCCCTCTCACACAAGACACCCCTCCATCTATCCCTCTCACACAAGACACCCCTCCATCTATCCCTCTCACACAAGACACCCCTCCATCTATCCCTCTCACACAAGACACCCCTCCATCTATCCCTCTCACACAAGACACCCCTCCATCTATCCCTCTCACACAAGACACCCCTCCATCTATCCCCCTCACACAAGACACCCCTCCACCTATCCCCCTCACACAAGACACCCCTCCCCCTCACACAAGACACCCCTCCACCTATCCACCTCACACAAGACACCCCTCCCTCTCACACAAGACACCCCTCCCCCTCACACAAGACACCCCTCCCCCTCACACAAGACACCCCTCCACCTATCCACCTCACACAAGACACCCCTCCCCCTCACACAAGACACCCCTCCCCCTCACACAAGACACCCCTCCATCTATCCACCTCACACAAGACACCCCTCCCTCTCACACAAGACACCCCTCCCCCTCACACAAGACACCCCTCCCCCTCACACAAGACACCCCTCCATCTATCCCTCTCACACAAAACACCCCTCCATCTATCGCTCTCACACAAAACACACTTCCACCTATCCCTCTCACACAAAACACACCTTCACCTATCCCCCTCACACAAAACACCCCTCCACCTATCCACCTCATACAAGACACCCCTCCCTCTCACACAAGACACCCCTCCCCCTCACACAAGACACCGCTCCCCCTCACACAAGACACCCCTCCACCTATCCACCTCACACAAGACACCCCTCCCCCTCACACAAGACACCCCTTCCCCTCACACAAGACACCCCTCCACCTATCCACCTCACACAAGACACCCCTCCCTCTCACACAAGACACCCCTCCCCCTCACACAAGACACCCCTCCCCCTCACACAAGACACCCCTCCATCTATCCCTCTCACACAAAACACCCCTCCATCTATCGCTCTCACACAAAACACACCTCCACCTATCCCTCTCACACAAAACACACCTCCACCCCTCCTCCTCACACAAGACACCCCTCAACCTACTCCACTCACCCTCCTGACTCCCTAACATGTTACTTCTTCTCCTAGTGCGCCACAATTTTCGCCAAGGACTTTCAGTTGGTCCTGAATCTGTGCTGTGGTAACGAGACCACAATGAGGACATTCTGCGTCAACTTCTAGACTTGAAATTAACCGCTTGACCACTAGACACTCACGAAGACGATCCATTATGTCGTGTTGGCGCTGAATATAGTCTATGTGCCGTAATGTCATTAATGAACAAAATAAAAGTTCACTGATTTTAGTTCACAAATCTAATAAAAGTACCGATCGAACAGAATGCTTCTATTGATACTACTCATCATTAACCATCATCATAAATCAATCAATCATCAATCCATCCATATCTCCATCACCGTCATCATAAATCAATCAATCACCAATCCATCCATATCTCCATCACCATAAATCAATCAATCATCAATCCATCCATATCTCCATAAATCAATCAATCATCAATCCATCCATATTTCCATCACCATAAATCAATCAATCATCAATCCATCCATATCTCCATCACCATCATCATAAATCAATCAATCATCAATCCATCCATTTCTCCATCATCATAAATCAATCCATCCATATCTCCATCACCATCATCATAAATCAATCAATCATCAATCCATCTATTTCTCCATCACCATCATCATAAATCAATCCATCCATATCTCCATCACCATAAATCAATCAATCATCAATCCATTTCTCCATAAATCAATCAATCATCAATCCATCCATATTTCCATCACCATAAATCAATCAATCATCAATCCATCTATTTCTCCATCACCATCATCAATCATCAATCCATCCATATCCTCATCACCATCATCATGCAGCAAGTCCCTTATAGAACGTTGCTCTCATCACAGCATGTCTGAAAGAAACTCTTTCCCTTGCCAAAACTCTAACCTCCGCCAGTCATACCTAGACATTTCTGGTATCTTGGTGCCATCGTCTTTTCGGTCTACTCGTGCCTCTTTTGCCTGGCACCATACCTTCCCTCACTGTTCTTTCAAGACCGTTGTATCTGTTGATGTGACCAAAGTATTTCAATGTCCTGGCCAAAATGGAATTGATCAACCAGTTCTCTTCTATGTTCAGCGCCATCTTAGAATTTTGTCGATTTGACAGAAGGAGTCTAGATTTTGACAGCTACCACTCTGTAGAGGAATGTAGACCTTCTTCACGATTCAGATCGGCTAAGAGATATAATTTCGCCAGATTTGGCCGACTAACGCCATCTTATAATTTGAACAAAGTTATCGCCGACCTAACAAAATCAGGCTAGATTTTTGACAGCTACCACGCTGTCACTTTTGTCACCATACACTGCCTGCATTCTGCGATGAATGTCAACTGGTCGACATCCTTCAGCTGTTAGAAACCGAATCGCCGCTCGCTGATCAACACTAGGAGAATTTCGTATCCCACTCGTCATGTTTTCAACGATACTTCTGAGAAAACTATTTATATTAGGATAATGAAATTTTGCAAACTTGAAGGTTGATATGTGCTGTTTACACCAGAAGTGACGTTATTATGCGTATCGTAAGAATGTTCCCGTGTTGCAGTTTGGTCCGGTTTCATTTGAACACGCCTCTAAGCACGTCCTTTTGCAGAATGTGGCTTACAACTGACAGCATATTCGGCTGTTATAGGTTTCTTGGAAAGTGTGTAGTAGGTTACCATTACTTTCCGTACGTGGAGAAGAGAGGGAAAAAAACCATGTCTGCAAAACTGGACACGACTGTGAGTTGGGATTGTGAGACGGACGCTTCACTCTTAGACCACGCAACCTCCTAACAGGCCAGAGGGTGCGGAGCTGAGACAAAAGCTGTGCGGACAGCCGCTCCGACCTGGTGAAGACTACAGACTTCATCATGGCCACTGGCCTGCAGATATAGCATGACCAAAAGATCCTGAACGCAAAGAGGAAGAAGAAGAAGAAGGAGAAGAAGAAGAAGAAGAAGAAATAAAAAGAAGAAGAAGAAAAAGAAGAAGAAGAAGAGAAAATAAAACCATGCCTTTGTATTTTAACTTGTTAATATGGTTGCTAAGGACGTCAAAAGTGTCCGTCACGTGCCATTCCGGTGCAGACGAACAATATAACGTCATAACCTCAGTTAAAACGTCACTTCGGATATGAACCAAAACAGAGCAGCGTCCTGGTATCCGATTTCTGTGCCGCTAAGAATTGAAACCTATAGAAATATATTCATCGGCGGATCAAGGCGCAGTGGCCGGAAATCCTTTCACTCCAGGAAATGTATGAGTGGAGTAGGCCAATCCAAAACGGCCTAAGTTCTGTGACAGACTGTTCACGACCGGGTCAGGAACACCGAGAAGTGACCCCTAAGTTGATTGCAACCAATGATCGAATCGCAAAAGGAAAATCCCAGATTGACTATGAATGGCACTTGATGGAGTGAAAGGCATACATCACCGTGCTAGACCTGCCTTCGCCGATAATTTTTCTATAGCTTTGATCCCATCGCTGCTAATCAAACGGATAACATAGTTCTGCTTCTCTTTGGTGCACGTCAATAGTAGGGCGGCCATCTTTTAACTGCAATTATGACGTCATGTTGCTAGTCTGCACCGTGATGGCATGTGCAGGACACTCTTGACATCATTAGCAACCCAATTAACAAGTTGCAATACAAGTGTTTAGTTTTCCTAATGTCTATCCTACTTCTAAGGTTTTCATTTGAATTTCCCTTGTACATGTGAATGGAGAATTTAAAAAATAAACTCAGTTTAGGTTGAAATAAGATACAGCATTAGCATTAGAACGGGAATGGTCGTTAAGCTGAACGCGTGACCTACACAGTTTGATTTATCAGTGACAGACTAGCGCGTCTACCAAATGTGGGGGTGAGGGAGGGAGAGACTATGACGCTGTGTGACAGGGTTTGAACCAGGGTATATCAGTGACAGACTAGCGCGTTTACCAAATGTGGGGGTGAGGGAGGGAGAGACTATGACGCTGTGTGACAGGGTTTGAACCAGGGTATATCAGTGACAGACTAGCGCGTCTACCAAATGTGGGGGTGAGGGAGGGAGAGACTATGACGCTGTGTGACAGGGTTTGAACCAGAGTATATCAGTGACAGACTAGCGCGTCTACCAAATGTGGGGGTGAGGGAGGGAGAGACTATGACGCTGTATGACAGGGTTTGAACCAGGGTATATCAGTGACAGACTAGCGCGTCTACCAAATTTGGGGGTGGGTAAAGAGACCATGACGCTGTATGACAGGGTTTGAACCAGGGTATATCAGTGACAGACTTACGCGTCTACCATACCATATGTGTGGGTGGGGGGGGGGTGGAACCACCAAGACGCTGTGTGACAAGGTTTGAACCAAGATATATCAGTGACAGGCTTAATCGTCTACCAAATGTGGGGGTGTGTTGCTGTGCGGGGGAGGGGGGGGACGACGACCAAGACTCTGTGTGACAGGGTTTGAACCAGAGTATATCAGTGACTGACTTACGCGTCTACCACATGTGTGGGTGGGGGGGGGGGGGAGAGACCATGACGCTGTGTTACAGGGTCTGAACCAGGGTATATCAGTGACAGACTTACGCGTCTACCACATGTGTGGGTGTGTTGCTGTACGGAAGGGGAATCCACGACTGTGTGACAGGGTCCGAACCCAGGTCATTGACAACAAAATTGTAACTGTTTTTATTCCGATTCTGGTGTAAAGGGTCTCGGGATGACGTGAGTCTCGACATGACGTCAGTGTGTTGGGTTTCCACATGTCCTCCCCCTCGTCTCTTCTCCCCCATCCCCTCGTCTATATCCATCGTTTATATCTCAAGGATCTTTGAAATGTACGTACCAGAAGAACATCAACTCTCTGCCACTCTAATGTGTCTATTAAATTGTTACAAAACATAATTTCAAGAGCAAACAAAATGCCTTGGCCAGGATTCCTACAAACAGCCTGAAACTATGGGGGCCTAATGTTTGTGAGAAGAAAAATAACGGGTGAGAAGGAAGGAGTTGAAGAGGGACAAGCGAGGATGAGAAGATGAAGAAGAAAAAGAAAAAGCAGAAGAAGAAAAGGAAGAAGAGAGAGAAGACGAGTAAGAAGAAGGAAGAAAAAAGAAGGAAGAAGAAGCTGCAGATCCCAGCCTGTTGCAGACAGGGCCGGATAAATTAAACAATCTTCAACTTAGGGTCTCACAATCTAAGGGAAAAGGCCTCTGAATCTAGGGGACAGGGACCTCACAATCCAAGGGAAAGGACACAGTCAATCCAAGGTAATGGGACCTGACAATTCAAGGAAGGAGTCTGTCAATCCTAGGGAAAGCTGTCTCACAAAATGTCAGCTAAAGAAAGCATATCAATAAATAAATAAATGTTGAAACTATTTACAAATTAGATTGAAGTATTATTTCCAATTAGTTAACTATATTATAAAATTCTGACAGATAAAGTCTTGGCAGACAAATCTGGTCTCCCTATTGACAGCTTATTTTTGTCTAGAATTACGTCGAAATCGTAATTATATATATTTCTTTAAATTTAGAGGTGGACTTTCCACCAAACCTGACAACTCAAGTCAGTCATACCACGACAGCGTCGCGGATTAATATCGGCGCCCAGGACGCCATTTTGAAAGAAGCGCTGGAAGAGAAAATAGTCCGTATGCATCTTAAGAGCCGAGGTGGGCCGGGAGCTGAACACTCTTCCAGAGACGATTCAGAGAGAGAAAGCATTCCCAAAGGGTCATATTTTTCCGATAGATTCAGAGAGAGATGGCATTTCAGAGCCGATACATTTGGATTATATTTCAAAAAGACTTTTCAAGAGAGATTTCGAGAGTGAACGACGCATTTCCAAAAATACATTTTGGAGAGGAACATTTTCTGAGAGACCGTTAGAGAAGAGTGATCGTCGCATTGACGGAGTTCTAGTTTACAGAAGTAACGTATTCCTTAATTTTCATTTGTGAGTAGATTGAAATTCATCAGGTTACCATTTTAACCAGCGTCAGACACGTGGGCGACCTTTCAAGTTTATAGGCCTCGCACGCATCTCAAATTAGCAGCCTAGGTCAGTCATAGCTACTCACTATAGGAGAGAATAGGCTGAGTGAAGACTTTACCATTTTTCATGTGTGTCGACCTGCGCCAGGTTACCACGTAGGTCAGTGTGCCTTTATTCAATACGCGCAAGTTTAAACACGTGGCTGCCTTCACGGAATTTGTAGTCATTGTAGATTCACAGTCCCTTATCTGCATCCTCAACACACTCTCAAAAACTCGTCTTCACTATCGTATTCTGCGACACTCAGATTCCCTCAGCCGGTTGATCTGGGCATTATTCGTTCATTCTATTCAATGTATACTAACATATGATCACACACTCAATCGATCTGCGTATACACACGCTCTGGGACATACATCGTTCATTCGGTGTATACACACCACACACACATCTAGATCTCTCTTAGTCGATCTATACACTCGCGTAACTCTTGAGAACATACCTCATTCACAAGGTGTCCTGCACGTACAACACACATTCAGATTACCTCTAGACACAGGGCGCCGAACACACACCTTATATAGCGACTGGTGAAGACTTGAAGGCGTATGCTGGTTGAGCCATCCCTGTTTTATCTCACACATTCGTAAATCAGCCTAACAATTACTCGTTAATGAAGTCAGCGAGCTAAACAGACTCCTAACTTCATTCTTTGTTTCGCTCTCTCTCTCTCTCTCTCTCTCTCTCTCTCTCTCTCTCCATGGCCAGTCTGCTTGAGCTAAACTATGTCTAGTATTATATAGTCTCAAGCAGTATCAGAACTGTCCAATCGATCTTTGGGTGATGGCCTCTGTCTGTCACTCATCCCACGCTACCCAAATTGGAACGCCAGTGGTCAGTTCCTAGTCCATACCTGGACACATATTCTTTCCACTAACCCAGTTTTCCTTTGTTGACTTAGTATCGAGACGGTGAATGACCTTGGCGATATGTCGAGACAGAGTCACCTTGGCACACATTCATGTACCTTAGTTCTCAGAGTCGCCGACCACATTACCCCTGTCCTAAACGCTCATGCTCAGGCTGCAACTGTTACATAACAAACATCAAGATGCCGGAATAATAAATTAATCAAAAACATATGAGACCCCAAACGGTTGACGGTTGTAAAAGCGAGATTATGTAGAGGACAAGTTTCTTACTTGATTCAGAAAATTCATTCACTTGACAATAGTATGGACGAGCATTTTTCGTCACGAATAATATGCGGTTCATTAATTCAAAGGATTACTCTGTATGTTTTCACGTTTCGTAAGACTTCTGGTGTCATTTTTGTAATGGCCGCCATGCTTCATGTAGCTTAACCCTTTGAACCCTGGTCACCTGGCCAGTAAAACCCAACTCCCCGGGGCTTAACCAGGTCTAAATTCGACACTGCATACAGAGCAATGAAGAAAACAGAATTAACAAATATGAATTAATTTCAAGACTCCATCTCAGGTTAGGATCAAGTGAAACATACGGTCCAAAACCACATCTCAAGTTAGGATCAAGTGAAACATACGGTCCAAAACCACATCTCAAGTTAGGATCAAGTGAAACATACGGGCCAAAACCACATCTCAAGTTAGGATCAAGTGAAACATACGGTCCAAAACCACATCTCAAGTTAGGATCAAGTGAAACATACGGGCCAAAACCACATCTCAAGTTAGGATCAAGTGAAACATACGGTCCAAAACCACATCTCAGGTTAGGATCAAGTGAAACATACGGTCCAAAACCACATCTCAAGTTAGGATCAAGTGAAACATACGGTCCAAAACCACATCTCAAGTTAGGATCAAGTGAAACATACGGGCCAAAACCACATCTCAAGTTAGGATCAAGTGAAACATACGGTCCAAAACCACATCTCAAGTTAGGATCAAGTGAAACATACGGTCCAAAACCACATCTCAGGTTAGGATCAAGTGAAACATACTGACCAAGGGGAACGGCGTGGCCTAGTGGTTAAGTGGCACGGCTCACAACCAGAAGGTGCTGGGTTCGATCCCCATCACAGCACCGGCCGTTACCCCAGGGAAGCAAACCCTTAGAAAATGCAGGAGGAAGCAGACCTTTACATAAAATGCATGCTGAAGTCGGATGCACTGGGCCGACAGGCGCAAAATAAAAACCTCAGTGTAACGCACACACGCATTGGGGAATAGATAAATAAGGCGAACGCAAAAAAAAAAAAAAAAAAAAAAAAAATACTGACCAAGAACCCATCTCCGGTACGGATCAACGGAAACATACTGACCAAGACCCGTTCTCAGGTTAGGATCAAGGGAAACATACTGACCAAGATCCCATCTCAGGATCAAGGGAAACATACTGACCAAGACCTCATCGTTGAAGACAAAGCCAACCATACTGACCAAGACTCCATCTAAGGATCAAGTGAAATATATTGACCAAAACCCTATCTCCTGTAAGAATCAAGTAAAACGTACTGACCAAGACCCCTACTCAGGTCGGATTCAGGTCAACCTACTGAGCAAAACCACATCTCAGGATCAAATGAAACATACTGACCAAGACCCCATCTGACATTAGGTTCAAGTGAAACATACTGACATAGACCCCATCTGACATTAGGTTCAAGTGAAACATACTGACCAAGACCCCATCTGACATTAGGTTCAAGTGAAACATACTGACCAAGACCCCATCTCAGGTAAGGTTCAAGTGAAACACACTGACCAGGACCCCATCTGACATTAGGTTCAAGTGAAACATACTGACCAAGACCCCATCTCAGGTAAGGATCAAGTGAAACATACTGACCAAGACCCCATCTGACATTAGGTACAAGTGAAACATACTGACCAAGACCCCATCTCAGGTAAGGTTCAAGTGAAACATAGGAAGAAGGAAGAAGAAAGAAAGAAGAAGAAGAAAGAAAGAAGAAGAAAGAAAGGAAGGAAGAAGGAAAGAAGGAAGGAAGGAAGGAAGGAAGGAAGGAAGGAAAGAAGGAAGGAAAGAAGGAAGGAAGGAAGGAAAGAAACAGAGAAAGAAAGAAAGAAGGAAGGAAGGAAGGAAGGAAGGAAGGAAGGAAGGAAGGAAGGAAGGAAGGAAGAAGAAGAAGAAGAAGAAGAAGAAGAAGAAGAAGAAGAAGAAGAAGAAGAAGAAGAAGAAGAAGAACAAGAAGAACAAGAAGAAAAGGAAGACAAATGCTAACTACTTTCAGCAAGTTTTTTAAAATTTTAAAACCCTAACCTTTGACTGTCCACAGACAGCCTTTGAGGTACACCTGAAGCTACGATCCCCTATTTGACCAATGTTCTATGTGCTTAATTTACCCATTGAGTTCTGAATTTTAGACGCCAGAGACTCGCCCCTCTCCCCTTCGCTGTTAGTAGGGAGATTCTAGTAACAAGATGGCCGACAGCTGACCTGTTTCCTGTTAGAACCTGTGTTGCGCATGTGCTGAGATAATTTCGTTAGAATTGTAAGATCGTTCTTATAGTCCTCTCCCGGCTACGACAGAATTTCAGACCACCAAGATAGTCGAACCTGATCACATAAATCAGTGGCTACATGAAATGTAGCGAAATATAGCCACTGGCTATGGAAAAAAAAGTCCATGAATCGGTACAGTAAACGGTAGAAATTAGTTGATAGTACATGATCCGCCATCTTGGGGAAGATAATCATGAAGACGGAAGTAGTTGGCTTGGCTGAAAGATTCAGTTTTATTAGTGCCGGACGCGTCTAATGTCTCGTTCTACCCTCTCTATTCAAACATAATATTTCAGTTCCCGATCCATTCTCTCTCTCTCTATCTCTCTCTCTCTCTCTCTCTCTCTCCCTTTAATACTCTCTATCACAGACTGCTTCATACACACACATAATACTTCTCACTATGATATCTCTATCTCCCTCTGTCTCTCTTTCATTCATTCACTCCCTCTCTATCTGCATTTCTTTCTCCATCTCTGTCCTTCCTTCAAGACACCTCCCCTGATTCTCCATCTCTGTCCTTCCTTCAAGACACCTTCCCTGATTCTCCATCTCTGTCCTTCCTTCAAGACACCTCCCCTGATTCTCCATCTCTGTCCTTCCTTCAAGACACCTCCCCTGATTCTCCATCTCTGTCCTTCCTTCAAGACACCTCCCCTGATTCTCCATCTCTGTCCTTCCTTCAAGACACCTCCCCTGATTCTCCATCTCTGTCCTTCCTTCAAGACACCTCCCCTGATTCTCCATCTCTGTCCTTCCTTCAAGACACCTCCCCTGATTCTCCATCTCTGTCCTTCCTTCAAGACACCTCCCCTGATTCTCCATCTCTGTCCTTCCTTCAAGACACCTCCCCTGATTCTCCATCTCTGTCCTTCCTTCAAGACACCTCCCCTGATTCTCCAGCTCTGTCCTTCCTTCAAGACACCTCCCCTGATTCTCCATCTCTGTCCTTCATTCAAGACACCTCCCCTGATTCTCCATCTCTGTCCTTCCTTCAAGACACCTCCCCTGATTCTCCATCTCTGTCCTTCCTTCAAGACACCTCCCCTGATTCTCTATCTCTGTCCTTCCTTCAAGACACCTCCCCTGATTCTCCATCTCACCCTGACTAGCTACCATTCTTTTCCAAGCACTACCACTCACACAAGACATCTATTACCTCCACCTAATCCACTCACACAAGACATCTATTACCTCCACCTAATCCACTCACACAAGACATCTATTACCTCCACCTAATCCACTCACACAAGACATCTATTACCTCCACCTAATCCACTCACACAAGACATCTATTACCTCCACCTAATCCACTCACACACGACATCTATTACCTCCACCTAATCCACTCACACAAGACATCTATTACCTCCACCTAATCCACTCACACAAGACATCTATTACCTCCACCTAATCCACTCACACAAGACATCTATTACCTCCACCTAATCCACTCACACAAGACATCTATTACCTCCACCTAATCCACTCACACACGACATCTATTACCTCCACCTAATCCACTCACACACGACATCTATTACCTCCACCTAATCCACTCACACACGACATCTATTACCTCCACCTAATCCACTCACACAGGACATCTATTACCTCCACTTAATCCACTCACACAAGACACCTATTACCTCCACTTAATCCACTCACACACGACATCTATTACCTTCACCTAATCCACTCACACAAGACATCTATTACCTCCACCTAATCCACTCACACAAGACATCTATTACCTCCACCTAATCCACTCACACAAGACATCTATTACCTCCACCTAATCCACTTCCACAAGACATCTATTACCTCCACCTAATCCACTCCCACAAGAAATCTATTACCTCCACCTAATCCACTCCCACAAGACATCTATTACCTCCACCTAATCCACTCACACAAGACATCTATTACCTCCACCTAATTCACTCACACAAGACATCTATTACCTCCACCTAATCCACTCACACAAGACATCTATTACCTCCACCTAATCCACTCACACAAGACATCTATTACCTCCACCTAATCCACTCCCACAAGACATCTATTACCTCCACCTAATCCACTCACACAAGACATCTATTACCTCCACCTAATCCACTCCCACAAGACATCTATCTCCCCCTTTTCCATTCACACAAGACACCCCTCCACCCATTACCCTCACACAAGACACCCCTCCACCTATCACCCTCACACAAGACACCCCTCCACCTATCACCCTCACACAAGACACCCCTCCACCTATCACCCTCACACAAGACACCCCTCCACCTATCACCCTCACACAAGACACCCCTCCACCTATCACCCTCACACAAGACACCCCTCCACCTATCACCCTCACACAAGACACCCCTCCACATATCGCACTCACACAAGACACCCCTCCACCTATCACCCTCACACAAGACACCCCTCCACCTATCACCCTCACACAAGACACCCCTCCACCTATCACCCTCACACAAGACACCCCTCCACATATCGCACTCACACAAGACACCCCTCCACCTATCACCCTTACACAAGACACCCCTCCCCGTGTAACAGTTCCAGCCGGAGCATGAGCGTTTAGAGCAGGGTTGATGTGGTCAGTGACTCTGAGAACAAAGGTACTTGAATGTGTGCCAAGGTCACTCACCGTCTCGATACTAAGTCAACAAAGGAAAACGGGTTTGGGGGAAAGAATGTGTACAGGTGGTGAACTAGGAATTGACCACCGGAGTTCCGATTTTGGTAGTGGCGAATAAGTGACAGACAAGACGGCAGCTGAGCATGCTATGATATTTGAATGGCAGGAGAGCTATGCGTTCCAATGGCAGCTCAATGGAGTCAAGACGTCCACCACAGATCCATTGGATAGCTATGATACTGCTTGAGACTATATAATACTAGACAAAGTTTAGCTCAAGTAAGACTGCCCACGGAGAGAGAGATCGAGAGACAAAATTTAGTTAGGAATCTGGTTAGTTCGCCGACTTAATAGAAGAGTGACTGATAGGCTGTTTTTACGAATGTGTCAGAACAGGGTTACTGAACAAGCATACTCCTTCGAGTCTTGGCCAGTCGCTTTATAAGGTGTGTTCTGTGTCTAAGAGAGATGTAGCTGTATGTGTGGTGCGTATATACACCGAGCGGACGATGTATGTTCTGAATAGTTACGCGAGTGTATAGATCGACTAGGAAGGATCTGGATGTGTGTGTGGTGTGTGTAGACACCGAGGGAACGATGTATGTTCCAGAGCGTGTGTATACCGAGTTTGAGTGTGTGTGATCATATGTGAGTATACGTTGAATATATTCAATGTATTATATCCAGATCACCCGCCTGAGGGGACCCGAGTGCCACAGAATACGAACGCGAGTACGAGTTTTTGATAGTGTGTTGAGGGTGCATAAAAGGGGAGGGGAGTGTGCGGCTAGGACTGGGTTAGACTAGTTTGGGGGCAACATCAATAGCTTTTCCTTATAAATCCCGAGTACGGTATCTGTTTAGATAAATTGTATTTCAAGTATTGTTTGTAATTTCATAGCACTCATTTTAAAAGTTGTTGTAAGAGTTTTGATATAATAAATATGCCACCTGATGTGTACTATGTTATTTGCTGTGTGTGGTCGTGCATGATGTGGATGAGTGTGGTAACATTATAAATAGTGGAACCTGGACTCTGATCACCCTCACACGAGACACCCCTCCACCTATCCCCCTTACACAAGACACCCCTCCCCCTATCATCCTAATACAAGACACCCCACCACCTATCGACCGAACACAAGACACCCCTAAACTTATTCACCTCACACAAGACATCCCTCCACCTATCACCCTAAAACAAGACGCCCCTCAACCTATCGTCCTCACACAAGACATTTCCTACCTCCACCTATCCAGTTCACATAAGACATCCCTCCACTCCTGTTGCGTCGGTCTGCCACATCCATGACACATTGTTACAGAGTGGTTCCAGGGCAGAGGTGGATGTCGATATCTGTTGGAGCCACACTGTAAAGGGACGGTCTTTTGGCGCTGAGGAACGACTTGTGTAGTATCTTGTGGGCCAGGGTTTCCTGGTCCAGCCGTACAACATGTATATATTTTTTAATATGTATATGCATAAATACAAATGTATATCTTTCTGTTCCACTTTGACCATCTAGTTGTCCAGTACTTTCTCTCTCTCTCTGTTGCCCTGAGGTCGCTGACGTATCACTTGACACACTTTCTGTCTCGCTGTTATTTTGTCATGGCGATAAGTGGTTCATTTCTTGTTCGTATTCATTGTTGTCAATGGGGACGGCAGGGGCTAGTGGTTAAGTGACACGACTGATAAAATGAAGGTTTTGGGTTCGCTCCCCAGCGCAACACTGGCCATTACCCAGGGGAAGCAAACCCTTAGAAAATGCAGGAGGAAGCAGCCCATACTTAAAATGCATGCTGAAGTCGGATGCACTGGGCCGACAGGCGCAAAACAAAAACATAGTACAATGCACACCGCCTTGGGGAAAAGAGAAATAAGGCGGACGGGAAAATGAAAAAAAAATTTGTAATTTGTGATTATGATTAGAGGTACCCTAGATGCAGTGAATGAGCTGACAGTGGCCAGCTACTCATAGCTGACTGCTTGCATCAGAATCCACGATTCAGAACTGATCAAGACCATATTCCGTATACAATTAGCGGCCCTGGAAACAAACTACACCACGCAGCCTGGCTTACAGAATACGGATTGAAGGAGGAAGGCAAGCCTGGTTCCCAAAATACAGTACTGATGTGTCGGGCTGAAAATGTAGATATCGCAGGTCGCTGTAAACTGAGACACAATGAAACAAAATATCCCTTTCAGGACGAACATAGAAGAAGAAGATTATGATTTGTTACTTGTTTTTATTTGCATTTTTTGTTGTCCCAGATGAAGACCTTTTGGTTGAAACATAATTGTTGGTTCTATTCTTGGCCATATGGTTACTGAGACTTGTTGGATACAGTTATGTAGTTGTGGAGATATAGGCGTATATGCATAATACATGATATATCACAATATAATATGAAAGGTTTACAATTCACATTTGTAACACAATCTGATACAATATGTTGATAATTATTTGTCACTGTCACAACGATGTGAAACATTACATAACACCGGCCATGGTTATGTAGTTTGTTAAGAGCAGCTAAGATGTACATCCACATCCGTTTTTTTTTTTTTGCTTAGATGTTTGCCTCACTAGTTTCTACTGGCGGAGGCGCGCCATTTTCCGCCCCAGACCGTAGTCAATTGGGCGATATCAGGACGCATAAACCAGTGCTTGGATGCATGTGTGCATCTGTATGTACCTATGCTAGGTTTGTGCGCCCTCAGAAGCTAGCCCAACCAAAGTGCAATGGAAGGGCTTTACTACGAGGGCGCGTATGACAGTTGTGCAAGGGTGTGACTGTGGGATAGAGTCAAATGAAACAGAGTGAGGTAAGAAAAGAGAGGAAGGAGCCTTTTCCTTCTGCACATCGGTTAACCACTCTCTGTGGTACTTATCTCAACACAGTGAAGTAATAAGCTGCTCGAGCCTAGACCGCTAAGCAGGAAATCCTCCTCCCGGCTACATTCAGCTCATGCCAGAGCTGGGACCTGCACAGGGTCATCTACCTCTGTAGAAGTACAGGTCGACTAAGATAACAACGGATTCATATCGCACATGTAAGGACAAATACCTTCTGCAACCAAACCAGACGAGCAGGGCAGACGTGACTCAGGCTACATGCACATTAGGTTCATAGGTCAACCTGTGCATACCAACTTCTGACTGTGTCCTGCGGTTCTGGAATTATGATCCCAATTTGGATGCTTTTTCATCACATGTCGTAAATATCATATGTCAACAACACACTGTTCCCAAACCTGACTAAAATATCATACTTCAACAACACACTGTTCCCAAACCTGACTAAAATATCATACTTCAACAACACACTGTTCCCAAACCTGACTAAAATATCATACTTCAACAACACACTGTTCCCAAACCTGACTAAAATATTATACTTCAACAACACACTGTTCCCAAACCTGACTAAAATATCATATGTCAACAACACACTGTTCCCAAACCTGACTAAAATATCATACGTCAACAACACACTGTTCCCAAACCTGACTAAAATATCATACTTCAACAACACACTGTTCCCAAACCTGACTAAAATATCATACTTCAACCACACACTGTTCCCAAACCTGACTAAAATATCATACTTCAACAATGCCCTGTTCTCAAACCTGACTAAAATATCATACTTCAACAATGCACTGTTACCAAACCTGACTAAAATATCATACTTCAACAATGCACTGTTCCCAAACCTGACTAAAATATCATACTTCAACAATGCCCTGTTCCCAAACCTGACTAAAATATCATACTTCAACAACACACTGTTCCCAAACCTGACTAAAATATCATACTTCAACAACGCCCTGTTCCCAAACCTGACTAAAATATCATACTTCAACAACGCACTGTTACCAAACCTGACTAATTTACAGGGGTCTGCTGTACATTTTGAGTTGAATATGAGATTGCTGCTGAATGACCTATTCTTCTTCTTTCTTCTTCTTCTTGGTACGCTGTCAGACGTCAACCTTTATTTTTTCGAAAAAAGCTGCGGTCATCCTGAGGCTGTCGACACTGCCATAGAGCTTGTCTATTGTTGCCACTGGTGATGGCCACATGTGCTTTCTCTGGTCCTCGTATTTCGGGCAGTTTTGCAGCAGATGTTCAGCGGTCATTTTTCCGGTACCACAACTGCATTCGTCAGTGCCACCTATCTTCAGTTTATTGAATAGGTGGTACCTCAGTCTATTGTGGCCTGTGCGGAGTCTGAAGACCACGACCTGCTCTGTTCTGTTCAACTGGTAATAGGCATCTTTTTTTGTGTAGCCAGTATATTCTGTTTCCCATTTGGTCATGTATCTAGCTCTAATAAGCCTGTTGGACTCTTCGTAGGTCACACTAGTATCTGGTTGTGGTAGTCTTGCACCTTCTTTTGCCAGTCTGTCTGCCTCCTCGTTGCCTTGGATGTTACAATGGGATGGCACCGACTGTACCACTACTCTTTTTGGTGCGGTCTGCTGGCATAGCTGACAGAGTACTGCTCTTAAATCATTAAGTTCAGTATTTTTCTGGCTTTTTAGTGCTGTGACTACGGCCAGGGCATCTGTAAACATGACTATCTAGCTTTCATTTCCTTTGCCTGTCACCATTTCTTCCACTGCAGCCCTCAGTGCCTCTGCCTCTGCTCTGAGATTGCTGAATGACCTATTCATTAGTTATCACAATACTTTTTTGTTCTGAACAGAGTATGCTTATGGGGGACACCCACTTCCTCTGTCCGGTGTCTTTGAGATAGAGCCTCGAGATGCAGATGACCTTGGCGAGCAGTTCAAATTCAAGTATGTCCACTTTTCATGTAAACAGTTTATGAACAACAATTGTTACGAGTACTTTTTTGATTGATTGATTCACGTTTTTGCTCCTGGCGAAGGATACGGCCATCACAAGAGCCTGAGTTACAAAACCAGTGTGGATTACAAAACTGTCGGTTTAATTTAATCCTAAACGGAGATTACTAATATCAATTACTGTAAGAAATAGGTTATATGACAACTCATTTCAGATTGTTTGTAGCAAATCAGAAATGATTTAAAAAAGTTTTTTTCATCGTTTAAAGTCCTGCTGAATTTGGAAAAATTATGTCTGGCCATCCAAAATAAAATTCGCTAATATTAAATTACATTAAGTTAAATTGTGATCTGAAGATCGTAAGACAAATAAGTAGATTATTTATGACTTGAAGTTATTTATGACATAATATAAATATATATTAGTAAAGTAAAGCTTTGTCTCGTAGTTGTACACCTGTACTACTGTCGGGGAATGAAGTTGTTAGGGACTTCAGTATACTATGTCAAGGTTTGTCCCATAGTAGTTACACTACTGTCAGGGAATGAAGTTGTTAGGGACTTCAGTATACTAAGTCAAGGTTTGTCCCATAGTAGTTACACTACTGTCGGGGAATGAAGTTGTTAGGGACTTCAGTATACTAAGTCAAGGTTTGTCCCATAGTAGTTACACTACTGTCTAGGAATGTAGTTGTTAGAGACTTCAGTATACTAAGTCAAGGTTTGTCCCATAGTAGTTACACTACTGTCTAGGAATGTAGTTGTTAGAGACTTCAGTATACTAGGCCACAGCTTGTATGAGGTAGGGTGGCCAGTTTCTTTTTGTCGCTGCATTTTACTTCCTTTGCCATATGCCAGGTACCAATTTACAGCTGGGTCAACGCTGGCGAAAACGGATGTGCCGGACCGAAAGGTACAAATGGGGCAGTTGAAATGTAAACTAGCGACACAACCCATTCCGTTCTCCAGACTACATCCTGCTACCTTCAAAGCCCCGTTCATGACTTGGTATCGGGAGATTGAGAACGAACGCAGAAGAAGAAGCTAGTTCGACTGGAGTATACCAATAGTGGGTTTCGCACTCTGTACTTTTGCCATGAAAATCAAGTCCTCTACCACTTACGTGAATCGTACCTTCGTATATTAATATGATGTGTTGAATATCATTAATGTGAAGAGAAAAGTACCATGCAGTTTTTTGGTTTAACTCTCTACTTGCGCTGTTTGTGTGTGTTATTATTACATGAATATAATTAGCATAGCCACTTTTTATTTGTCTCAGTTAAAATTTGAATTGAACTTTTATTAGATATTTGCATGTAATCCAGATGTCTGACCATTGGTCTGATAAAATAATAAATCGTTTTTCGGGTCTTGAAGTCCAAATTCCACTGCACTGACAACGCGTCTTTAAGACATTCAACATACATATGGATACCGATTGTTTGTCGCGACAAAATAATTAAGCAAAAGCTGTACATCCAGTGGTTATTTGCCGTTATTACGGCTATTTCAAAACCTGGATGGTGTTATCTAAGCCATGGTGTTAGATACAGATTGTCACAGACTCAGATTGTAATTGATGTTTTGCACGTCACAGAATCAGATTGTAATTGATGTTTTGCACGTCACAGAATCAGATTGTAATTGATGTTTTGCACGTCACAGAATCAGATTGTAATTGATGTTTTGCACGTCACAGAATCAGATTGTAATTGATGTTTTGCACGTCACAGAATCAGATTGTAATTGATGTTTTGCACGTCACAGAATCAGATTGTAATTGATGTTTTGCACGTCACAGAATCAGATTGTAATTGATGTTTTGCACGTCACAGAATCAGATTGTAATTGATGTTTTGCACGTCACAGAATCAGATTGTAATTGATGTTTTGCACGTCACAGAATCAGATTGTAATTGATGTTTTGCACGTCACAGAATCCTACCATTTAGGACTGGTAAGAATTAAATGACACAGGACAAGAGAAAAAGAAATATTTACATCATTGTTTGGGGAACGGAAACGGTAGTCCAGTTAGGCACACCATACTGACCAGGACGTCGAGTCAGGGTCATTCATAATATACTGACCAAGACCACTAACTTTCTTCCATGTAGTGTTACCTGGAAACAGCTGTTTTCAAGGCAGCCTGGTTGACGAGATATGGATCTATGTGATCCCGGTAGTAGTGAGCGTCACGTAGATGAATCCAAGCATAGCACAACTGCATGGAGAGCCACAGTCCACCTTCATCAGCATGCTCGGGATGTGAGGAAAGCTACTACAACCTGCCACTTACCGCTCGTTTCAGGGCGCACATAGGAGTAAACTTACTCATTATGCGCATTCAACAACAACAACAATGTTTTAACAAAACTCGTTAGTGTGAAATAAAACTGCAAAATGTGAGAAATGATTTATTGATAAATATACTTTATGTTGTCGCTCACAATACACATCATGTAAGCATGTTTTATTTTGACAGGGAGGCTATTTGCCTAGGATATACAGATTTTGCTCCAGATGATGTTCGGAAAATAACTGAAGAACTTGGGAAGGCATTCAGGGGAGACCAGTATCACTTACTCAGCAAAAACTGTAACCACTTCACCTCGTCACTCTCACAGGTAGGGTGATAGTTGTGGGCCTTTGGTATGAAAGTTTCCTTGACAGCAAGGTACAGATTGTTACAATGCAGTGTATCTAATAATAATAACTTCTGATCACAATCAAAGATGGCTACAGAATCAAACTTTGGCTGCGAAATGTCTTCTCTGATGGCTGTAAATACCAATTCTGGAACGGCATACTCTGCCAGATTCGGGGCACACATGTGTGGAGTCTCCGTGGGGTTTTTGTTTTGGACAAAGCACTTTTGCAGAGTTTCCACTTTACACTCTGCGATCTGAGCATATTTGATGTGCCATGTGGTACAGTTTCTGCAATCGTCTCCCATCAGGTGATATCAGTATTGAAGCTTTTCAGAGACACTTATAAGGATCCTCTGTAGTGTTTCGCCCCCCTCTCCTCCTAGTATTCTACTTCTTCTTCATCATCGTACGCAGTCAAACATGAACCTTAATTTTTTCGAAAAAAGCAGCGGTCATCCTGAGGCTGTCGACACTGCCATAGAGCTTGTCTAGTGTTGCCACTGGTGATGGCCACATCTGCTCTCTCTGATCCTCGTATGTCGGGCAGTTTTGCAGCAAATGCTCAGCGGTCATTTTACCGGTACCACACGGGCATTCGTCAGTGCCACCTATCTTCAATTTGTTGAATAGGTGGTACCTCAGTCTATTGTGGTCAGTGCGAAGTCTGAAGACCACGACCTGCTCTCTTCTGTTCAACTGGTAATAGGCATCATTTTTTGTGTAGCCAGTATGTTCGGTTTCCTATTTGGTCATGTATCTAGCTCTAATAAGCCGTTTTGATTCTTCGTACGTCATACTAGTATCTGGTTGTGGTAGTCTTGCACCTTCTTTTGCCAGTCTGTCTGCCTCCTCGTAGCCTTGGATGTTGCAGTGGGATGGGACCCACTGTACCACTACCCTTTTTGGTGCGGACTGCTGGCATAGTTGACAGAGTATTGCTCTTAAATCATTAAG
The DNA here is from genome assembly GCA_036924085.1 of Ariolimax columbianus. Taxonomy (NCBI): domain Eukaryota; kingdom Metazoa; phylum Mollusca; class Gastropoda; order Stylommatophora; family Arionidae; genus Ariolimax; species Ariolimax columbianus. The sequence goes on from JAVGWX010000013.1 coordinate 75,281,584, forward strand.
TTCAGTATTTTTCTGGCTTTTTAGCGCTGTGACTACGGCCAAAGCATCTGTAAGCAGGACTATATGGCTTTCATTCCTTTTACCTGTCACCATTTCTTCCACTGCCGCCCTCAGTGCCTCTGCCTCCGCTCTGAAATTGCTTGTGTATTTTCCAGTAGCGAATGACAGTGTTATTTTTCTGCCATTTGGTAGGTTCAGAAATGCTCCTGCCCCTCCGTTCTGTGTAGTGTTTGTTACAGAATCTTCGGTGTATGCATGGGTCCAGTCCATGCTTGGGTAGTTTTCCGTTATGTAGCTCAGGGTAGTATCTCTTCTTTCTTTTTCAGTCTGGCAGTTTTTGTTTCCACTCCTAATATTCAATCAGACATTGGATGTCTGATGCCAGGTAGCCAAATGATGTCTAAAAATATATATCTGTCCTTTGCCTTGGAGAACCTCTCGCAGGCCTTCTCTCCATCTCATTGGTGAAGATTCTGGAAGCTGTCGAGAGTTGTAGGACCACCAGTACATAACTCTATGTGTCTATCGGTTGTCAGACAAGCGTATAACATGACCCACATATCTGTTTTTTCTTAAGAGCGCTGTATCCAATACGTCGCTGAAAGAGGTCTGGCACCTAATTTGAGTGCTGTGAATGCGGTCTCTTAGTGAGACTGACAGTGTTCTTTGCTCCATTCCTCGTTGGATCACTCGAAGAAGTCTGTCAGCATCTGTTTTTCTGAGGTTCCAGACCTCACAGCCATATATCATGGCAGGAATGACCAATCTGTCAAATATGTGAGATCTCGTCTTGTCATTTTTAATCTGCTAAAAGATTGGTTTGATTTGGTGAAAACTGGGCCGACCTGCTGCTATTCTCCTTGAAATCTCACGGGATCAAGATGCTGAGCTGCAGTGGTCAGCGACCCAGAGCTGACTGCTAGCGTCAGGGCCAGCGAACCAGAGCTGCCAAGAACCTTCTACACCTCAACGCGGTGATACTGGATAACAGGCTGCAGCAGAGCAGACTGGCTAAGGAGAAGGGATCGAAGTGGGAATGCTAACCCGGTACTCAAAAATTACTTGCTGAAGTCGGAAGTGTTGGACCGAAAGGTGCAAATATCGCAATCAAGATGTAAACTACGACATAACGCATTCCGTTCTCTCGACTATATTCTGCTACTTAAGCCCTTTCAGGGTTTGGTAGCGGGAGATTGAGAACGAACGCAGAAGAAGAAGAAGAAATCTCACGATTGTTGATGAGAGTTTATAATTTCCTGGCCCAAGTAGATGTCAGAATTTTTCCTAACATTAGTTCCTCATGAGGACAAAATATATTCAGCATGTACTGGGATTTTTGTTTGTTTTGTCATAGACCTACAGCTATGCTAGCTTCGTTTAGTCTTAGACCTACAGCTATGCTAGCTTCGTTTAGTCTTAGACCTACAGCTATGCTAGCTTCGTTTAATCTTAGACCTACAGCTATACTAGCTTCATTTAGTCTTAGATCTACAGCTATACTAGCTTCATTTAGTCTTAGACCTACAGCTGTGCTAGCTTCATTTAGTCTTAGACCTACAGCTATGCTAGCTCCGTTTAGTCTTAGACCTACAGCTATGCTAGCTTCGTTCAGCTCATTTAGGCACTTCTTTGATGCTCTGGCTGAGGCTGATTATGACAACAGATGATTAAGCATTTCGCCGTCTATTTTGATATCCATGTCCTCCCAGTGGAATTGTTTGAAGACTTCCTCAAGGGCCGCAGTGAAATGTTTGCGAGAGATGCTTGGTATGCATTTAACTCCATACATGAAAAGGTCAAGGTCAGTCCCATGGCAACAATTGTTGTCGGGGATGAGGATAACGCTTCATGTACTAAGCCGCAGCCTATGTCAGGTGGTGTGGCCAGTTCCCTTCCTTGCTGTTTATACCTTCCCCATTCATACGTCAGGTACTCTTTAACAGTTAGGTTGACCATAAGGAGCGGTCGTACCAGGAACGAACCACGTCCAGATTCTTTTATATCCGTCTGTGAATCCGAACCCTGGCATGCTGTAATCCGAGTCTTAGCAAGCCAGCTCACATAACAAGGTGAGTGATTGATGTGATCCTCGTAGTAGTGAATGATATGGAGATAAAGCCAAGCATAGATCAACCACCTAACGAACCTTGTCCACTTTCATCAGCATACTTGGGAAGTGAGGAAAGCTACTGCAACCCGCCACTAAATGTTCTTTTCAGGCGGTACAAAAAAGTAAATCTACTCATTGTAGGCATTAACAACAAGTCGATCCAGCTCTAAATGGGTACCTGTTGAAGTGAGCGGAAGATGTATGAGCTGCCTCTGAAGCTTTAGAGTTTAACTTAACTAATGTATTTATACTGAAGACTCTGCAGAGTCTGTATACAACCAGTTTCTTGGAGGGTTGTTTAACCGATGTACGAGTCCATCTTAATAGACTCAAAAGAGTTAAGTAGACCCGCAGCCAGTTAGGCGTCTTCTATAGCTTCTCTTAACAAACAACCAAGTGGAAAGTATAAATAATTTTTGGGTAGAGTTTTAGATAGAATTGTGTCCAGCCAGCGGCCGTTAGCCTACTCTTTTCGACTTCCAATTGCCAATGGTTTTTTAACTAATCTCGCTACCCAGAGATCAGGGGAATTTTACCAGAAGATCCACTTGAAAAATATCCCCGTCTTTACCATGATTTGAACTCGCGACCTCCGGCACCCGAGGTGGACACCTTATCTCGAGACCACTGAGTTATGAGTAGTCATGTTTGTGCTCTGATGCCGGCGCTTTCAGCAATGAACGTGATTGAACACATAATTGGAGCGCCCAGGTGCAGTGAAGTCAGTTCTGTGAACCATTTTTCATTTCCAATATGTTTTCCATTCTCATGTTCTGCAACAACGTACAAAATAACCCCTGGAACTGTCCACAGATATTATGTGGCAAGGAGCTGCCCAGCTGGGTCAACCGTCTGGCTTACGTCAGCTCTTGTATACCCTTCATAGAGCGTGCTATACCCAAAGAGTGGCTTACACCAAACGCCCTGCAGAATGTAATAGAAACCAGCACAGCACCACAGGACAGAGGCAGACCTGAAGGGCCCAAGAGATAACATACGTGCGTGTTCTGTGTATGGTATTAGTCATGTGTGGATATTATGTTATTGTATGCTTAACAGTGCTATTATATTCTCTGTAGTTCGTTTGGATGCCAAATTGAATGTTTCACACTTTAACCCTTTACAGTTCGGACTAATTTTGCCGATTTGTGTCTTACAGTTCCAGGCAAGTGCTGCTACTCTGTATATACAAATTTCTTTTTTCAAAAATAAAATAAATTAATGTCAAATAAACTGAGCTAAAATTATAATCTTCTTCGACATTCGCCTGGGAAAGGATGTTGTGTCGTAGTTTACATGGAGGCTGCGGTATCTGCGCTTTCCGGCTGACTCACTCGTTTTCAGTATGGTATATTTGCCTTTCCTCTACGATCCTTTTTCTAGCCAGACTACACAAGTACAGCCTGTTTCCAGGGCTTGCCACTTTGGTGGGAATATGGTCTTGGTCAGCTTTAGTTCACTGGCCCTGAAGCAAGCGACTAGCTGTGAGTTGCTAGCTGCTGTCAGCTCATTCAATGCTACATCTCCAGCTGATATTAAGACACATAAAGTATCTCTGACTTGAAGTATTCTTAGTATTAATGTGTAGGTGGGGACACTGTATCATTTTGGTATTATTTGTAGTCACGACACATGTTGGAATTGTTGTTATATTACATCTAAAGCATTACTATTTCCGATCTGAATTCAGACTTGTATTGAATATCCATGTGTGATCCGGATGTATGATTATAGCCTGATCAGATAAATCATTTCTCAGCTATTGAAGTCTTCATTTCATCGCACAGAATGCCAGAACTTTAGAAAATGCACAGAAATTGTCAAATTCCACCAAACAGAAATAATTCTACGTTAAATAAAATCATCGCAGGACACTCTATATATCTAAACATTTGCTCTAAACTAAACTGCAAAATATCGGAGTTAGATACTGAATGTCACAGAATCGGCCTGTAACTGACGTTTCCGCACCACTCATGCCTACCATAGTGGACTGTAAAGGGTTAATATACGGTATTGGAAGACTTCCTGTGGCGTGATTAATTGTTGTTCCCCTTCTTGACCCTGTTGTGAGTGTACACATTAAACTGTGGTCAGTTAAAATCTTGGACTGGATCAGAATGCATTTTAGTCAATTTTAAATTTGTGTTACCAGTACACAAGTCTTGGTGCTGTGAGAGACTGAATGCCACAGTGGGTAAACTTCTCTGATGTTGTCAGCAGCTTGCAATAGATATGTTCAATTGCTGTTATTGCTTGATATACGGTAAGGGAGTGTTAATATGTGTCTATACACGGAGGGAAGAAAGAACTGGTCAACTGCTACCTTCCACGGATGTCATAAATGTAACTTCTTCGTGGTTTCTTCTCAGCCATGACTACGTTCTCTAGCGATCTATCTCTGAATAACGTTTATTCCTCAAATAATCACATCTAATTTTCTCATAAGCTCAGACCTCTCTCGTCACAACAGAGCTTAACTTTCATTAGTTTGGAATGGTCATGCCATCACTTTGCTCCAGTTATGGACTTTGGGAATATGTTGTACTGTTTGCCTGTCCTCTCCATATGTCCACATGTCTTAGCTTGGCTTCGTTCATTCTCAATCTCCCGCTACCAAGCCCTGAAAGTGCTTTAAGTAGCAGAATGTAGTCCAGAGAACGGAATGCGTTGGGTCGTAGTTTACAGCTTGACTGTGATATTTGCACCTTTCGACCAGACACATTCGATTCACCGCATGGAGGTGTAGAAGGGTCTTGGCAGCTCTGGTTCGCTGGCCCTGACGCTAGCAGTCAGTTATGGGTCACTGATCGCTGCTTGAAGAATATATTGTACTGTTTCTCTGTCCTCTAAATATGTCCATGTGTCTGATACTTGAAGAATATATTGTACTGTTTCTCTGTCCTCTAAATATGTCCATGTGTCTGATACTTGAAGAATATGTTGTACTGTTTCTCTGTCCTCTAAATATGTCCATGTGTCTGATACTTGAAGAATATATTGTACTGTTTCTCTGTCCTCTAAATATGTCCATGTGTCTGATACTTGAAGAATATATTGTACTGTTTCTCTGTCCTCTAAATATGTCCATGTGTCTGATACTTGAAGAATATGTTGTACTGTTTCTCTGTCCTCTAAATATGTCCATGTGTCTGATACTTGAAGAATATATAGTACTGTTTCTCTGTCCTCTAAATATGTCCATGTGTCTGATACTTGAAGAATATGTTGTACTGTTTCTCTGTCCTCTAAATATGTCCATGTGTCTGATACTTGAAGAATATGTTGTACTGTTTCTCTGTCCTCTAAATATGTCCATGTGTCTGATACTTGAAGAATATGTTGTACTGTTTCTCTGTCCTCTCCATGTGTCTGATACTTGAAGAATATGGTGTACTGTTTCTCTGTCCTCTCCATGTGTCTGATCCTTGAAGAATATGGTGTACTGTTTATCTGTCCTTTCTATGTGTCTGGTACTTGAAGAATATGTTGTACTGTTTCTCTGTCCTTTCTATGTGTCTGGTACTTGAAGAATGTGTTGTACTGTTTCTCTGTCCTCTCCATGTGTCTGATACTTGAAGAATGTGTTGTACTGTTTCTCTGTCCTCTAAATATGTCCATGTGTCTATGATTTTTAATTTGCTGGGCAGGTGGTATCTGTCTGCAAGTGAAAGTCAACTACTGAAGAGTGTTATATAAGGGGCTAGCCACCTTGTCATGTTAACCCTTTCCAGTCCTGTACGGAAGAATTACGAGTGTGCAAAATGTAAGTTTCAGTCTGATTGGGACAAAATCGGAATCAAAACACTATCGTCAGCCATTGTTACATAGCAAAAAACTCTTGTTGGCCAGGATACCTAAATTATAAACTGGCGTTACAGACATGCACACCGTGCATTTAATGTTTAGTCCACGACTTTGCATCGAGATTGACACATGTGGTGAATATTTCAAAGTCTGCCCTTTTACATGCGGATATCCAATATATGTCTGATTCAGACTTTGTCTGGGACACAGTCAGTAAGGATAAGGAGAGATTTATAGCAGAGCTAGTCACGACACCACGTGAAGAAATTGTTGTTGTCGTATTTCCCTTCCACATTAAAGACAATTAACACTTCATACTAATTTATATTTTTTATTATGAATACTTCATGTCACAGATAAAATTAATTGTGTGTTTTAAATACTTCATGTCACAGATAAAATTAATTGTGTCTTTAATACTTCATGTCACAGATAAAATTAATTGTGTGTTTTAAATACTTCATGTCACAGATAAAATTAATTGTGTCTTAAATACTTCATGTCACAGATAAAATTAATTGTGTGTCTTAAATACTTCATGTCACAGATACAATTAATTGTGTGTCTTAAATACTTCATGTCACAGATAAAATTAATTGTGTGTCTTAAATACTTCATGTCACAGATAAAATTAATTGTGTGTCTTAAAATCTGTAGATTGTAATTTTAGCTCAATTGGTTTAAAATTAATTTTATTTTGAACAATTCGACACAATTATTGCGGACTGGAAAGGGTTAAATGAACTGCTAGAGTCCACTTGCAGTAAACACAAGTGCTTTGGTGCATGCTTCCTGACATAAGTAGGCCAACTGTAGAGGGAGTCATCCTATGCTTTGTTGGGAGCACCAAAAAAAGAAATCCTTTTCGCTCACTGTTGTGTCTGTCTTCCCTAAGTCAAGTGCCCACTTCATGTGTGGTAGACTGTAACATGCAGTGACTGATGAGCTAACCAAATCATTTAGCTGTGCGAGAAGAGGCGATCATGATAGATACTCTTTTGCTCTGACACTCTCTGTTTGCAAGTGACCACATTCACTTTTGTTTTCTTGATTTACTTGTTTGTTTGTTGAATGCTTAGTTACATGTTTGTTGAATGCTTAGTTACATGATTGTTGAATGCTTAGTTACATGTTCAAATGTTACTCTCCAATTTGAACTCTTAATTAAAGGCCTAAAGAACGCTCCTACCGTTCTTCTAGGAGAGCCCTTGGCACCAGAATGCTCCTGTTGCTCTTCTAGGAGAACCCTTGGCACCAGAATGCTCCTGTTGCTCTTCTAAAAGAGCCCTTGGCACCAGTAGAATGCTCCTGTTGCTCTTCTAGGAGAGCCCTTGGCACCAGTAGAATGCTCCTGTTGCTCTTCTAGGAGAGCCCTTGGCACCAGAAGAACACTCCTGCTGCTCTTCTAGGAGAGCCCTTGGCACCAGAAGAACACTCCTGCTGCTCTTCTAGGAGAGCCCTTGGCACCAGAAAAACACTCCTGCTGCTCTTCTAGGAGAGCCCTTGGCACCAGAAAAACACTTTTGTTGCTCTTCTAGGAGAGCCCTTGGCACCAGAAGAACACTCCTGCTGCTCTTCTAGGAGAGCCCTTGGCACCAGAAGAACACTCCTGCTGCTCTTCTAGGAGAGCCCTTGGCACCAGAAAAACACTCCTGCTGCTCTTCTAGGAGAGCCCTTGGCACCAGAAAAACACTTTTGTTGCTCTTCTAGGAGAGCCCTTGGCACCAGAAGAACACTCCTGCTGCTCTTCTAGGAGAGCCCTTGGCACCAGAAGAACACTCCTGCTGCTCTTCTAGGAGAGCCCTTGGCACCAGAAAAACACTTTTGCTGCTCTTCTAGGAGAGCCCTTGGCACCAGAAGAACACTCCTGCTGCTCTTCTAGGAGAGTCCTTGGCACCAGAAGATCACTTTTGTTGCTCTTCTAGGATAGCCCTTGGTGCCAGCAGAATGCTAATATCGCTTACTGCACACTGTGTTTTGTTTTATCAGTGTTTCAGGATGTTAATGAACGTTATATGGTCTTAGTCGACCTGTAATTGTACAGGGATGAATGCCTTTCTGCAAGTCTCAGCTCACACTGGGTGTAGCCGGAGGAGGATTGCCTTCTTAGCGGGCTAAGCTTGAGCAGTTTATTACTCTGCTACGGAGGGTGCTTAGCTGATATGAGAGTCCATCTTAATAGACTCAAACACTAGAGCAAAGTAGATCCACAGCTTGTTATACGCCATCAATGCTGCTCTTAACAAACCATCCCCGGTGTTATGCCATGTCACACAGTTAGTTGCCTCTTACGACATGGTCTCTGTGAGGCAGTGGTCCTGTTCTTGTCAGTCACAAAGACACATTATTATATGATAGGAGAAGTAACTCCTTGTATTTTTATTTCCGAAACTAGCCAGGTGTGTTTGTTAAAAAAGTCCCGCCATAAGAGTTAAGCTCGTTTGTTACCAGTTAAATCCTTTACAACCCAATGCTGCCAAAAACAATCTGTGGATATTAGCCTTCTGTGTTATTTCATAAAAATGTCAGATTTTTCTAATTTGAATCGAGTTAATAAAATTGTAAATAACGAATTAGTGAGTGTCTAGGATTTTTCTAAGAGAGAATTCCCTGAGCTTACCGTCTCAGAGTATAGGGCCCAATATAGATTATTTAACAAGGAAGGTCCTGAATAATGTGTCAGACCCTCAGCCCTTATTTCAGAAAGGGATGCTTGTAGATATAGAGATGTCAATCCTTGAATTACTGTCCTGGTCATTCTCAGGTTTATGGCAGCGATGGAGCTGACTATGTCGTTAAATTAATGCATCTTTTCAGCCTTCTTTACTTAAATAAAATTTTGGTGTCTCTACTTATTATCTTGATACCTCATATATCATCGCTGTCCCCTGGTTGATAAGTCCTGAGGCTGGTTGTCTGAGCATGTCTCCATTGGGTCCTATCCTATGGTTGATCAGTCCTGAGGCTGGTTGTCTGAGCATGTCTCCATTGGGTCCTATTCTATGGTTGATCAGTCCTGAGGCTGGTTGTCTGAGCATGTCTCCATTGGGTCCTATTCTATGGTTGATCAGTCCTGAGGCTGGTTGTCTAAGCATGTCTCTCCATTGGGTCGTATCATCTGGTTGATCAGTCTTGAGGCTGGTTGTAGGGTTGTCTGAGCATGTCTCTCCATTGGGTCGTATCATCTGGTTGATCAGTCTTGAGGCTGGTTGTAGGGTTGTCTGAGCATGTCTCTCCATTGGATCCTATCACCTGGTTGATCAGTCTTGAGGCTGGTTGTGGGGTTGTCTGAGCATGTCTCTCTATTGGGTCCTATCCTCTGGTTGATCAGTCCTGAGGCTGGTTGTCTGAGCATGTCTCCATTTGGGTCCTATCCTATGGTTGATCAGTCCTGAGGCTGGTTGTGGGGTTTTCTGAGCATGTCTCTCCATTGGATCCTATCACCTGGTTGATCAGTCCTGAGGCTGGTTGTGGGGTTGTCTGAGCATGTCTCTCTATTGGGTCCTATCCTCTGGTTGATCAGTCCTGAGGCTGGTTGTCTGAGCATGTCTCCATTTGGGTCCTATCCTATGGTTGATCAGTCCTGAGGCTGGTTGTGGGGTTGTCTGAGCATGTCTCTCTATTGGGTCCTATCCTATGGTTGATCAGTCCTGAGGCTGGTTGTCTGAGCATGTCTCCATTGGATCCTATCCTCTGGTTGATAAGTCCTGAGGCTGGTTGTCTGAGCATGTCTCCATTGGGTCCTATCCTATGGTTGATAAGTCCTGAGGCTGGTTGTCTGAGCATGTCTCCATTGGGTCCTATCCTATGGTTGATAAGTCCTGAGGCTGGTTGTCTGAGCATGTCTCTCCATTGGGTCCTATTCTCTGGTTGATCAGTCCTGAGGCTGGTTGTGGGGTTGTCTGAGCATGTCTCTCCATTGGGTCCTATTCTCTGGTTGATCAGTCCTGAGGCTGGTTGTGGGGTTGTCTGAGCATGTCTCTCCATTGGGTCCTATTCTCTGGTTGATCAGTCCTAAGACTGGTTGTCTGAGCATGTCTCCATTGGGTCCTATCCTCTGGTTGATCAGTCCTAAGACTGGTTGTCTGAGCATGTCTCCATTGGGTCCTATCCTCTGGTTGATCAGTCCTAAGACTGGTTGTCTGAGCATGTCTCTCCATTGGGTCCTATCCTCTGGTTGATCAGTCCTGAGGCTGGTTGTGGGGTTGTCTGAGCATGTCTCCGTCCACTCTCATCTTTATTGTTTAACAGGTAATCTCATCCACATTGTTCATGTGCATGCTCCCTACAAGGGGTTAACTGCACAATGATGGCCCATGTTCCTTATAAAGTGAAACAGGAAACACATTGCTATCCTTACAAATATTTATTTGATTCTTATAATGCCCTAAATCTTGGACAACCTGTGAGTTTATGAGCACTTTTCTATTCCTTGGTTGCAATTGTATGACATGATGCATGTCATCCGTAGATATATAAGAGTGACGAACGATTGGCCACCGCCAGGCATGCAATGTTGTTACACCAGAGCTGAATTCATACTGTGGAATGTCAAGTCATGTTTATGATATAAGAGGATTATCTTCTTCTTCCTTCTCAATGTTAAGTCATATTTATGATATAAGAGGATTATCTTCTTCTTCCTTCTCAATCTCAAGTCATATTTATGATATAAGAGGATTATCTTCTTCTTCCTTCTCAATGTCAAGTCATATTTATGATATAAGAGGATTATCTTCTTCTTCCTTCTCAATCTCAAGTCATATTTATGATATAAGAGGATTATCTTCTTCTTCCTTGTCAATGTCAAGTCATATTTATGATATAAGAGGATTATCTTCTTCTTCCTTCTCAATGTCAAGTCATATTTATGATATAAGAGGATTATCTTCTTCTTCCTTCTCAATCTCAAGTCATATTTATGATATAAGAGGATTATCTTCTTCTTCCTTCTCAATCTCAAGTCATATTTATGATATAAGAGGATTATCTTCTTCTTCCTTCTCAATGTCAAGTCATATTTATGATATAAGAGGATTATCTTCTTCTTCCTTCTCAATGTCAAGTCATTTTTATGATATAAGAGGATTTTCTTCTTCTTCCTTCTCAATCTCATGCTACCAAGCCCTTGCATGTAACAGGATGAAAGTCCGGAGGAACGGAATACGTTGTGTCATTAGTTTACAGCTTGACTGCGATATTTGCACCTTTCGATTTGACACATCCATCTTCGGCAGCTCATATTTATGTTATGAGAGGATTATCATTTTATATTTAGTTTCATCTGTAAACTAAAAACTCTATTTTTGTCAATGTAATACACATCTTTTTTTTTTAATCCACCATTACCTGACCTGACACTGATTTCATCAGTTACTAAGGTCTGCTTGGGTGGTTTATATCTCTTGAGCAATGCAAATGCCCTTTGTGTCCCTAAACTGTGTCAACAGCAGGTTAGATAAAAATGTATATATGTAATTTTATCATTGATTGTTATGTGTATCTATCTGGTTATAGAACTAGCAAAAATTACTTTCATTTTTATTTCAGTTGTTTTAACAAAAAAGACTGATGTTCACACAGGTACACTATAGTACAAAATAATTCAGCCCTATGAAAGCTAATCCCAGAATGGTTACCACAGCACTGAGATGGTTAACGTGATTAGGTCTGCGGTTGAAAACAGAGTGCCTTGTTCAAACGAGATAAAAATACCTGCAAGACAAGATGCTCTTTCCGTGGCAGTTGCGCTGTAACTTTGCAATATTTACTGTTATTTCGTTATTTTTTTATACTTTCACCAAATAAAATCTCAGTCAATTTCCAAAGGGAACATAGTTGTAGTTAACAAAAAAAAGATTTAGCCAATTTGTTAATATACCATTACAGAGATTCATCCGCCCTGCTAGGGTTGATAAAATTGTAGTTATGTGGCTAGTTTATGGTTTTCTTCTTCATTATGTACATACTACTTAGAGGGCGCTACTGGTTAGATTCGATATTTTTGACATTAGTCAGCTAGACGTCACTTGTTATAATTTAGTTGTTTCTGCATATGAAGAATTCTCATTACAGCTGCTAGTATTGTCAATTATATATGAGATGACATTTTCTTGCATACCCAATTCACTTACCATTTATGTTTGATACATAGCAATTGTACATATCGTCTATACAAAATAATTTTAATCAATGTGTATTTTCATAAGCCGTGGTTTAACCAAAGATTCAGGATGGTCCAACTACAGTTCCGCAGGCCAGTGCATCCCACATACATATTTGTTGTTACTCTCATTCATATGACAAATTGTACATATTGCTGGTACAGAATAATGATTGAAATGTATTGCAGCAACTTCATAAACTGTAGTTTTACCACGGCTCTAGGTCAGGATGGTCCTACACCCCTGCGGATCGATGTGTCCAACATAAACTTTTTGTGGCCACTCGTGAAATAAAATGTCTACATGACTTGACTTAGTTGCACCTCATCTTCTACCATGGGGAGTAATGAAATTTTATATTTTTGACTTTCAGTTTATATAGAATGTGGTAGCTAGCCTCGTGCCCAACTTCCTTACTCTTACCTCACCCCTTCATCTACCCATATAATTCTGGTTTCAGAACACTAGTCTCACCCCTTCATCTACCCATAGAATTCTGGTTTCAGAACACTAGTCTCACCCCTTCATCCACCCATAGAATTCTGGTTTCAGAACACTAGTCTCACCCCTTCATCTACCCATAGAATTCTGGTTTCAGAACACTAGTCTCACCCCTTCATCCACCCATAGAATTCTGGTTTCAGAATGTCCGAGACTTGAATCGTGGTAAGGAAGGGAATAATATGTGAAATCTTTGAGGCAGTGAGTTGTAAACAATTAATGTTTTTTCGTGCCAACAATCATTAGACAAGTATTTATAAGCACTCCAAAAACATATATAATGGACAGAATAAAAGAAAGTAAAGTAATAGACAGCCTGGAATTTAATGCTGGACACCCAGATGGCGATAGTGCCTTGCCGCAAGAGAGAAATGAAGAAAAGTCCTAGACCAGTGGGATACCCAAACAAAAGTGTTACATTTGACCAAGCCATTTGCGATTATGGCATATAGGCCGAGTTGAATCCAGATATATTTATAGACTATCCCTGCTATCATTAAGCATAGATCATACAGGCCTTAAATGCTTGTGTTACAGGTAGAAAGAGAGTCCTTGGATACTACGTGGAACCAGTACTGACATATGTCAGTGAATCATGGACAAATTAGCAAGCAAGTGCTTAGATCTTTGTAAGCAACAGAGATGTGGTTTTACAGAAGAATGCTATGGATTCCATGGACTGCAAAGAAGACTAATGATACAGTACTCGAAGAGGTACAAAGACATGATACAGTACTCGAAGAGGTACAAAGACATGATACAGTACTCGAAGAGGTACAAAGACATGATACAGTACTCGAAGAGGTACAAAGACATGATACAGTACTCGAAGAGGTACAAAGACATGATACAGTACTCGAAGAGGTACAAAGACATGATACAGTACTCGAAGAGGTACAAAGACATGATACAGTACTCGAAGAGGTACAAAGACATGATACAGTACTCGAAGAGGTACAAAGACAACTTATTGCAAAGATCATAACAAGACAGTCATCCTTGTTTGGGCATGCTATGAGAAGAGGCGGCTTGGAGCACGTCGTGACAACAGGAAAGAGAGACAGAGGAAGGCCGAGAGAGAAGATGCTGGACAGCCTGAGAGAATGGCATGAACGACAATCAACAACAGAGTTGGTAAACGACACACGTGATAGAAATGGATGGAGGTCCATGATCATCAACGCCAACTGGAAGGGCACCTAATGATGATGCCACATGAAGGCAAACAATTCAAGAAGAATGTGGTAAGGGAGAGAATAAGTGCAAACTTCCAGGCAACGACTTCAAAATGAACTTGGAATGTATGAAGAATGATCCACAGAATAATTGAATTGCACTTTAAACAAATATATATTCATTTTGATCATGAATGGCCTAGAAGTTTTACAGTTTTTGTTCATGTGGCCTGCGGGTTTGTAGCTATTGCCCTATCCTGATTTCGTTACGTAACATTGTGGGTTCTAGTATACAATGTAGAAATGACTTGGGTAGGGAGACACAGCATGTATGTTATTGTACAGAACTTTTCCAGATATTTCTTTATGTTGCGGACCTTCGCCAACAAAATATAGTAAAAATTATTCCGTGTCCTTGAACTCTAAGATGCCGTGCAAGTGATTGGTCAGAATACGGCTCACTGTTTTGTAGCTGTAAGGAGGTAGATGGCAGGTTGTGTCGACAAGTACTAGGGACGGACGATGTGGCTGCTGTCCCTTGTTCTTCCTTCCAGAAGTAGATCATAGGAAATTACAGAGTTGTTGTTTGATAGAAGAACGTTTCAAATCTTGTGGAGATCTAAAGAAGTTAATGAGGAATGACTGAGGGGACCAACCAATGCACAAATGTAGCCTTTTCCCCCCGTGTTACAAAGGGCTATCATTGTTGATGGGTTTCTTGCAGGAAGCCTGTTACAATGCTTTATGCTCTCACAGTGGTGGACTAACCCAAGAATGCAAGTTGGGGAAGCATAACTTTGGAGCACTTTTACTAGTTTTTCCTTGAGAAGGCATTATCGTCACGCTTTGCCGGCCGTCGATATGTTGTGCAACGGTTTGCTTATTCTGATGTCACAGTAGGCACAACAGTCATTAACTTTATATGGCGCAGCAGGCAGAAAATAGTGCACTGACCAGAAAGATTCACAACGCTAGAGTTCACCGCTTCAGTGATTTTGCAAGACGGACAGACAGATATGTGTATTTTCTGTTTTATAGTTTAGATAATAACAGGAATTCAAAAGGTTCAAATGCTGTATTATACCAGTAACAGTCGACCAGCGACACTAGGGGTCTTCAGCCTTTTTTTTGCCCCATCTACCTTTTCAACTACTGCGTGGCCTAGAGAAGGGGTGAGGCATCCGCTTCACAATCCCAACGCACCTGGTTCGAATCCCACTCGTGTCCAGTTTGGCAGATGTGGGTTTTTTCCGCTCCTCCGCATACGAAAAGTGATGAAAACCCACTGTACTGCACACTTTACCTAGAAACTTGTAACAGCCAAATAGGTTAGCAGTTGTAATAAGCGATGTTCTGCAAAGGACATGCTTTAAACTTTAAATTTTCACCGTATGTCAGAATGTTATTCCCTCAAAAAGTGCATTTTCAAATAAAGTCCAAATAATATTAAGTCTTTTATTATTGTCTATATTAGTACATCATTTACTTGGATTATTTTTTGTTGTACAAATTTTATAGCGATAAAAAATCTGGATCAATTTTCAAACAAATTTCTGAGCAGACTAAACTGAAGCATAACTCCTCTCTTGTTAGGACACCTGAGCTAAAGCCCTTATCGTCTTCGGCGTTCTTTCTGAAAAGGATGTTATTACTTGGGTTACATTGGGACTGCGGTATCTCACCTTTCGGCCCGACACATCCGGTTTCAGCTGGCTTTTAAGGTACCAAGTTTGGCTCCCCATTATGATCCCTATTCTCTTAGCCAGGTTACACTAGTGCAGCCTGTTGCTACAGCCACCGCCATTTATTTTTTTTTTGGGGGGGGGGGGGGGGATATAGGGTCTTGGTCAATGTGGTTCACTGATCCCGATGCAAGCAACTAGCTATGAATCGGTGAATGCTGTTAGGTCATTCACTGCTGCATCTTCGCTCCCAACCCTTTATCAACTACTGGAACCAAACAAAAACATCACAAGCTATCTCGCCTAAATGATTGACAAACGTGTACAACTTTTGTTGAATTATTTATCCTAGTTCTCCACCTTTGTACCTCATTACATTAAATAGAGTATGTTTTCTGTGCTATTTTCTTTATGTCTGGCCTTTGATGAAGACCTTAGCTGGTCAAAATGTTATTCACTGTCTTGTTATTGTTCACTTCAATCTATTGAGTTTCTCCAGACGACCTCCGGGTTCACTGCAGTCCTTGTTGCATGATGTTGAAAACATTTCACACAAGAAATTGTGAATCTCATTTCTCCCAGCCACATCTGTGGAGCATGTAGCCAGTGATGTGGATGCTTTGTATTTTTATGTTTAGCAAAGTTATGCTATTGGAGGAATGTGATCTTGGGGGTTTTCTTGTATTAACTGTTAGCAATTGCATTCGTCTTTATATTTGTACATGGTCTGTTCAAAAATGTATCAGACCTTTGGCCCGGAAAAATATAGTTTCTCTCCTGGAGGTCTGAAACCTTAATCCCATTCAAAGTACCATCCTTGGGACTGCACGCACTTCTCCGTTTTCCCCGCCATTGTTGAAGGCCTCTTTAGCAATGGAGCACAGCTGGGTCGTCGCGTTTTGCATGTCTTCTTGTGACTCAAATCTGGTCCACTTCTGCTACATTTTCAGCTTGGCGAACAGTCATTGCTAGATGAACCAGAGGAATGTTGTGTTTGGTCAAGATAGCCTGAATCAGATGCGAAGAATGAGCAGGTGCGTTGTCATGATGGTTCCCATTGTCTACAGGTTTGGTCGTTTGCATATCAAAGCATCACGAAGGCCAAACACAACATTCCTCTGGTTCGTCAGGCTCCCGACTCTCCTCGCACAGCTCCTTGTGATATTTGACTGCTCCTCGAGCTGAATATGCCAATGATAGGGACTTGATCTGAGCTACAAGAAGCCATTATGTGGAATGAAATGACCCTTCTGTACTGGTTCCCCAAAGAGGCCTCCCTGAAATGCTTGGAAGAATGTCAGACTGCAGAGAGAAGTGTGTGGAGTCCCAAGAAGGGGATTAGTGTTTCAGACTTCTAGATGAGCAATTGTATTTTTCCTGATCAACGGTCTGATACTTTTTGAACAGACCTAGTAGATATACTGATTATAAAACTGATATTTCTCTCGTTGTTGGCATTATGGAGAACTGCTTGGACAAAAAAAAAAGTGCATTTCATTTCTGTATGTCATATTTTGTCATGTGTTCTTGTCATTTGCCTAAATTGTGAATATAAGCATTGTAATGACTTCTTTCATGAAATATGCATGGAGACTTTGGTATACCCGTCGTCTGATTTTCACGGCATTGTACCAGAAGACATGTTATCACGTATCAGTTACTGCCTTCAGTGATGAAGTGTTAGAGACTTCACTGTTTGAGGTCTGAGCTTTTTGTGTGGTGGAGTAACCCGTCCCTTTAGTCCTCTGCTGTTGTATTACTGTAAGGTCAAAGTTAATCCCACATGAATTACTGCCTTTAGTAATGAAGTGTTAAGTTCATTGTTTGAGGTCTCAAATGTTGTGGGGTGGCCTTATTGTCTACCTTGCATTAGGATCTCAAAAAAGATAATTCCATAAGAGTTACTGCAGATGAGGGTGAAGTTTTTTTGTTCCATTTCTCCCCTTTCCAAGATTGTCTGGCACATAAAGACCTCAATCCTATCTTGTAGAAACTATAAGCCACCAGAAATAGAGACCTCAATCCTATCTTGTAGAAACTATAAGTTGTAGAAACTATAAGCTACCAGAAATAGATATCTTTGCACCATTCTGTAGAAACTATAAGCCACCAGAAATAGAGATCTTTACACCATTCTGTAGAAACTATAAGCCACCAGAAATAGAGACCTCAATCCTATCTTGTAGAAACTATAAGCCACCAGAAATAGATATATCTGCACCATTCTATAGTAACTATAAGCCACCAGAAATAGATATCTTTACACCATTCTGTAGAAACTATAAGCCACCAGAAATAGAGACCTCAATCCAATCTTGTAGAAACTATAAGCCACCAGAAATAAATATCTCTGCACCATTCTATAGAAACTATAAGCCACCAGAAATAGATATCTTTGCACCATTCAGTAGAAACTATAAGCCACCAGAAATAGAGACATTTACACCATTCTATAGAAATTACGAGGGTAAGTCAATAAATAGATCACAAATGGCAATTAAAAGACAATCTAAATGAGATACAAATTTGAAAACTTGATTATTGCACTTTACATATCTCTTTTATCTCAACATAATCTCCACCAACAGTGATACACATCTCATCGCTGTATCAGTGCACCAAAACCTGCAGAATAGAAGTCTTTGGTCTGCTGTCTCAGCCATATCTGCACCTCCTTGTCAATTGCGAGACATCTCCCGCCAAGGTGTATTTTTAGTGCACCAAACAGGTGGAAATGGCTCTGGGCTGTCGAGACTAAGTCAATTTTCTCCTGTATGTGGTCTGGCATTGTCACAGTAGAGCATGACTCCTCTAGTCAGCAGACCTGGAAATTTTCTTTGAACTGCTTCCCCGACGCATCTTCTTATGGATATCCTTTGCAGCAATCCTGCTCTTTGTGAACATGGACGCCACTTTGTATCCGAGCTGCGCATGTGACGCCTAGCGTCTGCTACCTACAGTAATCACAGAGCTGGATGCTGCTGCTACATTTTTCAACTCTCCTACATCAGTTTGTGATCTATTTACTGACTTACATTCTTAATTCACTGTCTGATTGCTTGTCTCGTCACCGGCACATTCCAGTAGACCCAGCTCTAAATGGGTACCTAGAATACTGTTGGGGAAAGGAAAGGCAGCAAAGAAGAGAACTGGCCACTTCACAAACAAGCTGTGGCCTCGTACAATAAATTCTCTAACACTTCATCCTCAACAGTAGTGTCTGTTATGGGACTACCTTTACTTATATACTCTTCTTCATTTCCCTGCAACTCCCCATGGAGCATAGGGGTATCACTGTAGACGGCTGTTTGCGAGAAACCTGTACCAAAACACTGTGTGCTGCGATGACAGGCATTTGTGTTTAGTATTTTGTTTTACATGGTGAAACTGTTAACTCCCATGCAGAACCCTCTTCAGTTACCTTTTATGAAATGCATGGGGAGCATTGAACATATCCTTTTCTCCCTAGAAATTGGCCTAAGATTCTCACAGGAAAATTATATTTTTTATCAACTACTGTTGTTGCAAAAGCCACTCGTACTTGGTAGGTATTCTTGACAACTTTCATTGGTAGTGGGTTACAGTGGCTCTCCTCACATCCCAATGCATACTTTAGATGGATTTGGATCTTTCTGTCTAGTGGAATTTGAGGCTCCTCTATAGGTTCACTAATATGGGGATCACAGTGCCTATCCCCACCTCACTAGCCAGAATGCTATAACACAGTCTGTTTCTAGGGAGAACTGCCTTGAAGGGAGGTGCAGTCTTGACCAATACGTTTCACCTGACCCTGACTAATATAGTCAGACCAGCATGTTTCACCTGACCCTGACTAACATAGTCTGACCAGTATGTTTCACCTGACCCTGACTAACATAGTCTGACCAGTATGTTTCACCTGACCCTGACTAACATAGTCTGACCAGTATGTTTCACCTGACCCTGACTAACATAGTCTGACCAGTATGTTTCACCTGACCCTGACTAACATAGTCTGACCAGTATGTTTCACCTAACCCTGACTAACATAGTCTGACCAGTATGTTTCACCTAACCCTGACTAACATAGTCTGACCAGTATGTTTCACCTGACCCTGACTAACATAGTCTGACCAGTAATTAATCAGTTATAAAATACAATTATCTAAGCACAAAACTGTGCTGCAGAATGATTTTTCTCAGTATGCATGCACTAGCTTGCCAGCTTAGCTAGGGGACAATTTGCCTCTTACAAGAAAGTCTCTAACACTTCCATCACACCACGGAGTATCTGCTTTGAGATTGCCCTTACCTTTTTTTTTAATTTAAAACTGTTGATGAAAATACACTGCCAGTATAGTTTACATATAGTTTTGTGTTAGATGTAACAGTAGTACTTTATTTGTGACTAAATCATGCGGTTCCCACGCTATTTATATACACACACAGTGCTTTTTTTTTCCTGCATAAAAAATGGGTAAATTTTATTTTGTTTGGTAAAAGGGAATGCACTTTATTGCTGTTTTTTAAATTCTTCAAAATCATATAATATCTGTTCCAGCTGGGGAGCAGACGAAGGCATACTAAAGAAACTGTATACTGGAAGAGTGAGACCAGTTCTCGAGTATGGCATTGCGGCATGGACAACAGCAGCGAAGGCGAACTTCGATAAAGTTAGCAAACTTCAAAACCAAGCCATGAGAATTATAACAGGTGGCATGAAGTCAACGCCAATTGTAGAACTTGAAAAGATTACAAAACTGCAATCCATGACCGATAGAAGAGACTGCAGAGCCCAGCTGCAGTCAGAGAAACTCCGAAGACTGACTGACCATCCAATGCACCAGAGACTAAACAATTTGGGAAATGGGAAACTAAAGCGGAGAAACTTTGCAGAAATAGCCAAAGCAAAGATGCACGAAGATCCCATAAACGCACTAACAACACCAAAACCCATCACTACTGTACGAAAACCTACCTGGAGGCAGGATATATTTCCAGAGGTGGTAGAAAATATACCAGGTATTGCAAACAAAAACTGCCAGACTGAAAAAGAAAGGAGAGATACTACCCTAAGCTTCATAACGAAAAGCTACCCAAGCATGGACTGGACCCATGCATACACCGACGGTTCTGTAACAAACACTACACAGAACGGAGGGGCAGGAGCACTCCTGAACCTACCAAATGGCAGAAAAATAACACTGTCATTCGCTACTGGTAAGTACACAAGCAATTTCAGAGCGGAGGCAGAGGCACTGAGGGCGGCAGTGGAAGAAATGGTGACACACAGTGAAAATGAGAGCCATATAGTCCTGCTGACAGATGCTCTCGCCGTAGTCACAGCGCTAAAAAGCCAGAAAAACACTGAGCTTAATGACTACTCTGCAAACTGTGCCAGCAGTCCGCACCAAAAAGGGTAGTGGTACAGTGGGTTCCGTCACACTGCAACATCCAAGGCAACGAGGAGGCAGACAGACTGGCAAAAGAAGGTGCAAGACTACCACAAACAGATACCAGTTTAACGTACGAAGAGTCAAAACGGCTTATCAAAGCCAGATACATGACCAAATGGGAAACCGAACATACTGGTTACACCAAAAACGATGCCTATTACCAGTTGAACCGAAGAGAGCAGGTCGTTGTCTTCAGACTTCGCACTGGCCACAACAGACTGAGGTACCACCTATTCAACAAATTGAAGATAGGGTGTACCGACGAATGCCCGTGCGGTACTGGTAAAATGACCGCTGAACATCTGCTGCAGAACTGCCCGACATACGAGGATCAGAGAGAGCAGATGTGGCCATTACCAGTGGAACTGCAAGACAAGCTCTATGGCAGTGGCGAGAGCCTCAGGATGACCGCTGCTTTTTTCGAAAAAATAATGGTTACTGTCTGATTGCGTACGCAGAAGAAGAAGAAGATATAATATCTGTGCCAAAAATCTGTTTTCATTAATGGTAACATGGCTTGATGCAAGGAATTCAATATTATAACAAAATTTATACAAATTTAAAAAAACTGAAAACAAATTTTTTTTTAAAGGTGGAGATGAGTGTATGCCGAGGAAAAAAGGCACCGTGTGATGGATATAGATATATATAATACCATATTTTATGATTACATTTGATCCTGTTGGGAAATCCTAGTCCGGACAATCGTGAATATGTAACAACGTCAGGCATCAGCAAGTAGTTACAGAAGGAGAGTGAGAAAAGGATAGACCAATGGCAATAAGAGAAACAAGTAGATAGATGTGTCGGACTGAAAGGTGCAAATATCGCAGTCAAGCTGTAAACTTGCAACACAACACATTCTCTTCTCTTGACTACATCCTGCTACGTACGAAGCTCTGTTTAGGGGTTGGTAGCAGGAGATTGAGAACGAACGCAAAAGAAGAAGAGAAACAAGTGAAGACAGATATGAGAAGGGTGCAGACACACAAGAACTGCCTGCATTATGACCAAGTTCATTCTAGCTTGTGTCCTGGTTGCTCATCTTCTACAGTGGCTGTAGAGGGGTCTTCCTTTCTTTCTCTTGTGGATTATAGTTGCCACAAGATGAGGTGACCTCCAAGCTTCTTCGTTGTTCGCTCTCAAATAGTCACATCTATCTCCCTCATAAACCTGGCGGTCCTTCTCAGGCTTGCCTAATCGCTATACAGTTTATCTGGCAAGTGGGTTGGAGGGCCATGTAGTCACTTTGCTCCTCTCATAGAGCCTGCAGAACATTTTTCACTGTTTGTTCTCCCTACATGGATACACGTCTGCATGTCCAATTTTTTATTTGTTGAACAGATGATTCCTCAGTCTGCGCTGACCTGTTGCAGTCTGAATATTGTCACTTGATTGAAAGTTACACTGTAACCTGCCTGGCATGTAGTAAGGAGCAACTAAGAAGGGTTGGGCATTGGGCTGGCGTAGAAACTTTAAGCCACAAAAACTTCAACATATATGGGCAGGTCAACATTTGGTGACTTGATATATAATTTGTTGGAGACATGTCTTGATTGACAAGTAGCAGTTTTACCTCAAAGATCTACAACACTGAACACATGTCATTTACAAGAGATCCACCAATGATTTTCCCTATGTGTTATGTTTCATATACTGATTCCTTATTTGAATAACAAGTGTTGGAACTACTTCTGCCTCAATGCATGTCATCAAAGACAACTACAAGGGATCGTATAAGTTCATATTACATTCTAAAACAAAAAGAGCACTGATAGCGGTCACAAATACTTCAGTGCAGGGCAGGGATTTTATCCACTGCAGCCGGGGCCGATACCCAATTGATTGGTTATTGTTCTATTTCAATCTCACAGGATTTCCAATTTGAAGTTCAATCATTTATATCTCACTGAGTTCCCAACTTCAAGTTCAATTATTTATATCTCACTGGGTTCCCAACTTCAATAATTTATATCTCACTGGGTTCCCAACTTCAATAATTTATATCTCACTGGGTTCCCAACTTCAATCATTTATATCTCACTGGGTTCCCAACTTCAATAATTTATATCTCACTGAGTTCCCAACTTCAAGTTCAATTATTTATATCTCACTGGGTTCCCAACTTCAAGTTCAATTATTTATATCTCACTGGGTTCCCAACTTCAAGTTCAATTATTTATATCTCACTGGGTTCCCAACTTCAAGTTCAATCATTTATATCTCACTGTGTTCCCAACTTCAATAATTTATATCTCACTGGGTTCCCAACTTCAATAATTTATATCTCACTGGGTTCCCAACTTCAAGTTCAATCATTTATATCTCACTGGGTTCCCAACTTCAAGTTCAATTATTTATATCTCACTGAGTTCCCAACTTCAAGTTCAATCATTTATATCTCACTGGGTTCCCAACTTCAAGTTCAATCATTTATATCTCACTGGGTTCCCAACTTCAAGTTCAATCATTTATATCTCACTGGGTTCCCAACTTCAAGTTCAATCATTTATATCTCACTGGGTTCCCAACTTCAAGTTCAATTATTTATATCTCACTGGGTTCCCAACTTCAAGTTCAATCATTTATATCTCACTGTGTTCCCAACTTCAATAATTTATATCTCACTGGGTTCCCAACTTCAATAATTTATATCTCACTGGGTTCCCAACTTCAAGTTCAATCATTTATATCTCACTGGGTTCCCAACTTCAAGTTCAATCATTTATATCTCACTGGGTTCCCAACTTCAAGTTCAATCATTTATATATTGAAAGAGTTCCATTTGTTTTTATATGAGAAATATAGCAGATACCATGTTTTCATGGAGAGACAAACATGTTTTTGGTAAGATCACTCAAATGCGAAACCCAACTGAGGAAACATGTATAATTTTTGTTGAATATCTTGATGCCCTTTGCAGATTGGCACCGGTCCGCGGACAGCAGCTTCGGGAAGCATTACTGTAGTACAGGTGTCCTAACAGGAAGTCAACCTTTTAGTGGAAAGTACACGGGGGGGGGGGGGGGGGGGGGGGGGGGGGGCCACCTCTTTACGTGACAGAAATGTTAATAGGACCAGTGTCACACTGAGAGAATATCGTAAGAGACAACTAGCAGTGTGTTTGAACCCATCTAGGGTAGAGGAGTGTCCAACTCCATGTCAAAAGCCTGTTTAGTTTGGAGAAACTTTCTAGGCTTGATAGAAAGGCCTAGATACAATACTTACATGTTTGATAATTACCTATTCTCTCTACTTCTATCGTGGAGTGTAGGGGTCATTTTCATATGGCTTATAACAGGATAGAGTAGCTAGCCCCATGCTCAGCCCTCCTGAGTTGGCATGTTACTATACTGTGCTTCTTTCAGACCCTGGTAATACATCATTCATATTTCCCTCAAATGTGAAGAAAACCTCCGCAACAATCCCCTTATACAGGAAGCCTGTATCTTTTCCGGTGGCTGATTGAAATGAAAATATATATTTGTTACATGCAGAACTGCCAGTCCCAAGCACAACCCTCTTTAGTTATATTTTACTACATTCATGGACGCAGATATTTGTTACAAGAATAATAGATAACTTGTAAAGCAACCCATGATTGTCACAAATGATTTTATCATTCTGTTGAAACCCCTGAATGGTCCTTCCACCAGATCCATTAAACCAGTATTGTATTAATAATGTCCAATATGCAAGTCTGTAATATTCTAACGTCAACTGTTCATAACTGCTTATTTTTCTTTCAATGATAAATATGTTACACCTTATTTGTGAAATTGGCCATTTCATGAATGTTACGTCGCCCATCGCAAGCGATGGTGGCAACATCAACGGTTTTGTCTTGATGATGTAACTTGCGATGTATTCGGATTATAGTGAAGAGGAATCTTAGTCGACTTGTACGTCTACAGATGTAGATGCCCCAGTGTAGGTCACATCTCTTTTTGTGAGTTGGATGTAGCCGGATGGAGAATTTTCTGCTTAGTGGGCTGGTCTCGAGAAGCTTCTTACACCGCTGCGTTGGGACAATTGCCGCGGAGGGTGGTTAACTAAATGTGCAAGTTTATCTTAATAGACTCAAACACTAGAGCAAAGTAGACTCGCAGTCTGTTAGGCGCCATCTATACTGCTCTTAACAAACCACCCAACCATGGCCGGTGTTGTCATGTCCTCTTACGACATGCTCTCTGTGGGGCAGTGGTGTCATTCTTGTCTTTGATATACTCAGAGTCCGGCGGACCACTTGGGGAAGAAACTGCACTAGTCATCAACCTCACTCTCTGGTCTCAAGCTACCTTGGGCCAGTGGCAAAACAACTGCAGGTAATTCAGGATACATGCACTCTGGTCCAACCTCCCTTGAGACCAGGGATTGCTTGAAACCTGCAGGACTTGATCGTCCATCGTTTTTGTTCATCGCTTTGAAGGCGAGTGCCTTACCTCTCGACCACAGCGACCAATTTCATGAACTGGACAAATTGCTATAACCATAACATAAGGCCAGTTCATGGAATGGAACAAAATTTGCACAATTCATGAAATGACCAAATTCACAGATGGGATGTAAAATATATACATAAATATTCATTATTAGCTCATTATTTTAAGTCTACTATTGTTTTATTGGTATAGATTTATAAGAAAACTGGGACATTTTGTAAATTTCAAGAATTCTTTATATGATAAAACAAACAAACAAACCAAAAAAAAAGGCAGCAGACTTTTGTTTGACCAATTAGACTAGTTTGATAGGGAGATTGGAATATGGACAAGTTGGTGGAATAATAATATTTATTCAGGATGGTTTGTTGGCTTCCAGTGGGAACCAGAATGTGGAGAAGAGGTGTGATTCTCTCTGAGCTAGAATGTGATGATGTTTGAGTCTCTGAGCTAGAATGGGGAGAAGAGGTTTGAGTCTCTGAGCTAGAATGGGAAGAGGTTTGAGTCTCTGAGCTAGAATGGGGAGAAGAGGTTTGAGTCTCTGAGCTAGAATGTGATGAGGTTTGAGTCTGAGCTAGAATGGGGAGAAGAGGTTTGAGTCTCTGAGCTAGAATGGGGAGAAGAGGTTTGAGTCTCTGAGCTAGAATGGGGAGAAGAGGTTTGAGTCTCTCTGAGCTAGAATGGGGAGAAGAGGTTTGAGTCTCTGAGCTAGAATGGGGAGAAGAGGTTTGAGTCTCTGAGCTAGAATGGGGAGAAGAGGTTTGAGTCTCTGAGCTAGAATGTGATGAGGTTTGAGTCTCTGAGCTAGAATGGGGAGAAGAGGTTTGAGTCTCTGAGCTAGAATGGGGAGAAGAGGTTTGAGTCTCTGAGCTAGAATGGGGAGAAGAGGTTTGAGTCTCTGAGCTAGAATGGGGAGAAGAGGTTTGAGTCTCTGAGCTAGAATGTGATGAGGTTTGAGTCTCTGAGCTAGAATGGGGAGAAGAGGTTTGAGTCTCTGAGCTAGAATGGGGAGAAGAGGTTTGGCTTGGCTTCGTTTGTTCTCAATCTCCCGCTACCAAACCCTGACACGGGCCTAAGTAGCAGAATGTAGTCCAGAGAGAAGAGGTTTGAGTCTAACTGAGCCAGAATGGGGAGAAGAGGTTTGAATCTGTAACTGAGCTAGAATGGGGAGAAGAGGTTTGAGTCTCCACAGCTGAACCAGAATGTGAAGAGGTTTGAGTCTCCACAGCTGAACCAGAATGTGAAGAGGTTTGAGTCTCTGTAACTAAGCCAGAATGTGAAGATGAGGTTTTTGAACACCACAGGTGAACCAGAATGTATACTGCTTCTCACAGCAAAGATATCAGGTTATATCCCCAGTGTTGAAACTTTCTACTCAGAAGTTATTGGGTACATGGCTATGGCAAGGAAAAAATCTGGTTTTGCTACCTCACCCAAACAAAAAAAAGTTCAGACGTCGAATAATGAAAACTCTTATCACCTAATCCCTGACGCAGGGACTACCTTCACCGTTCAACAGTGGCTTCACGAGTTCGTAGAGGGCTTGAGAATTTGTTCAACCCTTTGTATAAAGTACAAAGAGTCATGTATTATGCAAAGAGTCATATTCCAATAGACTGCATTTTGCTGGGTTAATCATATGGAATGGGGCCATTATTATTATTTGTCTATTTTGAATTAAAAAATTAAACATATGTATAATCCTTTCCATGTTGTTATGCTGTGTACATGCTACAATTGCACAAAATAATATACAATCATTTTACGCCACCTTGGCACTGGATAGGATATGCCAGAGGCCAGGTCTCCTAATGATGTCTGGGAACAAACCTGACTAAAACAGACATACGCCGACATTTCAACTTGTAAAGGTCTTCATACAAAAAAACTAAGATTAAAATGGCTTTTAAAAAAGTGATCTTCTTTTGTCATCTCACTTTCCTTTCTACTGAGTTGTAGCCTAGTGTCGTCTCACTTTCTACCGAGTTGTAGCCCAGTGTCGTCTCACTTTCTACCGAGTTGTAGCCCAGTGTCGTCTCACTTTCTACCGAGTTGTAGCCCAGTGTCGTCTCACTTTCTACCGAGTTGTAGCCCAGTGTCGTCTCACTTTCTACCAGCTTGTAGCCCAGTGTCGTCTCACTTTCTATCGAGTTGTAGCCCAGTGTCACGGTCTGTATTTGTTTGTCACCTCTCTCGAGACCTGAGTAAGATTTCTTCATATTTTACAGCAGGTCTTGTTTACGCTGTCTATCCATTTTTTCCCTCAGTCTATCTGTCGCCATTCTTTCTGACGTTCTCCTGTAGAAGGTTGCATTCTCACAATGTGGTCAGGTTGCATTCTCACAATGTGGCAAAACCAATTCATTTCTCTGGTGCTCAATCTACTCTAGGCAGGAAATTGTTCCAATCTTCTCCCGAATATTTATATTTGTGACTCTTGTCTCTTCTGGTGTTGTTAGTGACCTTTCGTAGTCACAGCATTTTGTAGATGCCTAACTTTCACTCCTAGGCCTTATTCAATACCCATGTCTGGCACTTTTAAAAATGTATTAATTATACTATTTATCATAAAAAAGTGATTAAAGCTACAAAATTCTACGCAATCAATCTAAAGGAACATGTGAAAACAATAGTATATGACAATGCTAAAAGATGAACATGTGAAAACAATAGTATATGACAAAGCTAAAAGATGAACATGTGAAAACAATAGTATATGACAAAGCTAAAAGATGAACATGTGAAAACAATAGTATATGACAAAGCTAAAAGATGAACATGTCACTACTATAAGCAACTGAATGGAATAAAAATCAGCCAAGCTGGTTCAATGGATACTTTCATGAAAAATCAAAGTACACATTATTTGGTTGGGGTGATTCAGTGCATTGGGAATTTAGAAAATTCATCATCTTAACCTGAAAGGTTACCAATACTGCAAATTGTTGGACCAGTTCCCGTCACTCCACTGAGGCACCAATACTGCAAATTGTTGGACCAGTTCCCGTCACTCCACTGAGGCACCAATACTGCAAATTGTTGGACCAGTTCCCGTCACTCCACTGAGGCACCAATACTGCAAATTGTTGGACCAGTTCCCGTCACTCCACTGAGGCACCAATACTGCAAATTGTTGGACCAGTTCCCGCCACTCCATTCGATTGTGTGATAGGATATTTGTTGTAGCTAAGGACCTTCCCGTCTACCCTCTGATGTTGTCTTCCCATCTCTTTTTCTGCCTCTTTCTCATGTGATTGGCCAACCCAGACGGTCATGAAACATGCCCATACCATGTGAGTTTGTATGTTTTTACCATATTCAATAAGTCTTTATATTTGGCCAGCCTCTCTTGTAACGGTGCCCCGAATTGCCTTATTCGTGTCGTGGTCTAGATATGAAATGCTGAGGATTCCACATAGACATATCTCCATTGCACAAATTCTTCGCTCTAGAACTGCTGTCAGAGTCCAAGTTTTGTATACATAAAGGTAAAGTGACAAGTGTCTGTAAACTCAACTTGGATTTCAGGTTGATGCTTTTGTCCTTCCATATCAGCCTCAGGTTGGTCAGAGCAGCCATGGTCATTGCTCTTCGTGCCTTGAGTTCTGGAACCTTCCGCATCCATCAGTGCTCCCAGGTATTTAAACTGTTTAATAATTTGCAATGGTTCGTCTTTGATGGCAATCGTACTAATTACGCCTTCTCGGAAGTTGGCCATGATTTTACATTTCTCTGCACTTATTTCCATTCCAAACCTTTGAGCAGCATTGTCAAGGTTTGAGATTAGATTCGCAAGTTCTAGCTCCATTCCAGCCACCCCGATAATGTCATCAGCAAACCAGAGATTTGTGAGTGTACGACCGACCACCTATGCTGACAGTACCCACGTAATACTCCAGGACTTCGGATACCATTACGTTCAAGAAAAACGTTGAATAGGTTCCGTAAAAGAATACATCCTTGTCATACACCGGTTGACGTGCGGAACGATTCTCCATTCACCCCGTTAAGGCAGACTGCACTGGTGGCCTGGGAGTAGAGTTTCTCAATGACGCAGGTAAGCCAGCACCCCATCTTATATTTTTGCATAGTTGCTGACAAGGCCTCATGGCAGACTATGTCGAAAGCTTTTCTAAAGTCAACGAAGACTAGGTAAAGCTTTTGATTATGCTGGAAGTATTTTTTGTTGAGCAAACACATACTGGTATTGATTGACATCCTGTCAGTCTCAGCCTTCTATGGCCACTTGATTGACATCCTGTCAGTTTTAACCTTCTATGGCCACTTGATTGACATCCTGTCAGTCTCAGCCTTCTATGGCCACTTGATTGACATCCTGTCAGTCTCGAGAGACAATGGACTTCACGCTAGAGATGAGACAGTCAGTTGTTGCCCTTGCTTTCACTGCAAATGTTTGGAGTCTGTCCTTGACCCATCCTGTCTTCCCCTGCCTACAGACCAACACAAAAAGCCTGCCTCCAGCCGGGTCTGTCCTTGACGCATCTTGTCTTCCCCTGCCTGCAGACCAACACACAAAGCCTGCCTCCAGCCGGGTCTGTCCATGGCAAGTTCCTCCCCGCTGCAGGTGTTCATACCCAACGCCTTCAGGTCATGCTTGCAAACATCTTTGTAGCGGAGGAAAGGTCTACCTTTTTTACGCTTGCCCGTGGTCAGCTCTCCATAAATTATATCTTTTGGTATCCGCCCATCCTCCATTCTGTACACATGACCAAGCCACCGCAAGCGGCACTGGCTTAGGATCATAACTAAGCTGATAATCTTTGCACCGCCCAACACTTCGTTGTTAGTCACTCTGTCACGTCATGAAATTACTAGTATGCGTCTCAGCGCATATGAAAAGTATTTAGCCTTTTTTTTTTCGTGTGAGGCATACAGTCCATGTTTCGCTGCCATAGAGAAGGGTACTCAAAGGCAAAAAATGGCATAATTAATGTTGCTAGCGCTATTTTTAGTAAGGATTAACTGCGCTACTTTTTATCCTCACTCTCTCGTCTCGTGCCACCCGACCCCAGTGGCAAGTCAAGAACAAGATGACTCGGGGGCGACTACGAGATGCAGGGGACTCCGAATCAAGCACCCATGAGTCCGGAGTCGAACCCATACCACCTGATCATGAGGCCGACGGCTTAACCACTTCGCCACGGAATCCCCAGAGTACTACTGACACATAATCTGTACACAGAAACCTTTGTGGAGATGGTCAGCATGTTGTTATTCCACACTCTGTGCGAGGCTGGCAAGTGCTTATGAGGCCATTCCTAATCGTTTCTGCAGCTCTGCGTCCAGTGAAAGGTTGTTGGTGATGATAAATCCGAGGTAGTTAAAGTGATTTAAGACAATGTCTAGAGGATCTGCACCCTGAGCCATTACTTTCGTCCTTTGCACGCTGATGGTGAGTCCAAACAGATCACAGGATTTTGCCAACCTGATAATAAGGATCTGTAATTCGGCTTCGGTGTGGGCGACCAGGGCAGCATCGTTTCCCTTCTCTTACTTTTTGCTTGCAGTCTGGCTAGATTGAATAGTCTCCCATCTGACCTAGTATGCAGAAAGACCCTCCTCTGTGGCAGTTCCAAAGGTGTGTCTAAGTACGACGGCAAAGAAAAAGCCACAGGCTGATGAAACTGGCTCCATCACTCATGTGTACGAGCGGACAAGTCGTATTTCCCGTACCAAGTGCAACAGACTATTCAAAGCTCAGATTATCATATTTAGCCATTTTTGAACTCATGCGAACAGTGAATGCTGACACAGTGGTCCTCATCGATTACGATAGACTAACAACAGGCAGTAGATATATAGTATTTTAATAAGCACATTTCACAACACTAGGGTGGAAGGTATAAGCCTATTGTTGCAAATGCATTTATTTCTAAAAATAGCAATACACTTTATTGCAAAAATTTCACTCATTTCTATTTTTAATAGACATACTTTTATTAATTTAATAAACTTATTTAATATGATGGTAAGTCAGTAAGTAGGTCACAAACTGATATGAGATAGCTGACAAATATGGTAGTTTACCAAAGGTGTCATTAAGTATAGTAACATCCAGATTTTTATTACGGTAGGTATTACGCTACTTGACGTACACATGTGCAGTTTAGATACAAAATAGTATCAAAGAACAGCGTGCTGTTGTGCAATTTTTGTTTAAGGGTGAAAGAACTTTCTGCAAAAGATATTCATATGGAACCGCTTTCTGTTTATAGTAAGAAGTGTTTGTCGCATTAAGTAATTCATAACTGGGCCAATTAATTTTCTCAAGGATGCTAAAAAATTGTTGCTGAAGTCTGACCTGAGCATCCTGTTCTGATTACAACAGAAGCATCTGTGCGGTGAGTGGGGGAGATGATTTTAGTTGTCATGGGAGTAACAATAGACTGTACACCAACTACAATAGTGTTCACGTGGTTTAGCCTTCTGCACGATGAGAGATGTTTCGCGAATGACGCAGAGGTTGAGAATGGCAAAATTTGTCTGAAACAGCAGACTAAAGACTTCAATGCTGCAGGTTTTGGTGCACTGATAAAGCGATGAGATAAGTGTATCAATGTTGGTAGAGATTATGTTAAGAAATAAGAGACAATATCAGTGGAATAATAAATAGTTTTCAAGCTCGTGTCTCACTTTAAAAAAATTTTTTATATATGGCCAGGAGATCTATCTACTGACTTGTCCTCATAAAAAAAAAAGTACAATTTCCCATTGTTCGTAATCAGATTTGTTTTGAATATTACGTTACTTTTAAGGAGATCAAAACCTACACATAACTGAACAAACAACACACACAACAAATTAAAGCATAAAAGAAAGTAAATCCAGGATACTACTGGTAACTAATTGAACATTCAATGACATCAACTTCACAACCAAATAAAGCACACAAAATTCTTGCTCCTGGCAGCAAAATATTATCTCAGGGGGAAAAAACTTGTCCTTGATCTTCACTCAGTAAAAAGTTTTATTTTCAAAACACCTCTCGGACACAAGTCAGAACTCTAGGGGCCTCATGTGGCCCATTAGATGTGAGGTGGGTATTCCTGATCAAAACAAAATGGTGGCATTTTACTAGTCCCATTTGCGCTCCCTGTGAAACACTTGGCTACCGGTACCACTGTAACTTGCTCCTTCACAAGAAATCTGTATCCAATCCCTTACTCGTCTTCTTCCATTGCATATTATTGTAGTAATTCGTTTTACGTGATGAAGTCGCTAGTCCTAAGCACAATCTTCTTTTTAGTTGCTTTTGATGGCATGTTCGGTGGATGACATTTGTTCTGTTTATTCATGCCCACTAATGCAGTACTTCAAACAAACAGATAATTGTGTCCATGTTAGCTGGCACTTCTATGGATGACCTGCATCGAGTCTGGAACCAGCAGACTTTCACTGAAAACCAAGCTAGGGATCTACACCATCTGTATCATCTTCTCTTCTTCTTTGATCAAGTGATGTCATGCTTCTAGCCTGCTGAGGTTCATGAAGGAGACTGTTTTAGGCATTTGCCGACCCCCACAGCTTTTCAAGCATGGTCTGTCCCTGGGGCAGCAACTGCCTCTCATTGGTCTGCATAAGTGGGGCAGTCCTACAGGATACGTTCTGGAGGTCGATTGAGTGCTCCGCAATCGCACGAGACGGTGTCTCTGACCCATTCTGTGAAGGTGGGCCTGGAGTCTACAATGTCCCGAGTCTGAGTTTTCATTGCCTGCCCATCTCTGCCACATTTTCTGGCTGACATTCTGTGCTGGTCTCTCTATTCCGTCCTTGTAGATCGTTTGATGAATGTCTTTGCTTCTCTTTAGCTCTGTGAGACAGTGAGTGCTTGCCGCCTCTTCCGGCTTTTGCAACCTCATCTGCCGTCTCGTTTCCAAGGATATCACAGTGGGCTGGAATCCACTGCAGGACTATATCTGTTTTTTTTAGGACAGCAACCCGATCTTATATTTTATTTATAACCTGTATCATCCCTCATTGTGCTAGTGCTGTACAGTTCCAAAAGATGTACTATTCTTCAGAGTGATCGGAAGTGAATTGAAGCCATTCACACGCACAGCTCAAGGCACATTCTTGCAACCCACTGGTATTACCAGGTCACAAACAATGGCGTCATCCAATAAACAGATCTAGAGAGCACATTCACCATGCTAAACCATCTCTGATTGACCCTGTGACCCACCTAGCAGAGAACATGTCTGCCTATCAAGTTTTAAAACAGGTCACAGACATCAAGGAAGGGAAATTACCCTTTCCATCATGGTCCTGCCACTGCAGCTGTCCATGTACCACCTGACTAAGTCATATCGGAAGGACTTCACCTTCATTGCACACAGGCTTGTTACTCAGCCACTCATTGTGCTCATGGATGGTTGGTGTGGTGGGCCCTTGTTGCCTAAGCGGACAACCTATTTAGCAACCAAAAACAGAGGTCGTCAAACATACATATAATTTTATCCCCCCCATAAAGCCTGATTGATTCATCTCAATGAAATGCATTATTACTTTAGTAACACATATGACATCCTTCTACAAGCTGCTTTTTGAGTGACTATCAGACATTACACAAGCTAATAAAAGCTTGCGAAGTAGCTTTCCTGGACAGATAACATTTTATATTTTATTATAATAAATTACACTCTTTCAAGCATTCTTCTGTTTTTAATGTTGGCAGATTTCTTATCATCTTCCAGGGAAAACAAATTTATGTTGACATCATAAACATAATTTGTCTTCTCAATCTCCAGGGCTCAAAATGTAAGCTCTGCAAGAAACGTTTATCACATAAGCACGCTTGTTGACGTAACAAGCTATTTATTTATTCTTGGAGTCTAAGCCAGCCACTTGTTGGAGTTTTGCCATCAATTGTTGTGTGTTTCTCCTTGCTTCGATTACATCGCTATTTAAGAGTCCTTGATTCTGAAAATAAATAAAAGTTGTGTTTACACCACCACAGCTCCATGGCCAATTTAAATAGTATTTCAAAGTCAAAACATAACAGGACACAAGCAATTGTCAAATTGACGAACGAATGACAACAAAACACACACCAGTTAACTTAAAAACATAATACATGTACAAAACATAGCCAACACTCTTACAGAATACTGAAAATACTCAGCTAAGCATATTACAAGACAAGCTACATCTCAGACTCAACTTCATAACATTACAATTGAATTACAATTAGTGAATTACAATCATTTAAAATCATTTTCTAATTTTCAATTCAAGCACGATCGAAACTACCTCGCGAATATTTTTCGGAAACTCTGTTGAGGAGTTAGTTACAGATGAGACACTGAAAAAAAGAACTCCAAATGCCACTGTGCCACCGGCGACATACATGGCCAATTTGACAAATGCAGACATTGCAAGTTAGAATACACAACTTGTAAAAAAAAAGTTTTAATCTTGAACGTCCATCTTGTTTTTATGGGAGGTTACTCTCGATTAGATGGACAGCAGATGCAGGCAGAGTTGTCGGGTTTGAAAAGTCATCATCATCAAGTGCCATCTCCACGTTGGAGGTCGACAATAATGCATCTCCAGCTGTCAGGTGCCAGGTCGGTACACTCAGTCAGCCAAAACACAATTGCAAGAAAAACGGTCATTCTAACAGACTCCAGGAGCGAACTCCAAGTCACCTTAACTCTAAACAAGATAGATTCTTATAATTAAAATATAACAGGTTGCAGATATTTGTTTCTAAACGCAAATTATTTATTTATACTGGTACAACTACATAATGGAAGCACCAATGATACATTAGGTCTAAAACTGGGAAACATCATGAACATGACAGTATCTATTTGAAAATAATATTTTAAAATGTATATCAAAATGGATAAAGACATGAATTCATTTGTTTAATTGTAGGGTGACTCAGTGGTCTCGAGGTAAGGTGTTCGTCTCGGGTCGGTGACTCAGTGGTGTCGAGGTAAGGTGTCCGCCTCGGGTGGGTGACTCAGTGGTCTTGAGGTAAGGTGTTCGTCTCGGGTCGGTGACTCAGTGGTCTCGAGGTAAGGTGTTCGTCTCGGGTCGGTGACTCAGTGGTCTCGAGGTAAGGTGTTCGTCTCGGGTCGGTGACTCAGTGGTCTCGAGGTAAGGTGTTCGTCTCGGGTCGGTGACTCAGTGGTCTCGAGGTAAGGTGTTCGTCTCGGGTCGGTGACTCAGTGGTCTCGAGGTAAGGTGTTCGTCTCGGGTGGGTGACTCAGTGGTCTCGAGGTAAGGTGTTCGTCTCGGGTCGGTGACTCAGTGGTCTCGAGGTAAGGTCTTCGCCTCGGGTCGGTGACTCAGTGGTCTCGAGGTAAGGTGTTCGTCTCGGGTCGGTGACTCAGTGGTCTCGAGGTAAGGTGTTCGTCTCGGGTCGGTGACTCAGTGGTCTCGAGGTAAGGTGTTCGAATCACGGCGAAGATCTTCTAGCTATTGTTGGCGAATGCCCATAATGGGTAGGTTACTCTTTTGTGCGCCATGAAAAAAACGTCAAGTCGCGGGTTGCAGTAGCTTTCCTCACATCCCGAGCGTGCTGATGAAGGTGTACCGGGGACCTCCAGACGGTTGTGGAATGATTGGCCTAATCTGCGTATCACTCACTACTACGGGGATCACGTCGAAAACCACCTTGTTAGCCAGACTGTTGTCCTCGACAGGACGACCAACGACGAGGTCGGGTGAGGGTCTTCGCCAGTATATCTCTCCTGACCCCAGCTAACATTGTCTGATCAGTGGGTTTTGCAGTTAGTGTCATCGTCCCAGATCTTCTGGTAAAAATTCCCTTGGTCTCTGGATAGTGAGAGATCGCTCTCCCGTGTTCAGTGTCAAGCACGTTAAAAATTCTCTTGACCTCTGGATAGTGAGAGATCGCTCTCCCGTGTTCAGTGTCAAGCACGTTAAAAATTCTCTTGATCTCTGGGTAGTGAGAGATCGCTCTCCCGTGTTCAGTGTCAAGCACGTTAAAAATTCCCTTGATCTCTACGTAGTGAGAGATCGCTCTCCCGTGTTCAGTGTCAAGCACGTTAAAAATTCCTTGGCAGCTGGAAATCGAAAAATGTAGGCTTAATAACCGCTACCCGGACAAAAATCTACCCAAGTTATTTGTACCTTTCCCTATGTGGTTTGTTAAGAGCAGCTATAGATGGCGCCTAACTGGCTTCGGGTCTACTTTGCTCTAGTGTTTGAGTCTATTAAGATGGACTCGCACATCGGTAAAAACCACCCTCCAAAAAACTGGTTGTATATACTCTCTAGAGTCTTCTTAGCTAGTATAAAGACGTTTAGCTAAGTTAAGAAACATGGGCAAGAGACCCAAGACACACGATAGTTGGACACCAGGTGCAGTGCACGAGACTAACATCTGGACGAACTTTCTTACAGTCAAACACAACCTCGACAGACGGTCCTTGAAAACGCAGCTTCGAAAAATGGAGCAGGTCCCCTGAATCTTCTTCTTCGTTCGTTCTCAATCTCCCACTACAAAACCATGAAAGGGCTTAAGTCACAGAATGTAGTCCAGAGAAAGGAATGCGTTGTGTCGTAGTTTACAGCTTGGTTTCGCTATTTGCACATTTCGGTCCAACACATCCGACTTCAGCAAGCATTTTTTGAGTACCGGGTTAGCATTCCCTCTTCGATCCCTTCTCCTTAGCCAGTCTGCCCTGATGCAGCCTGTTATCCAGGATCACGGCGTGGAGTTGTAGAAGGGTCTTGGCAGCTATGGTTCGCTGGCCCTGACGCTAGCAGTCAGCTATGGGTCGCTGACCACTGCAGCTCTTGCGCTGCTCAGCATCTTGATCCCGTCCCCTGAATCGAACTGCGGAGTAATCTGCGCCTGAACACCGCTTGCCTTACGTAACACGGAAGTCACTAAATAGCCTACGAACTGGTGTATCACGATGCAGGAGAAGATGAGGATACAGAGATGATGAGACAATGCGAATGGAGCAACACACTACCCAGACTACCTGATAATCTATCCAAACCTTTTGGAGATATGAAACATGGATGACTTGTTGAGGGAGAAATCCCCGGGGTGGAACATTAGAACACGATGAGCGTAGCTTGGGTCACTGAAAGTAAGTATCAGCTATACAGAAACTCAGAAGATTAAGGCTTCCTCTAAGGGATCAGTTATGGATAAACCATGGAGCAAAAGAGGAATTACTGTTAATCCTTGAAAACATGCCCTTCAACAAGCGCTCTATTAAACGTTCAAACAGATGACTTGAAAGTCATAATGCATTCCAGTCAACTAGAAACGGTTCATTTTGTTTTCCATATCTTTACTGCACCTGTGAGCTGTGTCAACATTTATTATTGATTGGGCGTTTCAGATGTTTTTAATCCTCGCGGATTAATGCATGCAAATTGTATGCGGAACTTCTCATCCGCTGTCGTTCTATATGTTGATTCACATGCCTAACACTGTATTTGGCTCGCTTATTCAGTTTCAGAAAAACAAGATTGTATATACTTGTGTAGCGGTTTTATAGGAATTGGATTTACATTGTGAGGTTGCCAGCGGTGTGTTCATGTTACAGCTGGGTGGTCATGTTACAGTTGGGTGTTCATGTTACAGTTGGGTATTCATGTTACAGCTGGATGTTCATGTTACAGTTGGATGTCACAGCTGGGTGTTCATGTTACAGTTGGATGTTACAGTTGGGTGTTCATGTTACAGTTGGGTGTTCATGTTAGTTTGGTGTTCATGTTACAGCTGGGTGTTCATGTTAGTTTGGTATTCATGTTACAGCTGGGTGGTCATGTTACAGTTTGGTGTTCATGTTAGTTTGGTGTTCATGTTACAGCTGGGTGGACATGTTACAGTTGGGTGTTCATGTTAGTTTGGTGTTCATGTTACAGTTGGGTGTTCATGTTAGTTTGGTGTTCATGTTACAGCTGGGTGGTCATGTTACAGTTTGGTGTTCATGTTAGTTTGGTGTTCATGTTACAGTTGGGTGGTCATGTTACAGTTTGGTGTTCATGTTACAGTTGGGTGTTCATGTTAGTTTGGTGTTCATGTTACAGCTGGGTGGTCATGTTACAGTTTGGTGTTCATGTTACAGTTTGGT
The DNA here is from genome assembly GCA_036924085.1 of Ariolimax columbianus. Classification (NCBI taxonomy): domain Eukaryota; kingdom Metazoa; phylum Mollusca; class Gastropoda; order Stylommatophora; family Arionidae; genus Ariolimax; species Ariolimax columbianus. The sequence goes on from JAVGWX010000013.1 coordinate 75,319,991, forward strand.
GTTCATGTTACAGCTGGGTGTTCATGTTAGTTTGGTGTTCATGTTACAGTTTGGTGTTCATGTTACAGCTGGGTGTTCATGTTACAATTGGGTGTTCATGTTACAGCTGGGTGGTCATGTTACAGCTGGGTGGTCATGTTACAGTTTGGTGTTCATGTTACAGCTGGGTGTTCATGTTACAGTTGGGTGTTCATGTTACAGTTGGGTGTTCATGTTACAGCTGGGTGTTTATGTTACAGTTGGGTGTTCATGTTACAGTTGGGTGTTACAGTTGGGTGTTCATGTTACAGTTGGGTGGTCATGTTACAGTTGGGTGTTCATGTTACAGCTGGGTGTTACAGTTTGGTGTTCATGTTATAGCTGGGTGTTACAGTTGGGTGTTAATGTTAGTTTGGTGTTAATGTTAGTTTGGTGTTCATGTTACAGTTTGGTGTTCATGTTACAGTTGGGTGTTCATGTTACAGCTGGGTGTTACAGTTGGGTGTTCATGTTACAGTTGGGTGTTCATGTTACAGTTGGGTGTTACAGTTGGGTGTTCATGTTAGTTTGGTGTTCATGTTACAGTTTGGTGTTCATGTTACAGTTTGGTGTTCATGTTACAGTTGGGTGTTCATGTTACAGTTGGGTGTTACAGCTGGGTGATCATGTTACAGTTGGATGTTACAGCTGGGTGTTCATGTTACAGTTTGGTGTTCATGTTACAGTTTGGTGTTCATGTTACAGTTTGGTATTCATGTTACAGTTTGGTATTCATGTTACAGTTGGGTGTTCATGTTAGTTGGGTGTTCATGTTACAGTTGGGTGTTCATGTTAGTTTGGTGTTCATTTTACAGTTTGGTGTTCATGTTACAGTTTGGTGTTCATGTTACAGTTTGGTGTTCATGTTACAGTTTGGTGTTCATGTTACAGTTTGGTGTTCATGTTACAGTTTGGTGTTCATGTTACAGTTTGGTGTTCATGTTACAGTTTGGTGTTCATGTTACAGTTTGGTGTTCATGTTACAGTTGGGTGTTCATGTTACAGTTTTGTGTTTATGTTACAGTTGGGTGTTCATGTTACAGTTTTGTGTTTATGTTACAGTTGGGTGTTCATGTTACAGTTTTGTGTTTATGTTACAGTTTTGTGTTTATGTTACAGTTTTGTGTTTATGTTACAGTTGGGTGTTCATGTTACAGTTTTGTGTTTATGTTACAGTTTTGTGTTTATGTTACAGTTTTGTGTTTATGTTACAGTTTTGTGTTTATGTTACAGTTTTGTGTTTATGTTACAGTTTTGTGTTTATGTTACAGTTTTGTGTTTATGTTACAGTTTTGTGTTCATGTTACAGTTTTGTGTTTATGTTACAGTTTTGTGTTTATGTTACAGTTTTGTGTTTATGTTACAGTTTTGTGTTTATGTTACAGTTTTGTGTTCATGTTACAGTTTTGTGTTTATGTTACAGTTTTGTGTTTATGTTACAGTTTTGTGTTTATGTTACAGTTTTGTGTTTATGTTACAGTTTTGTGTTTATGTTACAGTTTTGTGTTCATGTTACAGTTTTGTGTTTATGTTACAGTTTTGTGTTCATGTTACAGTTTTGTGTTTATGTTACAGTTTTGTGTTTATGTTACAGTTTTGTGTTTATGTTACAGTTTTGTGTTTATGTTACAGTTTTGTGTTTATGTTACAGTTTTGTGTTTATGTTACAGTTTTGTGTTTATGTTACAGTTTTGTGTTTATGTTACAGTTTTGTGTTTATGTTACAGTTTTGTGTTTATGTTACAGTTTTGTGTTTATGTTACAGTTTTGTGTTTATGTTACAGTTTTGTGTTTATGTTACAGTTTTGTGTTTATGTTACAGTTTTGTGTTTATGTTACAGTTTTGTGTTTATGTTACAGTTTTGTGTTTATGTTACAGTTTTGTGTTTATGTTACAGTTTTGTGTTTATGTTACAGTTTTGTGTTTATGTTACAGTTTTGTGTTTATGTTACAGTTTTGTGTTTATGTTACAGTTTTGTGTTTATGTTACAGTTTTGTGTTTATGTTACAGTTTTGTGTTTATGTTACAGTTTTGTGTTTATGTTACAGTTTTGTGTTTATGTTACAGTTTTGTGTTTATGTTACAGTTTTGTGTTTATGTTACAGTTTTGTGTTTATGTTACAGTTTTGTGTTTATGTTACAGTTTTGTGTTTATGTTACAGTTTTGTGTTTATGTTACAGTTTTGTGTTTATGTTACAGTTTTGTGTTTATGTTACAGTTTTGTGTTTATGTTACAGTTTTGTGTTTATGTTACAGTTTTGTGTTTATGTTACAGTTTTGTGTTTATGTTACAGTTTTGTGTTTATGTTACAGTTTTGTGTTTATGTTACAGTTTTGTGTTTATGTTACAGTTTTGTGTTTATGTTACAGTTTTGTGTTTATGTTACAGTTTTGTGTTTATGTTACAGTTTTGTGTTTATGTTACAGTTTTGTGTTTATGTTACAGTTTTGTGTTTATGTTACAGTTTTGTGTTTATGTTACAGTTTTGTGTTTATGTTACAGTTTTGTGTTTATGTTACAGTTTTGTGTTTATGTTACAGTTTTGTGTTTATGTTACAGTTTTGTGTTTATGTTACAGTTTTGTGTTTATGTTACAGTTTTGTGTTTATGTTACAGTTTTGTGTTTATGTTACAGTTTTGTGTTTATGTTACAGTTTTGTGTTTATGTTACAGTTTTGTGTTTATGTTACAGTTTTGTGTTTATGTTACAGTTTTGTGTTTATGTTACAGTTTTGTGTTTATGTTACAGTTTTGTGTTTATGTTACAGTTTTGTGTTTATGTTACAGTTTTGTGTTTATGTTACAGTTTTGTGTTTATGTTACAGTTTTGTGTTTATGTTACAGTTTTGTGTTTATGTTACAGTTTTGTGTTTATGTTACAGTTTTGTGTTTATGTTACAGTTTTGTGTTTATGTTACAGTTTTGTGTTTATGTTACAGTTTTGTGTTTATGTTACAGTTTTGTGTTTATGTTACAGTTTTGTGTTTATGTTACAGTTTTGTGTTTATGTTACAGTTTTGTGTTTATGTTACAGTTTTGTGTTTATGTTACAGTTTTGTGTTTATGTTACAGTTTTGTGTTTATGTTACAGTTTTGTGTTTATGTTACAGTTTTGTGTTTATGTTACAGTTTTGTGTTTATGTTACAGTTTTGTGTTTATGTTACAGTTTTGTGTTTATGTTACAGTTTTGTGTTTATGTTACAGTTTTGTGTTTATGTTACAGTTTTGTGTTTATGTTACAGTTTTGTGTTTATGTTACAGTTTTGTGTTTATGTTACAGTTTTGTGTTTATGTTACAGTTTTGTGTTTATGTTACAGTTTTGTGTTTATGTTACAGTTTTGTGTTTATGTTACAGTTTTGTGTTTATGTTACAGTTTTGTGTTTATGTTACAGTTTTGTGTTTATGTTACAGTTTTGTGTTTATGTTACAGTTTTGTGTTTATGTTACAGTTTTGTGTTTATGTTACAGTTTTGTGTTTATGTTACAGTTTTGTGTTTATGTTACAGTTTTGTGTTTATGTTACAGTTAAGAACAGAGGAACAGAACAGTGTGCAACGTAAGAAAATTGCTCTCAGATTCTTTGATGAAGTATATCCGTATGAAGTATATCCGTATGAAGTATATCCGTATGAAGTATATCCGTATGAAGTATATCCGTATGAAGTATATCCGTATGAAGTATATCCGTATGAAGTATATCCGTATGAAGAATATCCGTATGAAGTATATCCGTATGAAGTATATCCGTATGAAGTATATCCGTATGAAGTATATCCGTATGAAGTATATCCGTATGAAGTATATCCGTATGAAGTATATCCGTATGAAGTATATCCGTATGAAGTATATGGGTCCGAGCATACACAGATGGGTCAGCACAGAATGCAGTAAAGAGTGGAGGAGCAGGCGTGTATATAGAATACCCAAATAACGCTATGGAAGCAGTTGCAGCACCAACAGGAACCTTCTGTCATAATTACGATGCAGAGATACAAGCGATAAATTGGCGACGGAGAAATTGCTGAACATCAACTTTGGCCCGTATTCTGTGGTATTTCTGACAGATGTGAATCAGTACTCCAAGCACTATCATCCGGGAAGCTGTCAGATCTACAAGTTTTATTGTCAACATTGAGCAACCAGGGAACGTGCCGCAGACGAGCAACCAGATGTACCAGTTACACACCATCAAAAGAAAAGGATGATTAAATCAATGAGAGAGCTTCCAACACAAATACAAGATGACTATCACACTATAAGTAGGCAATAGCAGATTGTCATACTGCGCCCCAGAACAGGACACAGCCGACTCCGCAGCCACATGTGCACACAATTTAGGATTGGCAACTCAAATATGTGTACATGTGAACAGGCACCACCGACTACGGAGCATATACTTCAGGACTATCCAGAGTATGAGATACTTAGGCGGACATACTGGCCAAGAGAAACAACACTGGAAATGAACCTGTATGGACCTATGTGTGAGCTGCAGAATACAGTGCGGGTCATACAAGAGACAACTTTGCAGATGTAGACATACACCAAGCGGCAGAAGACAGTGAAGTTCATACAAGAGACAACTTTGCAGATGTAGACATACACCAAGCGGCAGAAGGCAGTGAAGTTCATACAAGAGACAACTTTGCAGATGTAGACATACACCAAGCGACAGAAGACATTGAGGTTCTTACAAGAGACAACTTTGCAGATGTAGACATACTCCAAGCGACAGAAGACAGTGAGGTTCATTCAAAAGACAACTTTGCAGATGTAGACACACTCCAAGCAGAAGAAGACAGTGAGGTTCATACAAGAGACAACTTTGCAGATGTAGACATACCTCAAGCGACAGAAGATAGTGAGATTCATACAAGAGACAACTTTGCAGATGTAGACATACTCCAAACGAACGAAAGAAGAAGAAGAAGAACATGAACACGACTCGTATAATCTTCCCGTTCCCTCTGCGCAGTGTCTGCCCAAACTACTGTGATCAATCACCAATCCCATATAATTTGTTTCCCATCAGAATATGGTTATGGGAAAGAAGAGACATGTCAGCGTCCTAACAAATGAGCATACCATGTTTCACCATAAACATTCTGAGTCCTGTATTTATATTTGTTCATTGTGCCAATAGACGAATGGCAGCCAAGGGCAGATAACCATAAAGAAGCAATTAATGTATTCGTAATCGACATCATAAATTAATAATGTATAATATACGGCAATGGACGTGTTTAATCGCAGGTGATTAGGGGTCTCAATCACGCGGCCCACACGCCACAATTTGTGGCCCTTAGCAGAACTGGCGTCCCAAGTTGATACAAAATGTAGGACTTTATTCTTATTGATTATGTAGTCGTGCGTTTTTAAGCTGAGGACCTCAAGCAGCTCTGGCACTGCTGCTGATATATTCTTATCTGCCCCCTTCCACCCTATCGCACTTTAATGTCCCTGCATGTCTAAGATGTCAAGATGTCTTGGTCGCCCTGGTCCTCTCTTCCCTTGAGTCTTGCCATCTAGTATCTTCTGTAGAAGACTTTCACGTCTCATATTGTGACCCAGCCAACTCAACAAACGTTTTTGAATCATATGCAATATTTGTCTTTGTGCACCCATTTCATTGAGTACATTGTTATTGGATCTTCTGTCCAACTCACTCTTTCCATTCTACGGTAGTGCCTCTGGGAACTGAGATGCTAGTCCAGTCACGCACTGGTCAGGAATCGCGTCAGGGTCAGGCACAATACACTGACCAAGATCACAATCTATATTCCATGTAGCATTCTCTAGAAACAGGCTATTTTTAAGGCAGTCTGGCTGACGAGAAGTGGATCGATGTGCTCCCCGTGGTAGTGAGCGCCACGTAGATAAAGCCAAGCAGAGCCTGGAGGAGCCCGGACCACCTTTATCAGCATGCCCGGGATGTGAAGAAAGCTACTACAACCCGCCAATTAACGCCCATGCACAAAAAGGTAGCTTACTCATTGTGGACATTCGCGACGACAACGACAACATCATGTTCATCATCATGTTCATCCTTCTTTGCTTAAGTTCATGTTTCAGCCTCATTTAGCTGTTTATTTTTTCAAGCAACATTTGCAACGTTGCTATTGGTCCTCCCATTATCGCTTGGTCATCGGCAAATTTGATGGTATTAACTTTCATACCATTAACTTTTATACCATTAACTTTCATACCATTAACTTTCATACCATTAACTTTGACACCCTATTACAACTCCGTATAACCTTGGCCATCACTACCTCAGAATATGTGTTATAGAGATCCGGTGAAAGCAAGTAGTCCTGTCGTACCCCCTGTTATAGAGACTTGATGAAAGCAAGCAGCCCTGTCATGCCCCCTGTTATAGAGACCCGGTGAAAGCAAGTAGCCCTGTCGTACCCCCTGTTATAGAGACTTGATGAAAGCAAGCAGCCCTGTCGTACCCCCTGTTATAGAGACCCGGTGAAAGCAAGTAGCCCTGTCGTACCCCCTGTTATAGAGACGATGAAAGCAAGTAGCCCTGTCGTACCCCCTGTTATAGAGACGATGAAAGCAAGTAGCCCTGTCGTACCCCCTGTTATAGAGACTTGATGAAAGCAAGTAGCCCTGTCGTACCCCCTGTTATAGAGACCCGGTGAAAGCAAGTAGCCCTGTCGTACCCCCTGTTATAGAGACTTGATGAAAGCAAGCAGCCCTGTCGTACCCCCTGTTATAGAGACCCGGTGAAAGCAAGTAGCCCTGTCGTACCCCCTGTTATAGAGACGATGAAAGCAAGTAGCCCTGTCGTACCCCCTGTTATAGAGACTTGATGAAAGCAAGCAGCCCTGTCGTACAACCTGTTATAGAGACTTGATGAAAGCAAGCAGCCCTGTCGTACCCCCTGTTATAGAGACCCGGTGAAAGCAAGTAGCCCTGTCGTACCCCCTGTTATAGAGACCCGGTGAAAGCAAGTAGCCCTGTCGTACCCCCTGTTATAGAGACTTGATGAAAGCAAGCAGCCCTGTCGTACCCCCTGTTATAGAGACTTGATGAAAGCAAGCAGCCCTGTCGTACCCCCTGTTATAGAGACCCGGTGAAAGCGAGTAGCCCTGTCATGCCCCCTGTTATAGAGACTTGATGAAAGCAAGCAGCCCTGTCGTACCCCCTGTTATAGAGACCCGGTGAAAGCGAGTAGCCCTGTCATGCCCCCTGTTATAGAGACTTGATGAAAGCAAGCAGCCCTGTCGTACCCCCTGTTATAGAGACTTGATGAAAGCAAGCAGCCCTGTCGTACACCCTGTTATAGAGACCCGGTGAAAGCGAGTAGCCCTGTCATGCCCCCTGTTATAGAGACTTGATGAAAGCAAGCAGCCCTGTCGTACCCCCTGTTATAGAGACCCGGTGAAAGCGAGTAGCCCTGTCATGCCCCCTGTTATAGAGACTTGATGAAAGCAAGTAGCCCTGTCCTACCCCATGTCTTATGGAAACTGGATCCGTGAAACCTTCTGTGATTGAAATAATCGCCTCTTGATTTTCATACATGTTCTGGATTAACCTTGAGTGGTCTTTCTATACCTTTTTCCTGCACTTCTGTTTTTCTTTTGGCTACTCCTGTTATATCTTACAGCGTCAGGTTATGAAGAGATCTCTAGAATGATCCAGTCTAAGTGGCTCGTGCACAGTAGCATTTACCGCCTCAGATATTTCTGTAAGCCCCCTTTTTCGTGGTCTGCGTTTGAATCCCTTGTATCTAAATAGCATTGCTTTTTGGGCGGTTCTGTGTGGTGGTAGTCTTGTTACGTGACCAAACCATTTTAGTTGCTGTCTTTTGATGTGGTCCAATACTGGTGTTGCTCCCACTAGTCTCCTGGTGTCATCGTTTCTGATCATGTCTCTCCTTGTTACGCTCAATATTTTTCGCGGGCATTTCATTGCTGTTGTTACGATGTAGCGTTTTTCATTTGATGTTAGTGTCCAGTTTTAACATTGATGGCAAAGTGTCGAGACGAACATCGTGTATAAAGCTCTTTTGGTAGTTATTGTCACGTGGTTGCAATTAAGTTTTGGAGTTAATTGTCCAACGATCTGATTTGCCTTATTACATCTTTGTTGGATTCCCGCTGTAATTCTTCCCTCTGCTGATAACGTTCTCCCTAAGTATGTGACATCTTCCACCTGTTTGATTGGCTGTTTTTCAATAGCGATATTGATGTCTTCGGCTATTCTAGATATTTTCATGACCTCAGTAATTGATTTTCATGTGTGCTGTTTTTAGTTTATCAATTTGTTGTTGCAATTGAAGTTCTGAAGTTGCTAAGACTGCTTGATCGGGAACGAAATGAAGTTCATTTAAGAGTTCACCAACGCTGCTACCTGCACTTGGGTTGGCTGTTTTACAAATGTGGTCTACATATGTAGTGAACAACAAAGCACACATCCCTGTCGTACTCATGATTTGATTTGAAACTTTGCTGAGAGTCGGGTTGATGTTCGAAAAGAACAATAAACTGAAGATAGGTGGCGCTGACGAATGCACGTGCGGTACAGGGGAACTGACCGCTGAACATCTGCTGCAAAAATGGCCGACATAAGAGGACCAGAGAAAGCACATGTGGCCATCCCCAGTGGCAACACTAGACAAGCTATATGGCAGTGTCGACAGCCTCAGGATAACAGCTGCTTTCTTCGAACAAATTCAAGTTGACGTCTGACAGCATACGAAGAAGAAGAAGAAGAAGAAGAAGAGGAAGAAGAAGAAGTTCGAATAGAACATCGGCTGTTAATGTCAAGACTTTTGCACGTGTTAATTGGGTGATCGGTTACGCCAAAGTGTGCCAATACTTTCCATAGAGATCTCTATCTACCCTGTATCTACCCTTTATCTACCCTCTATCTACCCTTTATCTACCCTGTATCTACCCTCTATCTACCCTGTATCTACCCTCTATCTACCCTCTATCTACCCTGTATCTACCCTGTATCTACCCTGTATCTACCCTGTATCTACCCTTTATCTACCCTGTATCTACCCTCTATCTACCCTCTATCTACCTGTATCTACCCTTTATCTACCCTGTATCTACCCTCTATCTACCCTGTATCTACCCTGTATCTACCCTGTATCTACCCTGTATCTACCCTGTATCTACCCTGTATCTACCCTTTATCTACCCTCTATCTACCCTCTATCTACTCTGTATCTACCCTCTATCTACCCTGTATCTACCCTCTATCTACCCTCTATCTACCCTTTATCTACCCTCTATCTACCCTTTATCTACCCTGTATCTACCCTCTATCTACCCTGTATCTACCCTATATCTACCCTGTATCTACCCTGTATCTACCCTTTATCTACCCTCTATCTACCCTCTATCTACTCTGTATCTACCCTCTATCTACCCTGTATCTACCCTCTATCTACCCTGTATCTACCCTGTATCTACCCTCTATCTACCCTCTATCTACCCTCTATCTACCCTCTATCTACCCTCTATCTACCCTGTATCTACCCTCTATCTACCCTGAATCTACCCTCTACTTACCCTCTATCTACCATGTCCAAAAGCTTTTCCTTGATCTACTAACGCAACATAGGTTATGGTCGTATTCAATAGTTTTCTCCATCAATTGTCGGAGTGTCAAAATGTCCTCCGTGCAGCTTTTGTTCTTTCTAAATCCCATCTGAGTATCGTTGAGCTGAGTATCGGTGAGCTGAGTATCGTTGAGCTGAGTATCGTTGAGCTGAGTATCGTTGAGCTGAGTATCGTTGAGCTGAGTATCGTTGAGCTGAGTATCGTTGAGCTGAGTATCGTTGAGCTGAGTATCGTTAAGCTGAGTATCGTTTAGCTGGGATTCGATAATGGAGCGTAATCGTCTCTCCCAGATTTTGCTAGTGTGGCTCAGGAGCGATATTCCTCTGTATTTTCGTCCAGTCTCTTTTGCTACCTTTATTTTTCCATTTTTAGATTTTAATTGCAATTCTCTCCCCCTCTTCTGGCATTTCCTGTGGGGTCCATACTAGGTTACACAATCTATGTAGCCACAATATCCCTACTTCATTGGCTGCTTTAATAAATTCAAAAGGAATTTCGTCAGGCCTGGACATTTGTTGGATGGAGCAGCATATCTGATTTCTGAAAGTGTCATGTTCGGTTCTAGCTCCATGTATGTGGGACGCGTGGTCTAGTGGTTAAGTGAAAGGGTTCACAGCCCGAATGTGTTGGGTTCGATCCCCATTATAGCACCGGCCGTTACGCCGGGGAAGCGAACCATTAGAAAATGCAGGAGGAAGCAGATACTTACATAAAATGTTTGACGAAGTCGGGTGCACTGGGCCGACAGGCGCAAAACAAAAAAATAGTGCAATACACACCGATTGAGGAATAGAGAAATCAGGTCAACACACACCTCTTGGGTAAAAGTGATTTTCAGAAAAGGTCAAATTTATTTTTAGAAAGGTTAAAAGTGATTTTCAGAACGGGAAGAAATGATTTTCATAAAGGGTAACAGTGATTTTCATAAAGGGTAAAAGTGATTTTTAGAAAGGGAAGAAGTGTTTTTCAGAAATGGTAAAAGTGAATTTTAGTAAGGATAGAAGTGATTTTCAGAAAGAGTTAAAGTGATTTTCACAAAGAGAAGTGATTTTTAGAAAGGGTAAAAGTGTTTTTTAATAAGGGTAGAAGTGATTTTCACAAAGAGTAGAAGTGATTTTAGTAGGGTAAAAGTGATTTTCAGAAACATTACACGTGATTTTCTTGAAGGGTAAAAGTGATTTTCAGAAAAGGTTACGGTGATTTCCAGAAAGATATAAAGTGATTTTCAGAAACAGCGCACGTGATTTTCAAAAAGGGTTGAAGTGATTTTCAGAAATGGTAGAAGTGATGACCAGATCCTGGTTTCCACCCGACTTACTCTAGGACCTTGGTAGATTAATATGGGTTTAACTGATTTGGGAATTAATGTTCGCTCGACCATAGTAGATAGAAATAGGTTATAACAGTCAAGAGACTCGTATTGATAGTATAACGCAGCTGTATGATTTATATTGTGATTGTGTAAATGTTGATGAACAAATAAAGATATTTGATATGTCCCGTCCGGTTTATCTGTGGTTTTAGTATGTGGTAGAGCGTAGTGGTAAATATTGTTAAGTATTAACAGTTGTGGCCTGACACAAACCATTTAATTGTGCTGTAAACCAAGATATTAGTTCGATACGAGGCGTGTTCAAATGCAACTAGACCTAACTACACGAAGTGAACATACGTACGATACGCATGATGACGTCACTTCTGATGTAAACAGCACATACCAACCGTCAAGTTTGGAAAATTTCATTATCCTCCGACTCATAGTTTAACCAGCAGACGTTTGAAAACATGACGGGTGTGGTAGGGAATCTGTCCAGACTTGATCAGCGAGCGGTGATTCGGTTTCTAACACCTGAAGGATGTCGTTCAGTGGACATTCATCGCAGAATGCAGGCGGTGTATAGTAACAAAAGTGTGGTGAACGTAAACTCCGGCGACGGTCCACCCGAATTGCTGCATCAATTTTGGCGATGACATCTTCTGACACAACAATATGCGCCTGACCTGGTCTCGGAAGATCTTTCGTTAACTCACGTCCTTCTTTGAACATCGTTGTCCAGTTCTTCACTGTTGTCTTCGACACACTTCTGTCACCATACACTGCCTGCATTCTCCGATGAATGTCAACTGGTCGACATCCTTCAGCTGTTAGAAACCAAATCACCGTTCGCTGGTCAACTCTGGACGTATCCCACCTGTCATGTTTTCAACGGTCTGCTGAGGAAACTATGAGTCGGGGGATAACGAAAATTTGAAAACTTGACGGTTGGTATGTGCTGATTACATCAGCAGTGAAGTCATCATGCGCATCATTCGTATGTTCACTTGGTGTAGTTAGGTTCGGTTTCATTTGAACACGCCTCGTAAATAAATACTGCACACGGCGAAAGAATCATAAAAAATTCAGAACCCACAGCAAATCAGCAACCAGTTAAAATCAGAAGTACCACCATTCAAGAACGTGTGCATTGAGTTGTTGTTGTTGTTTGCGAATTCCCCGATGAGTAGGTTACTCTTTTGTGCGCCCTGAAGAGGACGTTAAGTAGCTTTTCTCACATCCCTAGCGTGCTGATGAAGGTGGACTGAGGTCCTCCAGGCGGTTGTACTATGCTAGGCGTCATCCTCGGGTCATTCACTACTACGGAGATCATGTCGATCTCTCGATCCGCCAGGTTACTATGAAAACAGCCAGTTTCCAGGAAGGGATGCTAGAAAGCCGAGATGAGAGTCTTGGCCAGTATATTTTGTCTGACCCTGACTAACATGTCTGATCAGTATATTTTGCACGACCCTGACTAACATGTCTGATCAGTTTATTTTGCATGACCCTGACTAACATGTCTGATCAGTATATTTTGCCTGACCCTGACTAACATGTCTGATCAGTATATTTTGCCTGACCCTGACTAACATGTCTGATCAGTATATTTTGCCTGACCCTACCTAACATGTCTGATCAGTATATTTTGTCTGACCAGACGTAAGTCTTCCTCTTCGCTGAGAGAAATCAAACTGCTCAAGTGTGCATTATATGAAAGTTTAGCCGATAGGTTAAGGCTAAGCGATATGTAAGGTCATTTTACATTTTATTTTGCTGTCTAGTAGTTGTTATCAATTGTGCTATATGTAGACAACGCTTTATTGGCTAAAATTATAGATCATGGGTAGGAAGAGAGACACGGATTGTCTAGCTTGACGGAAACTTGGGAGGAAAGAAAGGAATTCTTCCAAAAATAACTCTTGCCGGAAAACATCTATATTTTTCTTGGTATAGAATATGTGTGACAACTTTCTCTATGCACTTGGTTTCGCTCAGTAATGTCCAGTAGTTTTAGAGCCTAGAGCAAGTAGAATAGAGGGTTTTTTCCAAACATAACTTTAGAACCTTTGACTAGGTTGGAAGTTAGGATTCTTTGTGTTAAAGTGCTACAGTAGAGGTTGCGACCAGGTCCAGCTAGTGGACAGAGAGACTTCATGGTCAGTAATGCAGGAAAGGATTTCTCACCTATGGTCAATCCGCTAGATTCTTAATTAACTTAACGTCTTTATAATGGTTTAGAAGACCCCGCAGAGTCTGTATACAACCAGTTTGATTTTCATCAAGTTGCTCTAAAAGCTATGTGCATCCAATTTAATCTTAAATGCATTAACTGTCCCTGCCTCCACTACCTCCCATGGCAATGCTGTAACAGTTCCCGCCGGAGCAAGGGGAGTTTAGGATGCATGAACATGTTAAAGCCTAAAGCTACCTGAATGCATGTCAAGGTCACTCACCGTCTCAGCAAAGGAGAACAGAGTTGGGTTAAGGAATGTGGACAGGTAGAAACTGACCACTGGCCTTCCGATTTTGGTAGGGAGAGATTGATTGACAGACGAAATTGGCAACGGGGCTTGCTGCGAGAGAATGAGTGACAGGTGTGCAAAGTGTTTCGTTCCAATTGGGATTGAAGATGGCCATACCTGAGATCGATTGGTCAAGCTCTGGCCTTGCTTGAGGATATATAACTCGAGACAAAGTTTAGCTCGGGAGGCTGGAGGAGAGATGGAGAGTGAGGGAGAGAGAGAGGCTGTATGGAGGAAAGTGAGAGAGAGAGACTGAATGTAGATAGCATGTTTAACTCACCGACTTAGATAGAGGAGTGATTGATAGACTGTTGGACGAATGTTTAGTGATAGAACAGGATCGCTCAAATAGGTGTGTGAGTTTTGCATTTATAGATAATCTGAACGTGTGTTTGTAAGCAAGGACACATTGTGAACGAGTATGTCGAGATCGCCCGCCTGAGGGGATTTCAGTGAGGAAGAGTATTTGATAAGGTGTGTTGAAGACGCAGTTAAGGCGATGTGTGTGTGATGTAATTGCAAGGCAATAGAACTGGGTTTTTAGATAGTTGGGAATTCCATCAATAGCTAATGCTTACAATTCCCGTTATGGTAGAATGTTTAGTTAAGATATGTATTATATTGTGTTTGTAATTTCTCTACTCATTGTATGATATGAGTATGATATAATAAATATGCCACCTGCTGTTTGATATGTCATTTACTGAGTATGGTCATGATGATGTGGATGAGTGTGAGAATGTTCTAAGTTAGATCACGGCAGCAGAGGGTCTGCTACAATGCATTTCAAGCATTCACCACTCTGACTAAAAAATATTTCCTAATATCTAATCTGGACCTCTCTTTAGTCAACTTGTAGCTATGCCCTCTGGTTTTTGTGGGTATTTGTATTTTAAAAAAAAAATTGTTATATTCTAATTTATCCATTCCTCTGATCATCTTATAAACCTGTATTAAGTCACCACGAATTCTTCTCTCTTTTAGACACTGTAGGCCGGTTTTTCTGAGTTTTTCCTCATAACTGTAATTCTAGAACCCCACTATCATCTTTGTCGCTCTTTTTTGTATTCTTTCCAGCATGTTTATATCCCCTCTATGATAAGGACTCCAAACCTGTACACAGTACTCCAATCTAGGTCTAACTAAAGCTTTATACAGTTTGACGATCACTTCCTTGCTCCTATGTTTAATATTTCTTTTAAATTATACCTAACATTGCATTTGCCTTTTTCACTGTTACCTGAACTTGCTCACTCACCTTACCTGTATGATCTATTATAACACCTAGGTCCCTTTCCTTACCTATTTTTATAATATTGTTATCTCCCATTCTCTAATTATGTTCCATATTGGATCTACCCATGTAGATGACTACATTTATCTACATTAAACTCCATTTGCCAGCTTATAGACCATTCTCGAATTTTATCTAAATCCGACCTCAATATATCCACTTCTGCTTTAGATGAGACACTACTGCATAGTTTTTTGTGTCATTAGCAAATTTTGCAATCATAGATCCCATATCAATGTCCAAATCATTTATATATATCAAGAGTAAAATTGGTCCCAAAACCGAGCCCTGTAGCACACCACTTTTCACTTCACACCACTCAGAGTACTCCTTACTTATGCCCACCCTCTGCCTTCTTCCCGTTAACCAATTTTCAATCCATTTGGCAACTTCCCCACCTATTCCATGTGATTTTAACTTTCGAAATAATCTTTGATGAGGTACTCTATCAAAGGCCTTTGCAAAATCTAGATAAATAGCATCCACTGGCTCACCTTTATCTATCATATTGGTAACCTCCTCCACGAATTGTAATAGATTTGTTAAGCACGATCTCCCTCTAGTAAACCCATGCTGACTATTTCTGATTAGATTAAACTTGTCTAAATGCATTACAATGTTTTCTTTGATTATTGACTCTTTACAGTATATTTTGTCTGACCAGTCGTTAGTCTTCCTTCCCACTGCCATCTCCATGTTCGTCTGCTTCCCGTCTTTTGTCTTATCGTTTCCTGCTCTAGCCGGAGTATATAATCACAGCTAGAATCGACTCATTCTAGGAATACTGCGTCAACACACGCTACGTCCTTTAGCAGTGGCTGTTTCACTCGCACGCTTCTTCGGATCTCGGGTGGTGCTATGCCAATAATGGGGTATGTATTATTGATGGAGGTAGGTTTTAGGTTCCCTTATACTATCCGACCCGTCTTTATTGATGTGACAACTGCTCTACCTTCCCTGTATATTATGTTGTATTTAACAGTTCGACTACGATATGTGTACTTGACTTGGCTTCGTTCGTTCTCAACCTCCCGCTACCAAACCCTGAAAGTGCTTTAAGTAGCAGAATGTAGTCCAGAGAACGGAATGCGTAGTGTCGTAGTTTACAGCTTGGCTGCGATATTTGCACCTTTCGGTCCAACACATCCGACTTCAGCAAGCATTTGTTGAGTACCGGGTTAGCATTCCCTCTTCGATCCCTTCTCCTTACCCAGTCTGCCCTGCTGCAGCCTGTTATCCAGGATCACCGCGTGGAGCTGTAGAAGGGTCTTGACGCTAGCAGTAAACTATGGGTCGCTGACCACTGCAGCTCATGCGCTGCTCAGTATCTTGATCAAGATATGTACTTGAAGACAGATAGACTGCCGAAGACAGATGTGTCAGACCGAAAGGTGTAAATATCGCATTGACGCTGTAAACTAGCGACACAATGCATTCCGCTCTCAATCCTACATTCCTCTAATTGCAAAGCCCTGTTCAGGACTTGGTCGCTAGAGATTGAGAACGAACGCAGAAGAAGAAGAAGCAGAAGAAGAAAAAGAAGATGATGATGATAATGAAAAAGAAAAAAGAAAAAGAAGAAAAGGAAGACAAATCTCAACTACTTTCAGCATATCCTTTTTTTTACACCCTAACCTTTGACTGTCCACAGACAGCCTTTGAGGTACACCTGAAGCTACGATCCCCTATTTGACCAATGCTTAATTTACCCAGTAAGTTCTGAATTTTAGACGCCAGAGACTCGCCCCTCTCCCCTTCGCTGTTAGTAGAGACATTCCAGTAACAAGATGGCCGACAGCTGACCTGTTTCCTGTTAGAACCTGTGTTGCGCATGTGCTGAGATAATTTCGTTAGAATTGTAAGATCGTTCTTAGTCCTCTCTCTGCTACGACAGAATTTCAGACCACCAAGATAGTCGAACCTGATCACATAAATCAGTGGCTACATGAAATGTAGCGAAATATAGCCCCTGGCTATGGAAAAAAATTCATGAATTGGTACAGCGAACGGTAGACATTAGTTGGTAGTACATGATCCGCCATCTTGAGGAAGAAAATCAGGAAGACGGAAGTAGTTGGCTTGGCTGAAGGATTCAGTTTTATTAGTGCTGGATGCATCTCATGTCTCGTTCTACCCTCTCTATATATCTCTCTCTCTCTCTCTACTCAAACATAATATTCTCCCTCTATCTCTGCCTCTATCTCTGACTAACTTTCTCTCTCTCTCTCTTTCTTTCTCCCTCGCCTTCTTTCTTTCTATACCTCTATCTCTACCTCGCTCTAACTAACTTTCTCTCTCTCTCCATTTCTTTCTCCCTCTCCCTCTCAAGAGAACTCCCTCGATTCTCTATGACACACTCACTAAAGATACAATTCTTTTTCAACCACTGCCTTCCCCTCACACAAGACACATTTCCACCTATCACCCCCACACAAAGCATCTCTCCACCTGTAACCCTCACATAAGACACCTCTCAACCTATCCCACTCACACAAGACACCCCTCCACCTATCCCCCTCACATAAGACAGCCCTCCACCTATCCACTTCACACCAGACAACCCTCCACCTATCCACTTCACAAAAGACAGCCCTCCACATATCCACCTCACACAAGACAGCCCTCCACCTATCCACCTCACACAAGACAGCCCTCCACCTATCCACCTCACACAAGACAGCCCTCCACCTATCCACCTCACACAAGACAGCCCTCCACCTATCCACCTCACACAAGACAACCCTCCACCTATCCACAAAACAGCCCTCCACCTATCCACCTCACACAAGACAACCCTCCACCTATCCCCCTCACACAAGACAGCCCTCCACCTATCCACTTCACACAAGACAACCCTCCACCTATCCACTTGACACAAGACAACCCTCCACCTATACACTACACACAGGACAACCCCTAACATATCCACCTCAGTAATTTTAGAACCTAGAGCAAGTAGAATAGAGGGTTTTCTTCAAACATAACTTTAGAACCTTTGACTAGGTTGGACGTTAGGATTCTTTGTGTTAAAGTGCTACAGTAGTGATTGCGAACAGGTCCAGCTGGTGGACAGAGTGAATTCAACTGAGAGACTTCATGGTCAATAAAGCAGGAAAGGATTTCTCACCTATGTTCAATCCGCTAGATTCTAGGCATCCAAAATGTGTAGCTCAGAGTAGTGGTACGATGTGCAGGAATTTGTCAGGTCTAGAAAGGCCCAGATGTTACGTCTACTCGCGCCATATTTTAAGAACGGTGGGGGAAACGTGTGCGTGTTTTATTGCCATGAGCGCGTTACGTGGCTGCCCACGCCAAGCTTGCTAGAGACATTGGGAGGGGCTAACTCTGACCAACATATTGACCAGCACCTCGATCGTATGCAAGAACGCGTCAATCAAAATTAGCGTCCTGGAACATGGATTCACAGAAGGAACAGAACATAAAGGGGCGGAGATTCGTAGTAAGGTATACACATACTAATCACCAAGGAATGGAGAATATAAAAGGTGCAAAGAAAGTCAGAAAAATTTGAGGATTGCAAAATAAACGCAAACTTTTGTGTCACACTTTTTTGCTCAGAACTATATATAAGACGAGAGACAGTAAGGCGACCATTAGTCAACGAAACCTTCAAGGTAACACTACCATCTTGTTTGCCAATGCCCACAATGAGTAGGTTACTCTTTTGTGGGCCCTGAAAAGGACGTTAAGTGGCGGGTTGCAGTAGCTTTCCTCACATCAGGAGTATACTGATAAAGGTGGACCGATGTCCTTCAGCCGGTTGTGCTGTGCTTGGCTTCATCTGTGCGTCGTTCATTACTACGGGGATCACGTCGATCCCTCAACTTGTTTGTCAGGCTGCCATGAAAACAGTCAGTTTCCGAGAAGGGCTACGAGGAAGCCTAGGTGAAGGTCTTGTCCAGTACGTTTTGCCTGTACCTGATTAAGACGTCTGACCAGTATATTTTGCCTGTCCAGTCGTTAGTCTTCCTTCCCACTGCCATCTTCATGTCTGTCTGCTTACCGTCTTTCTTTTTATCGTTTCCTGCTCCAGCCGGAGTATATAATCACAACTACAGTCGACTCATTCTAGGAATACTGCGCCAACACACACTACATCCTTCAGCAGTGGTTGTTTCACTCGCATGCTCCATCCTTCAGCAGTGGTTGTTTCACTCGCATGCTCCATCCTTCAGCAGTGGTTGTTTCAGTAACAATTTCTTTTACATGTTTTTTACGGTCCTGTATAATAGCTTCTGGTTTTCTCAAACATTATTTTCCAGTTTCTCTCCAAACTCCTCCCAGAATTTCTGTTTGGCCTTGAGCACATTCTTCTTTGCTTCTGTTATAAAATTTACATATTCTTTATATTTCTTTGTCTGTTCCTCCTTATTCCTAGCATCTAGGTATTTCTTCCATGCCTTTTTCTTTTCTCGTATTATTCTTTTCACTTCATCTGTCCACCATGGTGTACTCTTTCTCTTTCTCCCTTCTTTGGTTTGACCGCATGCCTCTACTGCAGCCTCTTTGGGGATGTCTTTGACTTTTACCTAAAGCATTGCTATATCTTTTGCAGATTCCTCTATCCTTCCTGTTGCTGTTGTCAAGAGCCCTTGGTATCTTCTCTTAACATCTGGTTCTCTTAGATTGTAAGCCTTCATTTTGTTTTCTCCTTGTGTGTTATTATGTTTGCTTGTTGATGGGTGTTGCCTGAATGGATAACTTTTTTTAATTTCTCTCTTTATTTTAACTAGGTAGTGGTCGCTTCCTATCTCTGGTCCTCTGAACACTCTAGCATCCTTCACATACTTGAAATCAGTTTTCCTCACTATTGCATAGTCAATTATGGATCGTTCATTTCTTGCCGGCTCGCATCTTGTGTAGGCATGGATACGCTTGTGTGGAAACCTTGTATTTGTAATAACAAGGTTTTGTTCTTTGCATAATCTCAGCAGTTGTTTTCCATTATCATTTAAGATATCTTCTCCATACCTACCGATCGTTCCATCCCATCTAGAATAGTCGTTTCCAACTCTTGCGTTGAAGTTTCTGAGGATCAGTAATTCATTTTGCCAATCATCAATGGTCTTTTGAAGGAGCTCATAAAATTCATTTTTTATGTCAGTGCTCTCATCTTCGTTTGGTGCATACACAGTGACGATATCCATTTGACTATCCTCCTCTTGTAGACTTAGAACCACCAGTCGTTCTGAAATGAATTTCTATTCTTTAATGTTTTCTGTATTATTACTATCCACCATACAGCCCACCCCTGCCCTGGCTCGTTCACTCATGGGAACTCCGCTGTAGTATAGCATGTTGCCATCATGGTCCAGAACGCCCTGTCCCTTTTTCTTTGTTTCTGTAAGTGCCAGGACTGTCAATTTTGCTCTCTTCATCTCTTCTATTAGTTCATTTTCTTTTCCGTTTATATTTCTAACATTCCATGTTCCGTAAATTGTGGTCCTTATTTCTCGCATGTTCGTCGCCATTGAGATCAGTCCGGTTTTCTCTATGTTTTGTCTTGTAATCGTTTGTTAGGACAAAAAGATGATTAGCCTGTTGTGTCTATGCATGGTGGAGGGGCTGCCTTCTTACAGCCTCCATGCCCGCTGTCCTGTTTTTGTCCATGGTTGCTTATTTCAAATTCGCAGTTAACCTCCAAATTAGGAGGCCTTTCATCAATCCGCAACCCTGCTGACGCGTCTGGTAGGAGGTGGGTTCCTCCCCCAGGTTTGCGTATATTGCAAACTCACATTTTTACTAGTAATTCGAGCAACTAAAAATGTTACTAATAATTATAATTGCACACCTAAAACTGTTACTAGTGTTTTCAGTAACTAACAATGTTACTAATAATTATAATTGCACACCTAAAACTGTTACTAGTGTTTTGAGTAACTAAAAATGTTACTAATAATTATAATTGTACACCTAAAATTGTTACTAGTGTTTTCAGTAACTAAAAATGTTACTAATAATTATAATTGCACACCTAAAACTGTTACTAGTGTTTTCAGTAACTAAAAATGTTACTAATAATTATAATTGTACACCTAAAATTGTTTCTAGTGTTTTCAGTAACTAAAAATGTTACTAATAATTATAATTGTACACCTAAAATTGTTACTAGTGTTTTCAGTAACTAAAAATGTTACTAATAATTATAATTGCACACCTAAAACTGTTACTAGTGTTTTCAGTAACTAAAAATGTTACTAATAATTATAATTGCACACCTAAAACTGTTACTAGTGTTTTCAGTAACTAAAAATGTTACTAATAATTATAATTGCACACCTAAAACTGTTACTAGTGTTTTCAGTAACTAAAAATGTTACTAATAATTATAATTGTACACCTAAAATTGTTACTAGTGTTTTCAGTAACTACAAATGTTACTAATAATTATAATTGCACACCTAAAATTGTTACTAGTGTTTTCAGCAACTAAATGTCATGTTAATAATTGCATGACACAAGTTGTTACTAGCAATTTCAGCCATAAAAGTCTTGCTACAAATTGCAATATTACAAATATCATATAATGACTAATAATTGCACATTTTCCTTCTTCTCATTTAAGAAAGTATCATGTTAGAATATCATATCTCATTATCGTGTGGCGAGTACAATATGTCGTTTTTTTCTAACTGGCCGGAACACAACTGCCTCCATGTGGCTATCTACCCGTTTTTCTGGGACTTGTGGCTCCAGTTTCCAGCCCGCTCCACGAGGCGAAAGACGTAACAATTTGACAATCTGACAGGCCACTTAACATGACAGCCAGTTTGTTAAAAGCATTGATAGTATCTTACTAATAAGGATCAATTTTGAGACGCAGAGATTACTGTTAATGAACATAATTAATATAACAAATGAGGCCCGCGGTTATATGCGGTTCGTCAAGCATTATGTGGCCCGCGAAAGATTTATGAGATAAAACCTAATTACAGTTTGAGAAGATGGATTTTCAACGGATTTTTAACTATATCTGGCTAAATGTAACACACACAACAGAAACTATGTCCTTTCGCTTCTGGTCCATAGGGACAGTAGTTATATAGCTTGATCGTGAGTTTGATACCCGTTCCTCAGCATAGCTGAGGGTCCCAACTTCGTCTTCTGCGGTCCCTGTCTTGAACCACAGATGTCCAGTACGGTGTAAGTGCTCCTCTAAAGGCGTCTCAGATATTGCAGCTTACAGCAGACGCATCTAACCAACGCATTGTAAGTCGTTCCTGCAGTCTCTTCTTACATCGGGGGTACAAGACTGCTGTTGCTGTGGTACTTCGACCATCGATCCGTCGTTACATGTGACCTGTCCATCTCTGTTTTACCTTGTCTGTATGCATTACCGCATCAGGGACAATCGTCTTATGTCAGAATTGTGGAGACCTTGCATAAATTGGTCCCGGAGAGTGATTCCAACCAAACGTCTCTCAAGGGAGGCCTGGGTAACTCTCAATTTGTCTTCGAGTGATTTTGTTTGTGTCCAAACCTCGTTTTACATATATATATATATATATATATATATATATATATATATATATATATATATATGTATATATATACTATTAGATATATACTATATATAGTTATAGATACACTATTTTATAGCTAGAAATAAAATGAATGACAAAAAAATTAAAGTAATTTAAATTTAATTAAAAATTAAAATGAGTACGGTCAGATACCGCACCGAGACGAAAACACAAACGACGTTACGACTAATATGCCTTCATCAGGTACAATAGATAATAGCAATGCTGAACTAGCGAATCATAGAAGAAGGAAAGAATGCATAAATGGGGGATGTCTACATATAAGGACAACATAGTGTACTTATCTTTTGACACGTCTCACATCACTTCTTATCAGGTCGGACGCCTCACTCGGGATCAAGATGCTGCAGCGGTCAGCGACCCATAACTGACTGCTAGCGTCAGGGCCAGCGAACCATAGTTGCCAAGACCCTTCTACACCTCCACGTGGTGATCCTAGATAATAGGCTGCAGCAGGGCAGACTGGCTAAGGAGAAGGGATCGAAGAGGGAATGCTAACCCGGTACTCAAAAAATGATTGCTGAAGTCGGATGTGTTGGACCGAAAGGTACAAATATCGCAGCCAAGCTGTAAACTACGACACTACGCATTCCGTTCTCTGGACTATATTCTACTACGTATGCCTTTTCAGGGTTTGGTAGTGGGAGATTGAGAACGAACGAAGAAGAAGAAGAAGCAGGACGCCTCACTCCAAGTGACGGAGAAAGTTCAGATTTGGTAGCCATTAGGGCGTAACAATAAGCAAGCGGAGACCAAATTCAGAAAAGACAAAAAAAATGATATAAATGGAAGAAAGGTGGTGGGGAGGGGGCGGGAAGGCAAATGGATAGGGCCAGTTTGAGATTTTAAGAAAAGGTATGGACGATATGAATGCCATGTGGTTGGAGGGAACTCATTCTGGTGATTAGTCTGTTCTCAATAGCGAATCGATGACGATTGACAGACAAGCAAGAAGATGAGCCCTGGACACTAACATCAGCCTGACCTCGGTCCCCGGACATTTCATTATGCCAACGTGTGAACGGACATTTCATGATGCCAACATGTGCCGGACATTTTATCATGTCACCGTGTGAACGGACATTTAATCATGTCAACGTGTGAACGGACATTTAATCATGTCAATGTGTGAACGGACATTTAATCATGTCAACGTGTGAATGGACCTTTAATCGTGTCAATGTGTGACCGGACCGTTAATCATGTCAACGTGTGACCGGACAGTTAATCATATCAACGTGTGAACGGACATTTCATCTTGTCAACGTGTAACCAGACATCTGGTCATGTCAACAGGTGACCGGATATCAGGTCAAGTCAACTGTGGCCAGACATGTGATCAAGAATTTGATGCCGGACATCAGACGACCCAATTTCAAACAATTAAAAACACTCATATCCTTATACTTCCCCAAATGTCCTGTAACGGTTTGACCATTGTGTCCTTGGTTTTGTCAGCCACGTCAGTTATCGCATCTGGTTGGGATAGCTCACCGTACCATACTCTATGTCCATACAACAATTGGGTGTCTATGAACTGTTACAAAGTACGTCCAACATTTCCTTCCCGCCATCATCTTCATCGCTATTTTCTTCTCATTATGTATCTTATTCTTATCGTTATTCTGCTGCTCCTCTTTCTCATCTTCATCCTCGTCTTTTTTCTTCTCTTCTACCTTCTTCGTTTTTCTATTTCTCCTTCTTTTTTTAATTTTTGAAATTCCTTTCTTGAAATAATTGTAATCCTGGTATTCACACAGGCATGTTAATTAATGTATGTTGCCAGGTAAGCCGAAGGCTTCGACTTGACGAAGTAGGTTGATCAAACTCCCTGTGGCTTACTAGGCCTGGCGGAAGGTGCACTTCATTTTAGGTTCATTTTTTAACTACAATTTTTGAATTTTGTCCGGACAGAGGCCGTTAAGCCAAATCTTTCTTGTCCGAGCAGCGGCCGTTAAGTCAACTCTTTCTTATCCGAGCAGCGGCCTCTAAGCCAACCCTTTCTTATCCGAGCAGCGGTCTTTAAGCCAAACCTTTCTTATCCGATCAGCGGCCTTTAAGCCAACCCTTTCTTATCCGAACAGCGGCCTTTAAGCCAACCCTTTCTTATCCGAGCAGCGGCCGTTAAGCCTACACTTTTCGATTTCCAACTGCCAAGGAATTTGGAACGTGCTCGACACTGACCAGAGATCAGGGAAATTTGGACCAGTAGATCCACGTGAAAAAATATCCAGGTCTCCACTGTGATTTTCCACCTCCCTCATATCTTTCTTCATGACTCGGATGATAGTGTGAGATACGTTTCCTGGGATCGCTTGAGCAGTAAAGTGCTTAGAGCTCTTACTCCCACAACAAAAGTCATTGGTTCGATCCCTGGTTTCAAAAAATGTCAGCCTACCTAGCTGTAAATAGATCTTTGACTATCAATTATGAAAACATTAAATCAATGAGGAGAAAGAGTCAATGAGGATGGTAATCTAGTCTTGACCACTTCATCCACGACAACACTATCCAGAACTGCACTTACTGACTTACTTTCCTTGTCCAAGCACCACGTCATACAGTATGTATCCAGTATCCAGTGACATGGATTGCCTTGTCATTTATCTCCAGCAGCATGTCGCACCTATTGCTTGTTTCCTGGAGGTTGGTGCAGGTCATCAGGTGGCCTGGGTCCTGTATTGCCTTAGTCACGTGTGTCCTCATCTGTGTATCCCCATCTGTGTATCCCCATCGTTCCATATTCCTCTTCCACCGTGATACACCAGCTCGGAGTCTGTTCAGCGACTTCCATGTTGGGTATGGTAGATGATCTCCAGGGGTAGGCTCCTCCCGGAGTCCTATCTCTGGGGGCCAGCATCGATTCGTGCCATCTCGCGATACGGCGGTTTTCAGGGGCTTGTCTGTATGGGCTGTGATGATTTTATGAAGTTATGTCTGGATTTGAGTCTTGTGTTCTGTATCTGATGTCAAAACATTGGGTGCCTTGGGTCGTGCTCCTGTTTTCTCGTTAGATTTCTGTTACGACGCTTCTTCGGATCTCGGGTGGTGCTATGCCAATTATGGATTATATTTTACAGTCACACCCTTGCACAACTTTCACACGCGCCCTCGTGGTAAAGCCCTTCCGTTGCACTTTGGTTGGGCTAGCTTCTGAGGGCGCACACACCTAGCATAGGTACATACAGATGCACACATGCATCCAAGCACTGGTTTATGCGTCCTGATATCGCCCAATTGACTACGGTCTGGGGTGGAAAATGGCGTGCCTCCGCCAGTAGAAACTAGTGAGGCAAACATCTAAGCAAAAAAAAAAAAAAAACAATATGTTGTATTTAACAGTTTGTCTACGATATATTATGTGGAGCCGCGTAGCGCAGTGGTTAGCGCGCTGGCCTCGCATCTGAGTGGTTCTGGGTTCATTCCCCAGTTGAGGCGGTAATGTTTTTTTCAGACCGCAATGGCTCCTGGGTCGACCCAGCCTTAAATGGGTACTGGTTCAGTCCGGGAAGTAAAAGGGAGAGGAGATGGCTACCGCCCTCATATAGCCGAGCCTTTGAAATGTGAGATCGCTAACACCTCACACTCCTACGTCAGTAATGCTATGGGATACTTTACTTTACTTTGATATATTTACTTGAAGACAGATACCCTGCCGAAGCCGGATGTGTCGGACTGAATGGTGTAAATATCGCAGTCAATCTGTATTCCGTTTTAACGACTAGATTCCACTAATTGCAAAGCCCTGTTCAGGACTTGGGACCTGTTTGGGAGATGGATATTGAGAACGAACGCAGAAGAAGAAGAATCAGTGAAAATCAGAATAAAAATCAGAAACAAAAAAGAAGAAGAAAAAATGGAAGATTAATCCCAACTTCCTTCAACAAGCCGTTTTTTTAACACCCTAACCTTTGACTGTCCACAGACACCTGAAGCTACGATCCCCTATTTGACCAATGCTTAATTTACCCAGTACGTTCTGAATTTTAGATGCCAGAAACTCGCCCCTCTCCCCTTCGCTGTTAGTAGAGACATTCCAGTAACAAGATGGCCGACAGCTGACCTGTTTCCTGTTAGAACCTGTGTTGCGCATGTGCTGAGATAATTTCGTTAGAATTGTAAGATCGTTCTTATAGTCCTCTCTCGGCTACGACAGAATTTCAGACCACCAAGATAGTCGAACCTGATGACATAAATCAGTGGCTACATGAAATGTAGCGAAATATAGCTCCTGGCTATGGATACAAATTCATGAATTGGTACAGCGAACGGTAGACATTAGTTGGTAGTACATGATCCGCCATCTTGAGGAAGAAAATCAGGAAGACGGAAGTAGTTGGCTTGGCTGAAGGATTCAGTTTTATTAGTGCTGGATGCATCTCATGTCTCGTTCTACCCTCTCTCTCTCCCTCCCTCTCTCTATCACACCCACACATTTTGTCAAATGCTCAGAATGAACATTTTGGTCCCTGATACTCTATCTCTCATTCTCTTTCATACACACTCTCTATCACAGACTGATTCACACACACACATACACAAAATACTTATGTATCTGATATCTCTCCCCCTATCTCCACGCTTTTCCCCAATTTCCCTCTTCCTCTGTCTCTCACTCTCTCTCTCAAGACACCTTCGCCGATTCTCTACCTCACCCTCACTAAAGAAACCATTATTTTCCAAGAACTACCTCGCACTCACAAAAAACATCTCCAACTTCCATCTATCCACCCCAAACACGACACCCCTCCACTCACACAAGACACCCTTCCATCTATCCACCTCAAAAAAGACACCTATTCACCTCACACAAAACACCGCTCCACCGTACACAAGACACCCCTCCACCCACACAAGACACCCCTCCACCACACACAAGACACCCCTCCACCAACACAAGACACCCCTCCATCTATCCCCCTCAAACAAGACACCCCTGCACCCCACACAAGACACCCCTCCACCCACACAAGACACCCCTCCATCTATCCCCCTCACACAAAACACCCCTCCTCCTCACACAAAAAACCCCTCCACCCCTCCCCCTCACACAAGACACCCCTCCACCCACACAAGACACCCCTCCATCTATCCCCCTCACACAAGACACCCCTCCCCCTCACACAAGACAGACCTCCACCTATCCCTCTCACACAAGACACCCCTCCACCTATCCCCCTCACACAAGACACCCCTCCACCTATCCCTCTCACACAAGACACCCTTCCACCTATCCCTCTCACACAAGAGACCCCTCCACCTAACCCCCTCACACAAGACACCCCTCCATCTATCCCCCTCACACAAGAAACCCCTCCCCCTGACACAAGACACCCCTTCATCTATCCCCCTCACACAAAACACCCCTCCACTTATGACCCTCACACAAGACACCCCTCCACCCACACAAGACACCCCTCCACCTATCCCCCTCACACAAGACACCCCTCCACCCACACAAGACACCCCTCCACCTATCCCCCTCACACAAGACACCCCTCCACCCACACAAGATACCCCCTCCATCTATCCCCCTCACACAAGACACCCCTCCACCCCTCCCCCTGACACAAGACACCCCTCCACCTATCCCCCTCACACAAGACACCCCTCCCCATCACACAAGACACCCCTCCATCTATCTCCCTCACAAAAGACACCCCTCCACCCACACAAGACACCCCTCCATCTATCCCTCTCACACAAGACACCCCTCCATCTATCCCCCTCACACAAGACACCCCTCCATCTATCCCCCTCACACAAGACACCCCTCCATCTATCCCCCTCACACAAGAAAACCCTCCATCTATCCCCCTCACACAAGAGACCCCCACCCCCCTCACACAAGACAACCCTCCACCTATCCCTCTCACACAAGACACTCCTCCACCCACACAAGAGACCCCTCCAACTATCCTCCTCACACAAGACACCCCTCCACCCCTCCCCCTCACAGAAGACACCCCTCCACCTATCCCCCTCACACAAGACACCCCTCCACCCCTCCTCCTCACACAAGACACCCCTCCACCTATCCACCCCACACAAGACACCCCTCCTTCTATCCCCCTCACACAAGACACCCCTCAACCCACACAAGACACCCCTCCACCTATCCCCCTCACACAAGACACCCCTCCACCCACACAAGACACCCCTCCACCTATCCCCCTCACACAAGACACCCCTCCACCCACACAAGACACCCCTCCACCCACACAAGACACCCCTCCACCCACACAAGACACCCCTCCATCTATCCCCCTCACACAAGACACCCCTCCACCCACACAAGACACCCCTCATCCTATCCCTCTCACACAAGACACCCCTCCAACCACACAAGACACCCCTCCCCCTCACACAAGACACCCCTCCACCTATCCCCCTCACACAAGACACCCCTCCACCCCTCCCCCTCACACAAGACACTCCTCCACCCCTCCCCCTCACACAAGACACCCCTCCACCTATCCCTCTCACGCAAGACACCCCTCCACCCCTCCCCCTCACACAAGACACCCCTCCACCTATCCCCCTCACACAAGACACCCCTCCACCCCACCCCTCACATAAGACACCCCTCCACCTATCCCTCTCACATAAGAAACCCCTCCACCCCTCCCCCTCACATAAGACCCCCCTCCACCCCTCCCCCTCACACAAGACACCCCTCCACCTCTCCCCCTCACACAAGACACCCCTCCACCTATCCCCCTCACCAGACACCCCTCCACCTCCCCCAAGACACCCCTCCACCCCTCCCCCTCACACAAGACACCCCTCCACCCCTCCCCTTCACACAAGACACCCCTCCACCTATCCTCTTCACACAAGACACCCCTCCACTTATCCCCCTCACACAAGACACCCCTCTCCCTGACACAAGACACCCATAAACCTATCCACCTCGCATAAGACAACCCTCCCCCTCACACAAGACACCCCTCCACCTATCCCCCTCACACAAGACACCCCTCCACCTCACACAAGACACCCCTCCCCCTCACACAAAACACCCCTCCACCCCTCCCCCTCACATAAGACACCCCTCCACTTATCCCTCTCACACAAGACACCCCTCCCCCTCACACAAGACACCCCTCCACCTATCCCCCTCACACAAGACAACCCTCCCCCTCACACAAGACACCCCTCCACCTATCCCCCTCACACAAGACACCCCTCCACTTATCCCCCTCACACAAGACAACCCTCCCCCTCACACAAGACACCCCTCCACCTATCCCCCTCACACAATACACCCCTCCAATTATCCACCTCACACAAGACACCCCTCCACCTATCCCCCTCACACAAGACACCTCTCCATCTATCCACCTCACACAGGACACCCCTCCATCTATCCACCTCACAAAAGAAACCCCTCAGCCTATCCCCCTCACACAAGACACCCCTCCATCTATCCACCTCACACAAGACACCCCTCCATCTATCCACCTCACACAAGACACCCCTCCACCTTTCCCCTTCACACAAGAAACCCCTCCATCTATCCACCTCACACAAGACACCCCTCCATCTATCGACCTCACACAAGACACCCCTCCACCTATCCCCCTCACACAAGACACCCCTCCATCTATCCACCTCACACAAGACACCCCTCCATCTATCGACCTCACACAAGACACCCCTCCACCTATCCCCCTCACACAAGACACCCCTCCAATTATCCACCTCACACAAGACACCCCTCCCCCTCACACAAGACACCCCTCCATCTAACCCCCTCACACAAGACACCCCTCCATCTATCCACCTCACACAAGACACCCCTCTCCCTCACACAAGACACCCCTCCACCTATCCCCCTCACACAAGACACCCCTCCACCTATCCCCCTCACACAAGACACCCCTCCATCTATCCACCTCACACAAGACACCCCTCCAATTATCCACCTCACACAAGACACCCCTCCCCCTCACACAAGACACCCCTCCACCTATACCCCTCACACAAGACATACCTCCATCTATCAACCTCACACAAGACACCCCTCCAATTATCCACCTCACACAAGACACCCCTTCCCCTCACACAAGACACCCCTCCACCTATCTCCCTCACATAAGACACAAATCCCCCTATCCCCCTCACACAAGACACCCCTCCACCTATCCCTCTCACACAAAAGACACCTCCACCTATCCCTCTCACACAAGACACCCCTCCATCTATCCCTCTCACACAAGACACCCCTCCACCTATCCACCTCACACAAGACACCCCTCCATCTATCCCTCTCACACAAGACACCCCTTCACCTATCCCTCCCACACAAGACACCCCTC
This sequence comes from Ariolimax columbianus, assembly GCA_036924085.1. NCBI lineage: Eukaryota > Metazoa > Mollusca > Gastropoda > Stylommatophora > Arionidae > Ariolimax > Ariolimax columbianus. The sequence goes on from JAVGWX010000013.1 coordinate 75,350,623, forward strand.
CATCTATCCCTCTCACACAAGACACCCCTCCATCTATCCCTCTCACACAAAACACACCTTCACCTATCCCTCTCACACAAGACACCCCTCCACCTATCCACCTCACACAAGACACCCCTCCACATATCCCCCTCACACAAGACACCCCTCCATCTATCCACCTCACACAAGACACCCCTCCAATTATCCACCTCACACAAGACACCCCTCCACCTATCCCCCTCACACAAGACACCTCTCCATCTATCCACCTCACACAGGACACCCCTCCATCTATCCACCTCACACAAGACACCCCTCAGCTTATCCCCCTCACACAAGACACCCCTCCATCTATCCACCTCACACAAGACGCCCCTCCATCTATCCACCTCACACAAGACACCCCTCCACCTATCCCCCTCACACAAGACACCCCTCCATCTATCCACCTCACACAAGACACCCCTCCATCTATCCACCTCACACAAGACACCCCTCCACCTATCCCGCTCACACAAGACACCCCTCCAATTATCCACCTCACACAAGACACCCCTCCCCCTCACACAAGACACCCCTCCACCTAACCGCCTCACACAAGACACCCCTCCATCTATCCACCTCAAACAAGACACCCCTCCCCATCACACAAGACACACCTCCACCTATCCCCCTCACACAAGACACCCCTCCATCTATCCCCCTCACACAAGACACCCCTCCCCCTCACACAAGACACCCCTCCACCTATCCCCCTCACACAAGACATACCTCCATCTATCCACCTCACACAAGACACCCCTCCATCTATCCACCTCACACAAGACACCCCTCCAATTATCCACCTCACACAAGACACCCCTCACCCTCACAAAAGACACCCCTCCACCTATCCCCCTCACACAAGACATACCTCCATCTATCCACCTCACACAAGACACCCCTCCAATTATCCACCTCACACAAGACACCCCTCCCCCTCACACAAGACACCCCTCCACCTATCTCCCTCACACAAGACACCCCTCCACCTATCCACCTCACACAAGACACCCCTCCATCTATCCCTCTCACACAAGACACCCCTCCACCTATCCCTCTCACACAAGACACCCCTCCATCTATCCCTCTCACACAAGACACCCCTCGATCTATCCCTCTCACACAAAACACACCGTCACCTATCCCTCTCACACAAGACACCCCTCCACCTATCCACCTCACACAAGACACCCCTCCACCTATCCACCTCACACAAGACACCCCTCCCCCTTACACAAGACACCCCTCCCCCTCACACAAGACACCCCTCCCCCTCACACAAGACACCCCTCCATCTATCCCTCTCACACAAGACACCCCTCCACCTATTCCTCTCACACAAGACACACCTTCACCTATCCACCTCACACAAGACACCCCTCCCCCTCACACAAGACACCCCTCGCCCTCATACAAGACACCCCTCCCCCTCACACAAGACACCCCTCCATCTATCCCTCTCACACAAGACACCCCTCCATCTATCCCTCTCACACAAGACACCCCTCCACCTATCCCTCTCACACAAGACACCCCTCCATCTATCCCTCTCACACAAGACACCCCTCCACCTATCCCTCTCACACAAGACACCCCTCCACCTATCCCTCTCACACAAGACACCCCTCCACCTATCCCTCTCACACAAGACACCCCTCCATCTATCCCTCTCACAATAGACACCCCTCCACCTATCCCTCTCACACAAAACACACCTCCACCTATCCCTCTCATACAAAACACCCCTCCATCTATCCCTCTCACACAAGACACCCCTCCACCTATCCCTCTCACACAAAACACACCTCCACCTATCCCTCTCACACAAGACACCCCTCCATCTATCCCTCTCACACAAAACACACCTCCATCTATACCTCTCACATAAGACACCCCTCCATCTATCCCTCTCACACAAAACACACCTTCACCTATCCCTCTCACACAATACACCCCTCCCTCTCACACAAGACACCCCTCCCCCTCACACAAGACACCCTTCCATCTATCCCTCTCACACAAAACACACCTTCACCTATCCCTCTCACACAAGACACCCCTCCACCTATCCCTCTCACACAAAACACACCTTCACCTATCCCCCTCACACAAGACACCCCTCCACCTATCCACCTCACACAAGACACCCCTCCCCTCAGACAAGACACCCCTCCCCCTCACACAAGACACCCCTCTCCCTCACACAAGACACCCCTCCATATATCCCTCTCACACAAGACACCCCTCCATCTATCCCTCTCACACAAAACACACCTTCACCTATCCCTCTCACACAAGACACCCCTCGATCTATCCCTCTCACACAAAACACACCTTCACCTATCCCTCTCACACAAGACACCCCTCCACCTATCCACCTCACACAAGACACCCCTCCCCCTCACACAAGACACCCCTACCCCTCACACAAGACACCCCTCCATCTATCCCTCTCATACAAGACACCCCTCCATCTATCCCTCTCACACAAGACACCCCTCCACCTATCCCTCTCACACACGGCACCCCTACCCCTCAAACAAGACACCCCTCCATCTATCCCTCTCATACAAGACACCCCTCCACCTATCCCTCTCACACAAGACACCCCTCCACCTATCCCTCTCACACAAGACACCCCTCCATCTATCCCTCTCACACAAGACACCCCTCCACCTATCCCTCTCACACAAGACACCCCTCCACCTATCCCTCTCACACAAGACACCCCTCCACCTATCCCTCTCACACAAGACACCCCTCCATCTATCCCTCTCACACAAGACACCCCTCCACCTATCCCCTCACACAAGCCACCCCTCCACCTATCCACCTCACACAAGACACCCCTCCCCCTCACACAAGACACCCCTCCACCTATCCCCCTCACACAAGACACCCCTCTACCTATCCACCTCACACAAGACACCCCTCCCCCTCACACAAGACACCCCTCCACCTATCCCTCTCACACAAGACACCCCTCCACCTATCCCCCTCACACAAGACACCCCTCCACCTATCCACCTCACACAAGACACCCCTCCCCCTCACACAAGACACCCCTCCACCTATCCACCTCACACAAGACACCCCTCCCCCTCACACAAGACACTATCCCTCTCACATAAGACACCCCTCCATCTATCCCTCTCACACAAAACACACCTTCACCTATCCCTCTCACACAAGACACCCCTCCATCTATCCCTCTCACACAAGACACCCCTCCATCTATCCCTCTCACACAAGACACCCCTCCATCTATCCCTCTCACACAAGACACCCCTCCATCTATCCCTCTCACACAAGACACCCCTCCATCTATCCCTCTCACACAAGACACCCCTCCATCTATCCCTCTCACACAAGACACCCCTCCATCTATCCCCCTCACACAAGACACCCCTCCACCTATCCCCCTCACACAAGACACCCCTCCCCCTCACACAAGACACCCCTCCACCTATCCACCTCACACAAGACACCCCTCCCTCTCACACAAGACACCCCTCCCCCTCACACAAGACACCCCTCCCCCTCACACAAGACACCCCTCCACCTATCCACCTCACACAAGACACCCCTCCCCCTCACACAAGACACCCCTCCCCCTCACACAAGACACCCCTCCATCTATCCACCTCACACAAGACACCCCTCCCTCTCACACAAGACACCCCTCCCCCTCACACAAGACACCCCTCCCCCTCACACAAGACACCCCTCCATCTATCCCTCTCACACAAAACACCCCTCCATCTATCGCTCTCACACAAAACACACTTCCACCTATCCCTCTCACACAAAACACACCTTCACCTATCCCCCTCACACAAAACACCCCTCCACCTATCCACCTCATACAAGACACCCCTCCCTCTCACACAAGACACCCCTCCCCCTCACACAAGACACCGCTCCCCCTCACACAAGACACCCCTCCACCTATCCACCTCACACAAGACACCCCTCCCCCTCACACAAGACACCCCTTCCCCTCACACAAGACACCCCTCCACCTATCCACCTCACACAAGACACCCCTCCCTCTCACACAAGACACCCCTCCCCCTCACACAAGACACCCCTCCCCCTCACACAAGACACCCCTCCATCTATCCCTCTCACACAAAACACCCCTCCATCTATCGCTCTCACACAAAACACACCTCCACCTATCCCTCTCACACAAAACACACCTCCACCCCTCCTCCTCACACAAGACACCCCTCAACCTACTCCACTCACCCTCCTGACTCCCTAACATGTTACTTCTTCTCCTAGTGCGCCACAATTTTCGCCAAGGAC